>CAJQZP010001449.1:3470000-3882500 GCA_907164705.1 Parnassius apollo | reverse complement strand
AAATTATACTAGTGATTGCACTAATGTGTCGTTTGGTGTCCCGCAAGGAAGTGTTCTTGGCCCCACGTTATTCTTAATTTATCTGAATGATTTATGTAACATGACCCTTGAAAATGCCAAAATATTCTCTTATGCGGATGACACTACAGTTGTTTTCACCGGAGGATCCTGGGACATTGCTAAAAATAATGCAGAAAAAGGTCTTGAGCAAATAGGTAAATGGCTGCAATTTAATCTGCTTACGCTCAATACGGCCAAAAGTTGCTATATATGCTTTAGCATTTATAACAACACTCAGCCAGAACTTGATTTTGCGGTGAGAGTACATCACTGCCTGAGTGTATCACAACATATAGACAGAACTGCCATTGCCCCACTATACAAAAGGTAACCGAAGCTAAATATTTGGGAGTGTGGCTGGATCAAAGACTCTCTTGGTATCGTCAACTTGAACATGTCACTCAGAGAATAAGGAATCTCACATGGATTTTTAAGACATTGAGACATGTGGTACCTAAGACAGATTTAGAAACGGGGACTGGGGACAAGTGTCTTCTAAGAGAAATATACATATCCTTAGTACAGTCTGTTCTTGCTTACTGTTTGCCTGTATGGGGAGGTGCAGCCAAAACGCGCTTTCTTGAGGCGGAACGTGCACAACGTGGTTTGATAAAGGTTATGTATTTTAAAAAACAAATTTTTTCAACCGATAAACTTTATGAAACTACCCGAATTCTTTCAATTAGAAAGCTTTACATTATACAGACAATTCTGAGTAAACACAAAACCCTGAAATTTGATGCCGTTAATGCTGTAAGTAGAAGGCATAAGCTGGAAACCCTCAAATGCAATTCTGTTTTTGCTTCAAGACTATACAAGGCTCGTTCGTCCTACCTCTACAAAATGATTAATAAAAGCTTAAAGTTATATACTAAAACATATCGCGACTGTAAAAGGTGCTTACAGTTATGCTTGGAGGATAAAACCTATGATGATCTAGAGGCATTATTAGTTAAAATTAAATAGTAACGAAAACACATCACACACACACATACATGCACGCACGCACGCACACACACACACACACACACACACACACACACACACACACACACACACACACACACACACACAAATGCACGCAAAAATGCACACTTTTTTAAAAAAGTAAAAAAAGGAAATTTAACCTATTAGCTGTAAATAGTCACTTTTAAAGTTAGTTATATATTCGAACTATACTAGTATAATTATTCTCATTGTTATCGTTTAAACGTGCTACTTCAAAAATCATGTAAATCCAAAAATTTTATTTTTATCTTGTACATTCTTCTAAAAACGACATAAATTAATGGAAGAGCGTTGCTCCCTGATACAGGCTTATTAGCTTAAAAGGGCGCTACGGTCACTAATATAATATAATGTACCCATTGTTTTGGAATAAATATTTATTTATTATTATGGGGGGTATCTATATAGTTTTCTCATCTGGTTGGGATCTATAAATATATAATTATAACTGAAAATGAAAAGATAAATATACATAAATATCAATAAAATAAAATAAATACAAAAATACATAAATAAATAAAAGCCCAACCAGATGGAAGCCCTCGGCAGGGGAGACCAAACGGCTGAGGGTTAGGAGGAAAAGGAAAGAAACCGGCGGACGATGCGGGCAGTATCAAGGAGCACCGCCTTCTGCATTTGAGCCCGGAGCGGTCCGTCACGGAGTCCCAGTCGCCTCAGATAACCAGAGAGGCTAACTGGGATTAGCCCATTCGCAGAGACGACTACAGGAATAATTTCGGTCGGCAGACCACCCCACATGTCGGTCACCTCGTGAGCTAGGTCCAGATATTTTGATTGCTTATCTGTTTCGGCTTTCACGAGGTTCTCGTCATACGGGATGGTAATATCGACCAAAAATATCCTTGACTGTGCCCGGTCCATCAGCACAATATCAGGCTTATTCGCAAGAATAGTCCTGTCTGTGATGATGGCCCGGTCCCAGTAGAGCCTGGCGCGGTCATTTTTGAGCACGGCTTCCGGCAAGTACTTGTAATACGGCAATTTCCGGTCCACGAGACCGTATTTCAGAGCGAGCTCCTGGTGTAGAATTCTGGCTACTAGGTTGTGTGTTAGAAAGTGCCGAACAACCGGAGATGACATGCCTAAGCGACTCACCGGGATGGCGACAAGTTCGACAAACGTCGACGGTGCCATCCTTTAGGATGTATCTCCGATAGTTGTTGGTCTTAATAACCTGATCCTGTATTGCACAGACAAAACCCTCGGTTTCCCCGAAGAGGTCACCGAAACGTAGCCAGTTGAGGGAGGCGACTGTATCTACGAAGGGCTCATGAAAAGCCTGTAGTACCTCCCGTGGAGCTCCTTCTCCTTCCATACGGTCTCCCGGTCGGAAATGCTAAGCACTGCTGGGTCCTGCCATTGCTCGTGGGCTAAGGATAAAGGGGTAAGCCCTTTATCACTAGAAATGACGTCATTATAGAATGGATCATCCGATCTCGCCAGAAAGTAATGACGGAGGCTGCACACTTCGCGATTATGCATGGTGAGCGCGCTCAGAAAACCACGCCCACCATGCTTTCGCGGCAAGTACAGCCTCATTACCGACGATCTCGGATGATGCATCCTATGGGACGTCATGGTAGTGCGGACTTTTCTATCCAGGGCGTTAAGTTCGGTCTGAGTCCACCTGAGTATGCCAAAGGTATATATGAGGACAGGCGTGACTTAAGCACTTTGGTCAAGCGTGCATAAAACACGTCGCAAACTGACTGTTTCATACCAGCCTCATCGATACCGATGTTCTGTGACATACCCAGGTATCGGTATGTTTCAGCCTCGGAAAGGGTCCTTAAGTTGACGGGCATAGATAAATTTATGCCCTCTAGAATCCAATGAATTACTATCTCCCAATCAATTTGGCTTTAGAACCGGTAAGTCAACGGAAGACTGTATACTAAACGTGACCTCACAAGTAAATAAGTACGTAGATGAGGGTGACAGATGTGTAGGTGTTTTTATTGACCTACAAAAGGCATTTGACACAGTGTCAACGTCGATTCTTTTGCGGAGGTTCGAAAACTTGGGTATAAGAGGGACTGCACTGCAATGGTTTCAAAGTTATTTATGTGACAGAAAGCAGTGCGTTAGAGTGGATGGACATTCCAGTAATGACATGCGATGTACATACGGTGTCCCACAGGGCAGTACTCTCGGACCGACATTATTTTTAACTTACGTAAATGACATGACTAAAATTGAATTAAATGCCGGTAACTCATAATATCATTCATGCAAAAAGCTGGAAGCGTGTGAAACAAGTTGCTGAGGCGAGACTGGCCAAAATTTCTTGTTGGCTAGAAAATATTCTACTTTCACTAAACGCAACCAAAACAAAATTAATCTGTTTCAGCAAAACTCTAGAGGGTCAACCAAATGACAAATTTAAATTAAAGATTCATACAAGCCCATGTAACAAACTTGATGATATTCCAATATCTTGTAACTGCCCTTACATAACTAAAACTAACACAATAAAATATTTGGGAATTATAATTGACGAAAAGCTTCAGTGGAAACATCAAATAATATCACTTAGTAAAAAAATAAGAAAGCTTGTTTATGTTTTTAAGTTACTAAGGCTTGTAGCAAGTCCAAAGTTATTGTTGCAAACTTACAAGACTCTCTGTGAATCTTTAATATGTTACGGTATCTGTTCATGGGGCGGGGCTTGTAAGACAATTCTTGTCGAAGCTGAACGTGCCCAACGATGTATTTTAAAAGTAATGCTATTGCTTCCATTTCGTTATCCAACTACACTAGTGTATGAAAAAGCCCGAGTACTAAGCGTAAGAAAACTTTTTATCTATCAATGCATACGAAGGTACCATCGTATAACTGCACAATGTATCAAAATTGCAAAGAAAAGGACATTCAAATACCCGACCCCTAGAACAAGAAGTATTTTTGCGAAAAGACACTATAGTTACATTGCCCCGCATTTGTACAATAAGTTATACAAGGAATTTAAATTAAACTTAAATAATTACAGCAACCACCAAATAAAGGCAAGGATCAGAGTGTGGTTAGATAATCATGATTATGACAGCACAGAAGCACTTATGCCGTAGGTTTAACACAAGCAATACTCACACACATATATTCCAAAGCACACACACCCACTCACACACTTACATACACACCAACACACGAACACATACACACATGCGCGCACATACACACACATACACACACACAAAACAAGCGCTTAAAATAACATTATTTTTATTTCTTATTTATATTTCTGTACTTGTTTAACTTACTAAATAACTAAATTATTATTATTATATAGAAATTGACCTTTTGACAAGGCTAACTTTAAGGGGAGGAACTGGTTCCTGAAACACAGTTACACTAGCTCAGGGACCAGGGAATAAATGAACATATGTAAAAAAGGTTGTTATTAAATAAATAAATAAATAAAGAGTTAGCAACCCTTCCCCTTTCAACATGAAGGACCGCACACTTATCCGTCCCCAGCTCCATTCCAATAGAATTGCTAAATTCACAAGTGATTTCTGTGCTGGGGTTCTTTTTTTTTTTCCGATGGGTTCCTTTTGTCGTCTCCCAGATCTTTTGTCGTTTTTTGTTGTGCGAACGAATGCTTTTGATCTATCCAGGCCGCGGAGAAATTCGGGTTGGTTCAGCACGCGTCAATGAGGAGTGATTCCTTTGTTCCACGACCACCACCCCGACATCCATTTTGAGCGCGTGACATCACCTGATTTAACTCCAGGTGACGAGTGATTCTCGCGCTCAAAATGGATGTCAGTGTCTTATATATGGTGGGTAGACACGTGATGGGGCGGTATTTGCTCGGGTCTGTGGTATCCTGATCTTTAGGAACCAAGTGAGCGATCCCAGTAGTGAAGAGGCTCGGGAGCGACTTCTGATCGAGAACCTCTTGAAACTGTCGCGCGAGCACAGCGTGACACACTACGAACCCCTTCAGCCAGTAATGATGCAGCCCGTCGAGCCCCGGACTTTTCCAGTTCGGGGCCCTACGGACCGCCTCAGCCACGTCTTCAGGCGTTATGGTGACGGGGTCTATAGGCGTAACACTTGCACTCTGGCTCGCCACAACTTCCATCCAAGGGCCCTTGCTGTGGTTTACGGGCTCTGACCACAGGCCATGCCAAAATGCGACGGTGTCAGCCTGATCCGGTCCTGGGCCCGCTCCACATACCTCTGGTCGCTCCAATGATTTATAGAGCCTCTTCTGATCACTCTGGAAGAGACGATTCTGGTTGAACCGCCTTGACCTCTCGCTAAATCGTCGAATCCGCTTCCCCCAAGCAGCGATTTTTTGCTTCAGGTCATCTATGCGCTCCGTTAGTTTCTGCGTGATATCCGGCTGGGACAAAGTAATATTTGTCCCAGCAAATGCCATTCTAACGGTGCGCACAACTCTCGGTCTATTATTACCCGACCTGAAGCTTGTCAGTCTGCTGATAAGGGCCCTTGCCTTTGCGATACGGTCCTCAATTCTTTTTCTCCAGGCTGGGATGGCGCCACTTCTTTGAGTAGCTTGTCCAGCCACGGGAAGTTTGGCGCCAATAATACGGCATACTGCCAGTGCGGCGCCAAAAAGAATTGAGTCCGTCTCGCAAAGGTCCCGGCTGGCTTCCAAATAGGTCACCAGCATTGGGTTAAGAGCCCGCACGATAGCCCGATTTCGCTTGCTAAGGGGTATGCGGGAAAGTCGCGGTCGATTTTCGAGAGGCATGCTGCGCGTTTCCAGCATCGACTCTTCCAATATATTCCTCATTTTCTCTAGTTCGTGGGAGACTATTCCATTATCGTCTGAATTAGCCACAAATGGAATGTTGACGGCAGCATCCACATATGCAGTTTGTTGCGCATCTAGTGGCGCCGCATTCCCAGCCGTAGCACTTCCATTCGATGAAAGAATAGCCTCACGTCGTAGTCGATCGAGTTCGGCGTCACCAAATATGTTGGAGCGCAGGATGTACCGAACTCGGTCTGCCAGGTTTTGCTCAGTGACGGATAGAGATGGCTCCAGCTCTGCAAAAAAGCGATGCATCCGAGCCCGATACGCCAAACATCCAGTTTCTTCCCCTTTTGCCCTAAAATACGCCGGCAGTGCGTTTGCGTTCATTAATTTTGACCAACGCATGCGACGTGCTCCACCAGCGGCGGGTGCCGCTTGCTGAGTCCGAGAAGACCCAGCCGACACCAAGCCTTCTGGTGGGGATGATGGATGCGGAGGGCTGCTAGGTGGTCTTGACACCCCGCGCTTGGCTGGCGGCCCGCATGCTGTCGCGTCCAGCGCCAGCTCCAGACGCGCCCTGGCGACTTCCAGGCAGCGGCTCTTTGCGCACTATCTTTTTTTCCATCATCCATAATTTGGTTATTGTTATTATTATTAAGTCAAAGGGACTGTGACACCATGATACTTAAGACGAGGTCTTAGCACGATTTCAAATTCGTTTTTCACCCGCGCGTCCCGCAGTGGGCGGAGCGCAACCGGCTGTCGGAGAGCGCCGCGTGAACACAGTTGCGCAAAGCAAGCAGACGATTCACCTCCAAACAAAAACTTTTCCGTGAGGTCTACTGTTCTCAACACTACTAGGTATTATAGTAATAATATTTTGAGTACCTACTCACTAATATCAAAACTGTTTACAATATCGGTAGTCTGTACATCATACCACATTTTAATTATCAATATTTTTTTAAAGTCGGTTTTATGATATGAGCAGGTACTTAGATTATTATTTATTATTTACATACATAAACATTTAAAATGCCAACTCACAAATTCTAAAAAAACCCCAAGTTTCGTTGGCAAAATAGCTAAAATAAGAGAAAAAGAATAGTTTCCAATAAAACCATTAGAAAATACAAATTTATTTTACTGTTTTCTATTACCTTACCTCTGGACTTGATGGAGTGACCTGAAGGTGTACTTTGGTAATCGGTATTGGAACAGGTCGCCGAGTACTACTAAGTGTGCCGAGTTTGGCCTCGTTTTGTTAGTTATGACGAGCCCTTACCTCCGGACTTGATGGAGTGACCTGAAGGTGTACTTTGGCAATCGGCATTGGAACAGGTCGCTGAGTACTACTAGGTGTGCCGAGGTTGGGCTCGTTTTGTTAGGTATGATGAATCCTTACCTCCGGACTTGACGGAGTGACCTGAAGGTGTACTTTGGTAATCGGTATTGGAACAGGTCGCCGAGTACTACTAAGTGTGCCGAGTTTGGTCTCGTTTTGTTAAGTATGACGAGCCCTTACCTCCGGACTTGACGGAGTGACCTGAAGGTGTACTTTGGCAATCGGCATTGGAACAGGTCGCTGAGTACTACTAGGTGTGCCGAGGTTGGGCTCGTTTTGTTAGGTATGATAAGTCCTTACCTCCGGACTTGACGGAGTGACCTGAAGGTGTACTTTGGTAATCGGTATTGGAACTGGTCGCTGAGTACTACCAGGTGTGCCGAGTTTGGTCACGTTTTGTTAGGTATGACGAGCCCTTACCTCCGGACTTGATGGAGTGACCTGAAGGTGTACTTTGGTAATCGGCATTGGAACAGGTCGAGCCCAAACTCGGCACACCTAGTTCTACTAGTCCAGGTGTTCCAGTATTAGTTACTGAAGTTCACTTTCAGGTCACTCCACCAACTCCAGAGGTAAGGTCTTATCATAACTGACAAAACCAGCCCAAAGTCCACAGCTAACTTCTCAGTGCCAGCAGAGGGCTCCCAGTGCAAAGCAGTCTCTAGAGTAGGTATTCGTATTTCGTAACTAAGTCTAATTACTCTATGTATCTAAGTATATTTTTGAGGTGTAAGAAATCAAAAACAAATTCGATCTTTCAAATTATCAAAAGAATTTTATGTGACTACGATTCCCGCAGCCAACCGTGCGTACACTTGTGTGCGTGACTCATGTCAATGTAATAGTTCGATCTATACCGATATCAATTTTGTAAACGCGTCCTTTAAAAATCTTTACGTAAATACTGCGGCAAAAAGAGCGACACGTCTCTACAGCACCAGGCCTCGGCCGGCAGTGACTGCACAGGCGTTTACGCAAACATCCGTACGTATTATTTCAGAAATAGGAATATGCGATTTAAAAAAAAACTATTAGTTGGACTAAAAAATTAAAACATTATAACGTTAATATGTTGAATGTATAAAAATCTGACAAAAAATCAGAATGATTGCATGTATACTAGTATGGTTTTTACTAGTTAAAAGAAATTTTTAGAGGTATGTTTGTGATTTTTTTCTATCGTATTAAATTAGTGGTATCATGTTTTCAACACACTATCTAACTAGCATATATCCTGGACAATATCGTATATTTTTCTGGGTTTGTTTACTGCAGTGGATCATATACTTTGAGGCATTATAAAACTTGCGTTTAGGGTCATGCCTCGTCTTAACGACATCTTAAAATTGAGTAACGTTTGAGTGTCTGGCCTGGAAGCTTTTAATTTTTATTAAAAGTAATTTTTACCGTATTTAGCGAACTAAGGAATATCATAATCCTAATAATATTTTTTATTTAATATAAATTACGTGTAATTTTTTCTTATGAAATAATGGTGACAAACTAGCACACAGTCCATGGCAAGCGGGTGCTGTGGCCCATAGACGTCTACATTTATTCTCGATTAAAAATCAAAACAAAGATGCGTTGTCACTCCCGAGTACTACGATGGAATGCCTCGTTTCCAGTAAAAAAGGGTCTCCGGATTTCTACACTCACCATACGAAACACAGCAATATTAGGCTGCTACAATCATAACATAACATGATGATATAGCTGCAGCGTGGCTCTACCACGTATAAATTAATTCTTATTGAAAGTCATTTTTACTCTACCACTGGTTCGGAAAAAACCTCTGTCCTGGTGAGAACCAGCAAGAAAGTCATGTTATTAAATGTGTCGCAACGTCGTTTAAAAATGAAGAAGATATCGCATAACATCCATTTGAAAAAGTTAAGAAAAAAACATACAGTCAAATTCTCTGAATACCGCCAGAATACGGCCTAAGTAGTATTAAGACAAAAGTCATTTGTCCCATGAGTCACTGTTGCCTTGCAGATGCTGACATGGCGCGTGGTGGAGAACGTGGTGAAGCAGAAAGACATCGTGATGAAGCGCGTCAACGCAGAACACAGGCCCCTGGCTGCTGTCGACGAGCTGCCCATCGACGACAACCCCAACATCGTCTACATCACCGGTGAACTAACTCATCACTCATCTTTTTCCATCATAGCTATTCCAGTCTTATTCATAGCCCATAAAAGTTAACGACTGGATATGTACGAAAGGCTATTTTGGCTTTCGCAGAGAATATTTGCCTTAATGGCCTATACTACCTCAAATGACTTAGCAAGATTTTCCGTTATGTCGAAAATATTGCAGCATTAATTTAGGAATAAATATATGGTAAAGTTGAGGATTAATGTTAAGTACTATGTTAGACGAAAACACTATTCCGTAAAATTTTCTCGATAGTAAAAAAATCCAAAGTTACCTCCTAACCCAACAATAAACCGCTAGTATTCACAAAATACTTTAAATTAGATCATGAAACTGCATACTAACTATAAAGCAGGGCTTATGTTTTTAATTTTTTTAATGACCACTATTTTCACTGTAAAAAGAAATTACCTAAACTATCGGCGTCCTGAAGCTTGTTCCCTGCCGCCCGATAACTCCGCTTAGTCTCGCTTCGGCTTTCTATCGGGAAAGCTGTGTCGCTTACGATCAGAATACATATATGACGACGTAAAATTAAAAAGGGGAACCTTAATAAAAATAAGAAGCGATTGGGTTGGCGTAAAGAAACAGGCATAAATATGTATCGACATCGATAGAGAGCATACCACGCGCGGGGAAATGGGGGTGAAATTAGAATTTGAGCTGAGGTAGTATAGGCCCTTAAGGAGGGGATTACATACATCACTCACGCCTGTCACCCAGAGGCGTAGGTAGAGACTACAGACTTCCATTAGGCACGATCCTAACACTCCTTTCTCGCCTCCTTCACATCCATATACTTACGCATACATGCTCGTCGGTTAACCACTCGAATGTCGGGGTCATTTTGGCCAATCTGGCGCATCTGTCGAACACTTTCCGAAGTACTAAGTAACTATATAAGAAGTATAGTTAATATATATATATATATATATATATATATATATATATATATATATATATCTAAGTAAGTATATTAAAATCATATATCAGTGGAAACTTTATTAAATAAGCTATCAGATTATGCATAACAGATATATATGTTATATATATTCATGTTATACATATATATGATATATATTTTACAAATAGAGTTAATGAATTTCAATATATCGGTAATTTGGTCGATAAACTTTCGCCTAGAACGTCCCTTACCGACTATGCCGTTCACTTCTGCAACATAAATTTGCTTTGCACTCTTTGCTCATTCATTTTTTCTACATGACCAAACCACCGAACCATTCCTTTCTTAATCCTCGTCACAACATCATCTTGCAAACCACACTCTTCTCTTATCACACAATTTCTCACCCTGTCAATGGGATTACCGACGTTAAAAGACTTTTAGCGCTCCTTTCAATTCCTGTTTTAATGAAGCTTGTATTAATTACTTACTATGACTGCTTAATCAATGAGCTTCTGACTCAATTTCTAATTTGGCATATATTTAATTGCTAATGGTGACTTTGTTGTGTTGTGATTCCAGGTCTCGCTCTGAACTACAACAGTCTACCGCTGGTTGGGGCTAAGATATCGGTGACGCCTTTGACATCAATTCATCCGCTGGTCACCAACACCACCGATGCAGCCGGGAGGTTCCTTCTGTCCCTGCCCGTTACCTACATGGGCAGAGAGGTCTCGATGTCGGTCGTTCACGATGGATACATAACTCTCAATAGACATATCAAAGTAAGTAGATTGAATAGAGTAGAATTATTTATTTATTCAAATTTCTATACATAAAAATAAATTTGCAATGTCTGTGATATTGATATAACTAGCGTCTAACAAGCTCAGGAGGCATGCTATTAAGACAAACAAGCATTTTTTTAATTTGTCTGTCTATCTGCACGAGCTGATGTTCGGACTGGCTAAACCGGTTGTGGCGAAATTTTACAAAGAGATAAAGAACAAGGAGGGATATAGCCTATATTTTGTCCGAACAATTTGATACATTTAAAAAAAAACTAAAAATGACTTGTACAGCTGCCCATAGAAACTCAATCTCACTCGAAATCTCAGGTATCGCGGAAATGATGCTGCCACACTCGGTCTTCAGCTTCGACAGTTGACTCTTTCTGGCAGACAGATATCTGGCAAAGACTTTGGAGCCCTGGTTCTGCTCGATAGCTTCTTCAATACTAGCTGTATTGAAGTTGTGTAAGTCTGAGAGAGATCTGTCTGTTCAGTAAACGATGTGCTGTCAAATCTACTGCAGATAGCAGCTTCATTTCCCATCTAACAGCCATGAGATTGAGTGTGAGTGGAGAGTTTTTATGTTCTGCGACAGCTTTTACAGAACTTCGCTCGGACCTCTAGGCACTGAAAACGGTTTTGTAACTCGTGCTGAAAGTATTCGGGACTTTGGATTAGAGCACGAGGGGGACGGAGTGGTGACTTCATTAGACAAAACCTTAATCAACGTCCTCCGACCTCCAACTTGACGTTTAGGTTCAGTATGCTTCTAACCATTCAGTGATCGCTACCAGTTTTCACCCTGGCGATCACTGAGACATCACTGAACAGTTGCCGTGTAGTCGTCATAACGAAGTAAATCTCATTTTTTGTCGAACCGTCGGGGCTTGACCAGGTCCACTTCCTGTAAGGCCGCTTCTGGAAGAAAGAGTTCATCGTACAGAGTCCCTCTTTCTCCATGAAGTCGGCCAGCTGCTGGCCCCTTGGGTTCCGTTACCCCATTCGTAATAAATCCGACACATCCTTGAATCCGGAGCAATGGTCGCTGTCTCGTTAATAGAACAATTTGCCAGTTTCGAGGATTACCGTCGTCCTTCTTTCTTCAGACCTCATATAATCCGATAATATCCCAGCGCAACTTGTCTATCTCTTCTTCCAGCTCTAGAATCTTCTTGTCAGGTCTCAGGGTACGTGCTTTATGTGTTATCAGGTCGATTCATCATAGCATAGGTGGCAACCGAACCTCCACCGGATATCTTAGCACCACCTGCCCCGCCTCATTTATGGGAGTGACATAGTGGGGAAGAATTTTTTCAATAATTGTTTAACGCAGTGGAATTTTTTTTAAATTACTGTTTTAACCATTAAGCTTGTATGTATTTATTGTTTCAGATTAACAGCGATAGCAACTTGACCCCAAATGTGCTGTTCAAGTTAGAAAGGGACGACACTGTTTTGGGGATGCCCCGACTTGTCTTTGTAATGTTGTCTGGTCAGTATTCTCATGTGTAGTGTGTACCATCCATGCACTACAGCCTATAATAGTCCACTGCTGAACATAGGCCCTCCCTCACGATTGGACCCGGTAGATGGTTCTGTTGACGAGATCTAGATATCAGCCGTGCGAAGCCGGGGCGAATCGCTAGTAACAAATAATTTTTTGAACATAACTTCAAAAGAATTAACGATATGCCTAATTTTTTTTATAGGATAAGGTGACAAACGCGCACACAGTCCACCTGATGGTAAGTGGTTGCTGCGGCCCATAGACATCTACATCTATCCACGATTACAAAATGCAGATACGTTGTCACCCGCGAGGACTAAGATGGAATGCCTAGTTTCCAGTAAAAAGGGTCTCCGGTTCTCTACAATCAACATACGAAACAGCAGCATTAAACTACTATTTCACGCTGGTATTCTGTGAGAATGTGGTCCTTCCCCGGTCGAGCCGACCTCTCCACGAACACGGTAGACGTGTTCTATATCATTATCAATAGCATTATATAATATCATTATTTATTAAATAAAATCATTTTTTCCTATATCAACCATCATTTAAAGGTGTTCCGTACATCTTTATGGTCCTTCGAGCCGGATTTTCAGAATAAAAAATACACTCGAATGGAGAAACTCCTTTTTTTTAAATCGGTTGGGAAAAATATAATTTTTTAACCTCAATTAATATAATCAATAAATACTGTGTAGGAATTCGAAACTGGGAGCTTACGATCAGCAAACGCATTTACGATTACTAGACCAACGAGGCAGAGCAAATAAAGCCGAAGTAAATAAATATTTATTTAATTTAGGTTATGTTGAACCTAGCCAAATTTATTTACTTGTCTATTTACTCTTAACTATTCACTGTCCTATTTACTCGCCTATTACTTGCCTTTTTATTACATTATTTAACTTGAAAATTAACGTGTATATTTACTTTGCTAATTTACTCGATTATTTTCTTCAATGGATCGTGGTGGTGTGTAATGAGTGGGGTTGTGCAGGCGTGGTGGGCGTGGCACTGGTGGCAGTGGCAGCCTGGTGCTACGGCTGCCGGCGCCGCGCACGCGATCACCGTCGCAACTACATGTTCACGCACCTGCCGCACGATGACAAGCGGCCGCTATGCGAAAACGTGTCTTACGGTGAGTCGCTTTCTAAATAATGTCCTCCAGACCGAATTTTGGTCACGGCCGCCTGCCTCAACGGAGGCTAGCCATCGGTGCAGGACAGGATTATAGTGCCCAAGTGTATACTCTAGCACAGGTGCACTCTCTATTCCCTCACTCTCATAATCCGATGGGACGGTAAACCGACACGACCGGCAGAGAGATCAGGCGCAGGACCAACGGCTTTACGTGCTTTCCGAGGCACGGGGTGAGACACCGCCAATTTCCTGACTCCGGGCAACTACTGAGAATTTCTTGACGGAAAAACTCAATTATTAATTTTTTGGCCCGACCCGGGATTTGAACCCAGGACCTCATGATCAGCAGTCGCACCACTGCAACCACTAGACCATCGAGGCAGTCAAAATACACAAACCTCTACAGCTACAGGTCGCAAGAATTACAGGATCAACCAAATACACGTTCGTTAATCGATCACCGGGCTGGCCATCTCCCTCAAGGAGGTGTCCGATTTGTCCACAAGTCTCTTGTTAACAACGTTGTTAAAAGCGGTGAGGATGGAATTAAAGCAGAGCTTGTGATAGCGAATGGTGAACCAATATGAGTACTTAAAGTCCTTCAGAAGCTATTTATTCCCGTCCCTCAAGATGGTGCTACGTAATGTGGAGTAAGAATTGTGATAGTTTTCTTTGACAAATATGTTAAACACTTATTGAAGAACTACAGACCAAATTACCTTTCTGAGTCACATCTACGTGTAATTTTCGATTCACATGAATCGTCTAGCACGTAAACTTGACGACTACCATGAACACGCTGGTTTCGAAAATGCCTTAGTACCATAAACCACATACCAGTACAATCTACCACTTTGTCTTGCGTATTTTGGATTTGCATATATTAAATTATGAGAAAGTTTTTCATTCCGTCGAAAATTGGTTTCACAAGTGGCAGCCTCGTATCAGTAAGCTAAGTGTAGGAGTTTTTTTATAGCATTGGGTGACAAACGAGCACACAGTCCATCTAATGGTAAGTGGATGCTGAGGCTCGTAGACATCCGCAGTTATCGTCGATTACGAATCAAAATGCAGATGCGTTGTCATCCATGAAAACTAAGATAGAATGCCTCGTTTCCAATAAAAAGAGTCTCCTGTTCTCTGCACTCACCATACGAAACACAGCATTATATATATATATATATATATATATATATATATATATATATATATATATATATATATATATATAATGTTTGTTTATCATGATGTGTAGCCTTAACGGTTTGCTGGATTTTTACATTTAATGTGTTGTTAGATACGTCTTATTTAAGTAGTTAGTAGTCAAAATACTAATTGAGTTTCTCATATCACGTGTTCGCATCTCTAGATCTACTCCAGAAGCCATACTACGACGACGATGACGTCCCGCCTTCTGAAACTGACTCCGAAGACGAGATCGTACTGCTGAGATCTGATCGGGAGTGGAAAGCCGTCGATCAAAACGAAAACTAAACACCTGCGTAACTCATTCATTTTAATTCGAAAAATTATTTATAAAACTTAGCCTTTAAGATAACTTTCCAATTTTGTTATAGTCAGCAGGCTTTTTTGCAAATACTATAATTATTTTGCTTTACAGTAAATATCTTAAAATGTGTTTTGTCTGAATTTAAATAAAGTTGAAATTGGGAACAAAGCTTAAAACTTTGAATATTCTTACATCACAAATGAGGTGAATGTATAATTACTACCTTAATATATATCTTCGATAAACGACCGTAATTAATAATTGCGTTATATTTTATTCCATTTATATATTTTATTACGTATAGTTAATGTCGAATTTAACAGTTATAATTTGTTTGATGTAGTGAACAATATTTTTCTTACCATTTATACAAATGCCAATAAATATGGCAACATTACAATATTTCGATATCCGATCTACCTATATCTCCTATATATAATCTAAAATCAAACTACTTATATAAAAGTGTAGAAAAATTGTATTGCTTTAACAAATGTGAGGTGAAGTAAAATAAAATGGACTCCCTATCAAAAATTTATTAAATTTTTTTTACACTTTCTCAGATCTCTTCCGTCTCTCCCTCCTTCACGCAGTATTAAAAGTTGTAATTTTTTTCTATTGGCTTTTAAGTTATTTCTATTGGCAATTATTCGCTTTTTAAAAGTATTTTTTTAATTATATTTTAGATTAATTTTATGCGATTTATGTAGTTAAAATATATAAGACCACAGTTATGAAAATGTGAGATAACACCCCCTCCAAATATAGGTAGGTAGGTTTAGTTATTCCACAAAGTCTATGAATTAGTTGAAATTATTTACATGTAATATATAAGATTTTGCACAAATAACATACAACATCAACATTCCTTATTGCATTTCTTATTTACTTATAATGTAACAGTTTTTAGTGATTATCAATAATAATATCAACGTACTAATAATAATAATAATTTATAAACAATAATTTGCATTTTAATATGTTATTAATTATTATTTTTACTAATGTCTGCAACAGTTATCTAATGGTACTATTAAGTAATTGATAATTATCCTCAAAATCACGTAAGAAAACCAAAAATGTTGAATCAGTAATAATGTTTTCTGTCACAACCTCACACAAAAAATATTTGTAAAAATATTTCAGTGTTAGTATTCTCACCTGTCTGCTTATAGTTCCGATGTCAATATGCAATTAGTATTATTATATTTTAAATTGGATATTGTCTCAGACAATGTTATTATATACACGAACGCGTTAAACATTGTTAAGAAATACGAAACAGGGTTTGTAGCTTATATTAAAATCAGTAGTTATATCTCATATTATTTAAGATAAATCCTCATTGCAAGCCGTAATTGGCGGTGACTAACTTATTCTTTGTTTGGTTTTCTTTCGATTTTTAGATTATATTATGATAAATAATACCGTATAAAACTAATATTCATTTGTATTTATATTATGAAAGAGTTTTGTTATAACAAATTATTTAAGGCAATTCTGTGGGAATCTCATAAATACATATTCATATAAGTATACAAAATACGAATTTATTAAATTAAAATTACAATGTATGCGCACTGTGTGCATGATTTAATAAAAGATATTGGTGCTCTTTAAATATAAAACAATTTAAAACGTTGTGATAGTTATGTATTAGTAAAATTTATACATGTATTAAATATACGAAGTAAATTATTGTGTTTCATTTCTTTGAACCGGTTCTGTGTAAACGATTGCTTTTTGCTTTCATTGGATCGATCACAAAGAATGAGTCGTGAAAATTATTCATTCATCTATCATCGGCATTGCGCGTGTTAAAATCTCAACAGATTTAATTTTAATTTGCCTCTCGCTCTTACACTCGCTTGGATAAATTGTAATGTACTGATTAAAATCATTCTGATGGCAACTAAAAGATTTCGAAATAAGTTTCATTTTATTCAATAAGTTTTCATTTTATAATCCAGGTCTTTGAAGGAAAATAAGTGGCGATTCCGCATTGGTCCTTCGAGCCGGATATGGACCAGCGACCTATGGATAAATTATCACTATAACTTAGATATAATAATAATCTTGGTAATTGATAGCAACTACATGGAAAATAAATCGAGTAAAACATAGATAATAATCAATGAATAAATCCAGATTGTGGTGTCTCATGTTGGTCTTGGACTTTGAATAAGGTCACATGTATAAGTGCTTGGTCATCGTTCCGATTGTTGTCGAGTCCAGTGTTTGTCAAAATATAATGTGGATGAAGGAGACTTAATTTTAATAGAAATTTCTTACCTTAAATAGCAAATTATATAAGTGAAAAGTAGAAAAATTAAAATCAATTTGACCAGAAAAAATGAAGGAGAATTTCTGTATGTAAAATTGCGAGCGAATTGAATATATAAGAGTGTCAATGGATACGTTTGACCACAGCTTAAAGGTCTTACAGTTGGGAAACAAATGTACTTGTGAAGACCAAGTGTTGTGGGAGTAATACGGGGAAAGAGGCGGGCCGACCTGCTGTCGCATTTCACTGAGTCTGATAAATAATATATGCGGTTGGCGTGAGCGTATTTTATAGTACTTAATGTAACTAATTTTAAGAGCCATTTTCGAAAAATATAATATCTAAAGTTACTCAAAGTATAACAGTAATTCACTATGAATTACTGTTATACTTTGAGCAACTAAGTAAAACTGAATTGAAATGACGGCCATGCAAATGTTCCCTCAGTTAAGTTGATAAAATTGTTTATCCTTAATTTCAAATTATTTTGAAGTTTTATTTCTTGGGACTATCGATTATATTTTATAAACTACATCACTGTTTCAACCTAAACAATATAATAGTATTGATAATTTTAGTATACGGAGTAGTTTCGTCATTAAACCGATTAACTGCATGCAATATTTCAACACGGAGGATGTCGTGTCCGTTCAATATTATATTTAAATGAAACTAAGTAACGTAGATATGCAGTAGCATAATGTAAAAAAAGAAACTAAAAATGGGTTAACAATTACTCCTATTTACAAAAAAAAAAATAAGGAGGGAACGACACTTAGTTTGCTGTGCAGTAGCGACGTAAATGAATCCATTACTCATGTACGTGCACCATCACACCTCCTGCAAGTGTAGTAAGAGACAACTACGAGAAACACCAGAAAAAATGTAACGGCTTTCGATATATGGCGCTATAAACAAATCGGTTACGTCAGAGCCAAACATAAAATACCCAGACTAGCCAGTCTGGGTACAGTTATTTGTACCCAGACTGGCTAGTTGTACTCACACTGACCAACAACATGAAAGATGCGAGATCTATTTGTATTACGATCGTCAATTTGTCTGCAAACCGTGAAAATTATAACAACTCACTCCTGAAGTGGGAGACGTCCATGTCTTGCAGTAGACTTTTACGGGCTGATGATGAAGGGTAGAAAAAGAATTAATAATTCTTTCGTCATAAAGTAATGTGATAAAACTCTGAGCCTCTCTAAACTTTAGAGTAACGCGACCCTCGCTGACACACTCCACACTTCGGACCCATAACCGACGTTAAGGCCGAATACGACGCGATTGACCTTGCTCGTTTCGCAGCAAACCACGAGCTATCTATCAGACATCACGTGTGTTACCCGTACGCTTTGTTTATATAGACATGTATAGTATAATTAAAGCCCGTACGACTGAGCTAACTCAGTATGTAGAGTAATGTATAACACAGAGAGCATTAATTACTAATTACAAATAATCACAATACCTCATTAGTTATTGTAATTGGGTAAAAAATATCTATTTAGTTTCTCTCTCTCTCTCTCTCTATATATATATATATATATATATATATATATATATATATATATATATATATATTGCAGTAGCTAAATAAAATAATAATACCTACTATTCAAGTATATTTTCAATATGTAATTAAATGAAAATAACAACAATGAAGCACCATTAGCATGTAAAGTTCGAATCCATAATTAACATTTCGACAAATATTATAATTTACACTATAAAAAGCTAATTCAATATTAGCAGTATAGTATATAGTTAAAAATAATCAAAATAGTCATTTTTATTAATTAGATAATATATGAGAATACATAATTCTAATATAATGCAACTAATATACCGAATAAAGAAAATTAAAATACATTTATCATTATCTGCCGTGTCTATTTCCATAAAATAGTTCATTAACATTGAAAAAATAATACTACGTTCGTACCAGTAGGTGGCGTCTTGCAGATTTCTTACGCGATATATTGTAGCGAGAGTCGGCGGACCAAACGCTCAAGGTCGTTCGCTAGGGGTATGGCCTTAAGCCCGCGGGAATAGCGGTGGACCCTGCCCCTCGTTCTTCATCTAGTACTGAGCAAATGTCCGGCACATGCTTAAGTTTTGACTATTTTTGTGAGAAAAAAGTATTTCGTTGTGTTATTCTCAATGAAAATTAATAATTGTATGATAAAAATGTGTGGGAGGAGCTATACTATTTGGACTTATTTTAGAGAAACAGACAACCAAACTAAAGTGAGTACTAATATAACGTAATGTTTCTTTGTTTGTTGCCAAAAACATTTTGACAAGCTTTCTATTTACTATAATTGGAAATAAATATACAGTGTCTCAAAAACATAACGCTTGCAAGTAGATTTATTTTCATTTCATTTCATTTATTCAAGCAACCAAGGCTCATATTTTGTTAGTATTACTTATAAACTAAACTTATAGCTATGTTAGTAAGCATAATATTATTATTACATATAATTATGTGAAGTATAAAAAAATACATTTATATTTATATGTGCCATTTTCTCACCAATCCACCCGATATGGAGCTACAATGGCACTTGTATAGGCAGTCCAGCCTGCTAGCAATCACTTTCAGGATACTATTGTTACTCCCCTGTACCCTGCGCACCAGAGACGCGCATCTCTTGCGCATGGTCGCGTAAAAGCAGTGCACTACAGAAGCGAGGCAGTCCCAGCAGCACCCTAAATGCGTTGTTGTATTGTACTCGGAGGGCGTTGTAAGCCTTTTGAGTATATCTAGCCCACAGGCTGCACGTGTAAAATGACGTGCAGTAAGCTCTAAATAGGGCTATTTTAACTTCCCTTGAACAGCGTGCAAACCTGCGAGCTATCATGTTCGCTCTTACTGACAACGCCCTCCGTTCCCTCTTAATGTCATCATCATCCCTAAGACGAGGAGTCAGAACATGGCCAAGATATTTATACCCGAACGCTCTTTGTAAAGTATTACCATTAATTGAAATAGATGGTACTAAGTCATGTCTCTTACTCCCGGTCTCAAAGACCATGACGTGGCTCTTTTTTTACATTATAATTCAGACCATGTGTGAGGGCGAAAGCTTCACAAATCTTCACCAGTCTTCGTAGGCCGCATATAGATGCACTCAACAAACACCATATCATCTGCGTAACTGATATTGTTGGCGCAGACATCGTCTATGTGACAGCCGACTCTGATGCTGTTGAGCTCACCTATCAGCTCATTCAGATACAGGGTGAAGAGCGTGGGTGAACTCAAACCCCCCTGTCTCACCCCGCACTCCAAACTGTATGATCTAGATAGGGCACCTTCCCATCTCACATTATTGACCTGGTTCCCGTACCAATACTTGAAAATACTTATGAGTTCTAAAGGTAGTTGGATCTTCTCCAGTTTATCCCACAGTAAGTCGTAGGACACAAGGTCAAAAGCCTTTGACAGGTCTAAGAAACAAGCGAAGACTGGCGTTTTGCGTGCCGTGTAGTAAGTGACAGTGTGCTTAAGACACAACGCCGCGCTTTCTGTAGACAATTTCGGTCTGAACCCAAATTAACTGTCGTATGGTTTTATGTATTTATTTAATTGCGAATTAAGCACACTATCAAACACTTTTGAAATGACAATTGCTAACGATATAGGTCTATAGTTGTTTTATGGAGATCTTCACTATAGGCACTACAACCGTACGTATCATGTCAGGGGGCATGTATACATGTCCTAGGCAGAGATTAAATAATAAATAAAGTACCCTAGGTAGGTGCGGGCCAGCAAACTTGAGATGTTCGATACTGAGCCCATCATGGCCAGGGGATTTACCTCTAGACATAGATTTAACTACCTGATCTATTTCTTTAATTGTAAAAGTTATTTTCTTTTCTTTGTTATGCACCCTATTTAGTAACGAGCGTGAAGCCCCAAGAGGAGATTTAACTGCAAAATGATCTACGAATAAGTTGGCAATTTTCTCAGGCTCACTTACACCACTAATGCTCACGGGCAGGCCCGGTTTACATTGTAACCTATTGGTATGTTTCCAAAAAGAGCGAAAATCATTTTTCGAATGATGTGAAGCTAGAATATCCATCCTAACTTGATTTTCGTGATCTTGACACCACTTTAAGCGAGATTTGAATATTTTTCTAGCTTCACACATTTCCTCATATACGGTACCGGAAGTAGGTTTACCATGCCACTCCCACAGGTGGAACTTTAACCTGGCCCTTCGATGTGCTTCCGCAAAATGCCTGTTCCAGCCCACAACTACCTTACTTTTCGATTTTTTATAGTTACGTCCTACTACGGAGGACGCCTTTAGAGCCGTTACAATATTTTATCGCCGCTTTAGTCACCAGACAGTGATCGAGCCACCTCTTCGACCCATGGACATCACTAACAAATGTATACATATTAGATGATATACCTAACATATCAATATCAATGCAAGACCACTTTTGATCAATACAAAAGCTCGATAATTCGTTATGATTAATCGTTCATAGGGATGAGCATTAAAGTCCCCCAGTATATACACACAGTCTATGCCACAGCTGTCTACAATGGCACTCACCGAACTAAGTAAATCCGTAAACTCCACCATGTTGACTGCCTCGTCTGTTGGCATGTACACGCACATCACTAAAAATGACCTTTCTTTTGAAATTATTTTAATAGCACATATACGCGGGTTATCACACTTAATAACGGTAACATCGTTAAAAACGCTACGCCACGGTAATATTATCTATACAATATTGTAACTCGGCCGTATCTCTCAAATAAATGCCTACAGCCGCGTGGTACGTAAACATGCGATAGAGCTGCCTGCCTCCAGCATTTTTACATTTGCCTAGTTTGTGTTTCCAGTTAGTTTTATGATTGTAAATATACTTTTTTATATAAACAAATATAAAAAAATGTAAATCTATAAAGGTTTCTATATTACATGATATGTTCAAAACTTGTTTATATATATTAGTAAATGTACAAGCTGTAGATTCTGTTTCAATAAAAAAATAGGTACTTTGTGAATTGAATAGGAAGTGTTCAATAACAATGCGTGTCATTTTTTGATTGGTAGATTTAATTAAAAAACCATATTTATGTTTGAATAACAAATCGGTGTTATAAATTTGCGACCAAAAAATATTTGCGCCTCGGCTGAGACTTACGAAATGCTTTACTATTAAATTTGTAAATATAAAAAATCCGCATTCTAATATAAAGCTTATTTAAAAATTGTTTTGGGAAACATGGACAAGGTGGATAAAATGAATATCTTTTACTTGGTTATAGATACCTGCAGCTACTTTACAATTTATATGTTTGGTTTTAAATGAAGTTCGGATTTATTATGTCTTTATTTTTATTCTGTTATTTATTTCCTCCATTTTTTTATATATTTCACAAAATCATCACTGCGGCACAGTCTCGACTGTCTGCATGCCGAGCGCATGCCGAGATCGAGGCGCGTAGGCATAGCTCTCGCTTCGTCCGTTTGTATGAAGTTGGAATACTGTATAGATAAAATTACCGTGGCTACGCCTCCACAGCAGAGCTACACCTCCGTATGGTCGCCCGCCTTTGTGTCCATCGCCGACACTCTCGTATAGCTGAAATCCTTACTTATGGTGTTCAGAAAATCAATTTCCTCTGTGAATAACCATGTCTCTTGTAATGCTATAATGTCATAATTCTTACAAAGATCGCGTATGTTATCTATGGAGCGTTTCACGTTTTTACAATTAAAAGTAACAAATCTGTATGTATTATTATCCATTATTTATTAAGCTATTGCATAGCTTCTATCGCGGGCCTTGAGCGTGGGGAGCGAATCCAGAAATTTATTCCGCCGTAACGAAAAAACCTCACGCTCCCCAATCCGACGGGCACGGAGGTGTGTCTTGAAGGCCGTGCATTGTCTAACGTCGTTTCTTTTTTCGGCAGTCTTCGACACGGTGTTTGTCTATAAAGTGTTTTAAATATGAATGAACAAAGTGCATTTATTATTAATGAAGAAAGTCACGAAATATAAGTGAAAGAAAATGAGTGAGTACTCTATATACATACATTTTATTATTATCACAAATGCAGTACTAATTTTGAATTGAAAATATAATACTGCTATAAAGATAACCTAAATTTTTGATATTAAAATGAGCGATATTAAAAGTAGCCCTCTTTATATACACACAAACACACACACGCGTATAGTTTAAATTCTTAATTTAGATTTTCAATATATATATATTAGAGATGGGCCGACATTCGGTACAAGAAAAATAATACCTACTTGCACTTATTTTAACTGAAATATAAGGTGCTTCTAAACTACAATATGCCATGGCTGCAACTGGTGGTTCTACTCATGATACTGTACCACTTTCCCCAAGGAACCCATAGTCAATTCTCAAAAAAAAATTGCACTTTGTATGGAAATCGGTCAGCTGATTGGCCAAGTCTCCATACAAATAACCGTGGCATATATTTTAGAAGCACCTTATATAACAACATTAGATACTGTAAAATAAAAGATATTATTTTCACTCATTCATGGTCAATTATTTATTTATTTATTTCGGAACATTGTAAATGTAAACCTTATATTAAATCAGTTCCTATCTTATCATTAATCTTAATCTTAGTTCTTAACCTTAATCTTAGTTAATTAGTTATTAATCTTAGAAATCCCTGCCTAATTAATAATTAGCCATATTACAAAAATGAAATAAACTTTGTATTCTCCTAGTAAACATCTGGATAGGAGTCCGTAAATTAAATAAAAAAATAATGTTTTTGATTCAACATTCATTAACCTCAAGTATTTTTATTACAATTAAAGGGTATTTGTTTTCAACAATCATATTAAACCAACTTTTCTTGTCTACTAGTCATATTTAAAATTTACCAGAGTCAGGTTATGGTGCAAAAACACCAAAGATCTGCCTTATCTGGCAGAAGTTTGTTACGTTTTTTTTCGTAGGTATATGTTTCCTGCGGTGTGCGGGCAGGGTATTTGAAGTAAATGCGTAAACAAGTCACGACGCGTCGCTCTCGAGAAAGCGTGCGAAAATGAACCGAAGTTCGGCCGAATTTCGGATTCGGTTCAAATCACATTCGGCCCATCTCTAATATATATATATATCACAATATTGATTCTACGTCCTTTCATTTCGCATTATTGTAGCGTCCACCACTTGTAAGCAATTTTAATACATTATGACTGCGAGTATTGGTCCATTAAACAATTTCAAAGATAGTGTTTAACTCATTTCTTTGAAAATTTACCATATATCGATATACAAATATTCGTATATTGCCAGACGGAGGGAAACCAATCAGGACTCCCTTCCATATTACAAATTATCCAGAATCCCCGTAATATACATAGTTTTTAATTCATTCTCCTGCTTAAGGTGACACTAGTCGACATTATTTCCATAGAAATTTCGGAGGGGTTTTACTCCGCTGTTTGACAGTGTACATCAACAGTACATACAAGTGACAGTTAAACATGATATCGTTTTGTCTCATTATTCATTTTGTCTGTACGGAAACAGAATAGTAAAATAAAAAGTCATTAAAAAGTTACGAGCTATCAAAGATTCGTTTTTATTGCCAATTTTAACACAATTTTGGGCGTAAATTAGTAATAAACCAAGACAAAGTCGGTACCGACACAGCTCAATTATCGAAGAATTCAATAAATTTTATTTGTAATTGATTTATGCAGTGGTTTTTTCATAAAACCCCTTCTTCCAAAGGCCTTTTCGTATTTTTTTACGCGCGCGTGTTTATATGAATTATCGTGCATCTCACTGAATAGTGTTTCTCCCAGTACATGCATGCGCGGTGACGCGCGCTTATTCTAGTTTTATTCGACTCAGTCAGCTGCGGCCTGTGACGTTCGTATGACTATAGCTATACCTGCGCTGTAAATTACTACGCTACATTGACCCCTGCTTGAACTTTGGATTT
Organism: Parnassius apollo; assembly: GCA_907164705.1. Taxonomy (NCBI): domain Eukaryota; kingdom Metazoa; phylum Arthropoda; class Insecta; order Lepidoptera; family Papilionidae; genus Parnassius; species Parnassius apollo. The sequence goes on along the minus strand of CAJQZP010001449.1, from coordinate 3,857,045 downwards.
CGATACTACTCTGTTTGGCATAGAAATTGATATTATTGAAAGAGATGATGCGTTTTGGACGGCAGACAAAATTTTAAAATTAGATAGCTTTTATCAGAAATGTGTTTTGCCGGAGCTGATAGATCCCCGTTACCCTCGTAAACTACAATTTAGAGATCGAATGTAAATCAAATTGATATAAGCACAGACAAAAATAGCGGAATATAAATAAAATTTTGAAAAAAAACGATCTCAAAATTTTATTAATGTTCCGCTAATTTTATCTGTACTTACCTATGTCAATTTGATTTACATTCGATTATAATTATATTCTCAGACGTGCAGGTTTCCTCAATATGTTTTCCTTCACCGCCGAGCACGTGGTAAATCAGCACAATTGCAATTAACAATTTCATTGGTGCCGGCGGGGATCGAACTCGGGTCTGCATGTCTGAGAAATTAAAAAATATATATTTCGAAAAAATGTGAAGTTCGTCAACACGCATTGAGGCAGCGTGGCGGATATTTCCTTGCCTTAAAACCCTCTCAGAAATTAGAGGAGGCCTGTGCCCAGCAGTGGGACGTATATAGGCTGTAACCTTATTTTTTTACTTTTATAAATATATTATTTTACCGACGAAAATTTTAAAGAAAAATAAAAAATAAGCAACCGACAACCTCCTAGGTCCCTAGGTGACTTGCGAGATGTCAGTGTAACAAAACAAAACGGCCCAGAAAAACAGACTTTCCAACTGATAGCTAAATCAGCACGCAACAATTTCATTGGTGCCAGTGGGGATCGAACCCGGGTTGCTCCCGTACTGTGATACTTATAACCATGTGAGCAACCACGGCTCTCAATGACATCGTTCCGTTCGTGTACAGCGCTGAAGATAGCAGAGTAAAAAATTAGAGATTGTGGTGTTTGAAATTTGCCATCTATGAGAGTGAATTTTATCTGTGTACAAATAACTATATAGAAAAAAAGTGAAAATGACATTTCGCCATTTTTGTTTGTGTACTGGTTAGGAACTCGATCAAAAATTTGATAATTTTTCTGTTTTTATACGTTATTTCTAAAAAAAAATGTGAAAATGACTATTCGCCATTTTTGTTTGTGTACTGGTTAGGAACTCGATCAAAAATTTGATAATTTCTCCGTTTTTATACGTTATTTCTAATGTTATTTTACATCAAATTAATTGTGAAGATATTTTCTTTTGGAAATATGTATCATTACGACGATTCAAAAACGTTTACATATAATAATTTACCTCGAAATTCACTATACGCGATTATCGTTTATTGATTATATGTTGTTTAAAAAGTATTCTTATCAGTTTTTTGTGTTAAATGGATGCTAAATATAAAAGAATGCTTCAGTATTGATAGCAATTTATTAACGAAATATCTGTTGAGATGTGTCTAGAAATTATTAATACTTATTTTTATTAATTTATTAAAATAATAAATAAATAAAAATAAGTATACATTTATCTATATTGAGTACTAGTTGTTCCCCGCGATCTCGCCCGCGTGGAATATGGATTTCATGGGTTTTAATTTTTTTGCGCGGAACCCTAATTCTTTTTCTAAAACAAAAGTAGTTCAAGTTATTCCTTATATCATCAGCTATCTGCCAGTGAAAGTCCCGTCAAAATAGATCCAGCTGTTTCGGAGATTAGCTGGAACAAACAGACTGACAGACAGACCAACAGACAGATAAAAATTTTAAAAATTGTGTTTTTGTTACTAGTACTTTCATATGCATTTAATAAAAAGCTGTTGTTTTAACATTACAAACAGACACTTCAATTTTATTTATTTGTAGATATAGATATAAGATATTATTCATATTGGTGTCATTTTAAAGAGAATATCATGTACTATTTTAATAATAAAATAATTGTCTCCAGTAAATATTATACTTTTCTTGTAAAACTCGAAATAAGTAACAAATAAATACGATTTATTTTTATATTCCCATATGCTTTATTTTCATCCTTTATTTTTTATTTGACCAATTTTCTTTTAACAAAATTAAATTCTGAATTCGTTGAGCTTTTTGAGAATATTTTTATTTGAATGTTAGGTAGGTACTGTGATGATAATTGAGATGGGACTTGTTTCCGAACTTGATAAAAGGATTGGAGGGTAGGAACTGTGAAAAAACGGCTGAGGGCCGAGTTCGCGACGAGTCTTGAGAGAAAAGAATAATACGACGTAGCGGTAATACTTGTCAGACATTTAAAGTTTAAAGGCGTATAAGTTTGCTTAAATATATTAAGGGCCCCTTTTCCCGAAAGTTTAGGCATTTTACGCTCTGAGACGGCTCGCGCCCGCGTTGCACAGGAGCCGGCGCGATATGAACTTGGGTGACCTATGGAGGCGGGCGAGCACGCCACAGTATAAATAAATCAGTAGTTCGATTTTGTTAGCTATCCTAGGAATGTTGTTGATAAATAAATTAACTACTTATCCTATACTATTAAACGAGCAATATTTGTATATTTATATTTATATACATATATATATATATATATATATATATATATATATATATAAATTAATAATCCTAGTGTAGGGGTAACGTTTAAATATATATATATATATATATATATATATATATATATATATTTTTTTTTTAACGTTACCCCTACACTAGGATTTTCTCCTGTATAGTGGGGGCAGTTTACAAACATAAATTGCACAAGTACAAACATCCAGACCCGGAACAATTATTTGTAGGCCATACAAATACTTGTTCCGTGCGGGATTCGAACCCGCGACCCCCCAGTGCAGCCACTCTTTGCTAAGCCACTACGCCACGGAGTCGTCAATATATATATACATATATATATATATATATATATATATATATATATATATATATATATAAATATTTAGATGAGTTCTCGAAAACGGCTCTAACGATTTCATGAAAGTTTCAATTTAGGGGTTTACGGGGACGAAAAATCGATCTAGCTAGATCATGTATGGGAAAAATCGTTTTCGCCCGTTTTCGCCCTATTTTCACGCATAAAGATTTACCCGCGCAGTATGTTTCGTAATTTCGCCGCTATTGTTACGTAGCCAAACGGTTATAGTGTCGGCCTATGAAGTCTACGCTAAAGAAAGGTTCGGGTTCGAATCCCCATGCAGACTTTTTGTTTTCGTTTGATCAATTTTTTATTTAGTTTTTTTATTTGTACATTTTTTTGTTGTTTATTGTACTTATAATTTTTTTTTGTATTTTATTTTTGTATAGAAACGAAATTCACAGAATACATCTACCTACTAAGTTTCAAATATGTAGTCCGAATAGTTTCGGAATAAAAGGCTGTGACACACGGACGGACGGACGGACAGACATACATGACGAATCTATAAGGGTTCCGGTTTTTTCCATTCGACTACGAAATCCTAAAAAAGCTTGAAAAGGCTTCTTTATAATCATTTACAAAAAATATCCCATTTAGATTGCCAAGGGCCTTGGAGATCGACCCTGGTGATCCGAGGAATTTGGGCCGTGGTATGGGCATAAGAAATCTGACAATTGAAGAATACAAATATTAATACTCGTAATAGGTAAAACTGGAATGGAATAAATAAATTTACAAAATTTCAAAAAAGCAAAAAAATTAATTACTAGAGTTAGTAGGTATGTAAAAATATAGGTGAATGTTACTATAGGATTTAAAATTCTTGTCATACTGACTTCGCTAGTCTGTGTAGCTTAGCTAGATTACAGTAAATTATATTGTGACGAATCCACCCACTAAATAGTGGAACATTAGAATACGAAAATAAAAATTGTCATACTGATTTAGCTAATCTATGTCCCTGTTAAAGTAGATATCTAATTATTCCAATATGTTTTTTTTTATTGTAAATGACCTGTTGATGTTACGCTAGGGCTAGGTTATAGGAACTTATAACCTAGCCCTAGCGTAAGTACTTACGCAATACACTTTCGGATCTTCTTCATTTTAGGTAGGCTTTTTTTTCCTAATTTTGTATTTTTTATTTGCCATTTTAATTAAATCACAACTTACAAAAAATATTTATTTACAAACACTGTTTTAAAAACATAGGTCAGTATACTTAGATACGATTATTGTCTTTTTAAACTAATTTCTATTATATTACATATAATACAACAAGTTTTTATGCTAGTAGGTAGGTACTACTACGCGAGCGGCGACGACAACGTAGTCGCGAGCAAAAATAACACAAGTCCTCCCTCGATGACGTCCGGCTGGACACTGGCGGCACTGGCGTGGTGCGCGCGAGTCGCTTTTTACGTATTTTATTTTATATGGAAAAAAATAAGTGCCAAATTATAAATCTATCCAATAATATCCCTGTCAAACCTGATTAGTAAATGAAATATAAAATTTTCATAAATATAGCGTTCCCCTAATTCTCATATAACTGAAAATGCTTTCAAAATCGATGTTACTTCTGATTTTTTTTTATCGAGTTAAATGTTTAATATTGTGTTTTTATCCAAAAAAGTCACTAGATCAAACGTTTATCTGTACTATATATTTTTTTAGGATTTTAAATATGATGATTTCTTTGAAAACAACACGATTTAGAAACATAAATTTGGGAAAAGGGGCCCTTAAAACTGTGCATCAGTGAACCTTATATATTTGAAATAGAAGCTTATATTCGTGGAACGTTAATTTTATAGGTGCAACGGGGTAAGTGTTTAATACTATACGTTGTTTGGTAGTCTGAGTAATCCTGGAACAGTATTCTTAGATTGTGCAATTATTTCAGTCTATGGAAACGCCCATCAAATTAATTGTGACAATTACGCCTTCCTGCATCTCTGATATGAAGTGTTATCAATAAAATTTATTTGTCTTAAAAGATGAGGACACTGAAAGACAATACTATATCCTTATTTGAGATGGATCGTTGTCGTCAAGTATAACCTTAGGGCGACTTCCTAAGGTTCCTGGTTCGAGCCTCCAGTAGAAATTCGTTTTTTTTTATTATTTTGTTTTCCCTTTTTCTTTTTATATTTAGTTTTATTGTTTTCCCCTTTTACTTTTATAATTATTAAAATTTTATAATGATTTTATGCTCTCATGTATGTAATAAAAGAACTAATGATTCATTTTATGTTTCGTTGCTTGTAATTTTATTTTGCAGTTAATGTGTAGCTTTAGATAGTGCTAAGTATTAAGTGTTTACCTATTTTAGTGCTAAGAGTAATGTAGATTATGCTTAAAAATTATCTAGTTGTTTGCTTTGTAGTGTTTTTATTGTAGCCTTACATGTTTCTTATAAATTTCATACACATTCACACATCTGTTTCTTGTCTTACCCGGACCCCGACCCCATGGCTTGAGCATCCATGAAAGTACCTATATTAGTTTTTCAGTAGTAATCGTTTTTGTTGCGACAGTCTCGCGCGGTCGTATAAAAAGTTACTGCGCGGACAGGTGGGACGAGAATCACTTGCGCGGCGTTGACGGTTCGGTGGATAGGTACCTACCTACTGTCATTACCTGAATACCCATAACCTACTATACAACAAAATTTGACAAACTGTCGCTGCGTCGTGGACACTAAAATGTAAACTGTCTACCTACCTGCCTAAGTACGTCGGTACTAAGGAAACAGTCTTGACGGGTCACTTGTCTTGATAAAAACATGTGTTTACATCTAGTGATATTGTGTGTATATAAAAAAAAGTAAGAAGACAGGTAAGTATTTTTGAAAACAATTTATAGGTAGGCAGAACTAATTACAATTATTATCTAAACATTATAAATGCGAAAGTTTGGATGGATAGATGTATGTTACTCAATCACGCCAGAACAGCTGAAGGGATCTGGAAGATATTTAGCTCAGAGATAGGTTATACCTAGTCTGGAATTACATTACATTACATTACATTTGATACCGTTTATTCAGGTATTTCGTTCCTGTGGGATAATTTTCGAGTTCACGCGTTTGAAGCCGCTGGCAACAGCTAGTACGGATATAAACTGCGATGACTGTTCCAGTTCATACTTCGGCGTCGTGAACTCTTGAGTGATCGCTGCATGACCACCCGGGGAAAACTAAACATAATAAAATAAGCAATATATATTAGGTATCTATAGAGCCATAGAGGTATAGTATAAAGCAATAACGCAGCGCCTAATAATTTAGTACGAGCGGCACGATGCCAGGTGAGACAACGTGCTTTTTGGCCGCGCCCACCAATGAGTTCGAGCCCGCGACTTGTGCCACCTACGCAATTCCTTTGTATATTGCGACGTTGCCACTCTTATTAGTTATTCCGCTTTGTAATATTTTATTTATAGGTGATATTTTGTTTATGTAGGTATTCGATAGATTCCTATAGTCTGTTTTTTTCGCAGGAGACAAAAATAACAGATATTTATTAGATACGTTTAGCACGAATAATACAGTTTTTATGATTCTGGTTCAGATTAGATTTAATTTTAGTCACTTAAATTTCGTATATTGTTCAAAATAATGAAATAAATCCACAGAATCTGCAGTTACGAAAAAAAGCAATATCATTTTAGTCTCCGGCGAAAAAAAAAGATATATATCATGATTAATTTACCAACTAGTTATTCGTTTACTAAATACGAAAAAATATTTAGGATTCCCCAGCCGTGATACATTACAGATTGACTATATTATCATTTATTTTACTATTGTAAATAAGTACTAATTGTAGATATTGACAGGTTTAATAGAAGTTCATTTTCTTATATTGTGACTAATAACCTAATATGACCTTGGGAACAAACTCATTTTAATATAAGGTTTTACTGCAATGACTGCCAATGGGTTGTTAATTTCTACAATAGACCGTGGCGTATTGTTGCTGACATGAATAACTCCGAAAATATAATTTATTTACTTGATCGTGTTGAGTTTTTTGTGCTCTCACTGCGAGTTTACTTTTTTATGATCACTATCTTAAGGATGAGTGCGAACTATTTACCTAATCTGTACAAAATTACTCTCTACTTAACTAGATTCATTTTTGTAAAAGGCTATTTTTGTTAAATTAAGATATTATGTTTGGTTTTGCAGTTATTTGAATTACGTCGTATGACGTCAGATTATCGGTATTAAAGTTTAATACCGCACGATATTTGACGTCCATATAACCATGAATTTATTTATATTTTAATTCCTTGTATTTATGATTATTGATGACACACACATTAATGATCATTGATTTAATGACATTTTTCGCTATTGTTTTATTCGTATTTTAGTTTATGGAGGCCATGCGTTGTAAAATAGTCAATTTGGTGTTTTATAAAATGTTTCGTTCTAGAAATGATAAAACGCTTAGAAGTTTAGAAAACGTGTGTGAAAAATTAAATTGTAATTCAAATAACTGCAAAACCAAACATAAATCATAATTTAACAAAAATAGCCTTTCACAAAAATGAATCTAGTTAAGTAGAGAGTAATTTCGTACAGATTAGGTACAATAGTCGCACTCATCCTTAAGATGCAGTGAGAGCACCAAAACTCAACACGATCAAGTAAATAAATTATATTTTCGGAGTGATGTCAGCAACAATATGCCACGGTGTATTGTAGAAGTTAACAACCTATTGGCAATTAATGCAGTAAAACCTTATATTAAAATGAGTTTCTTCGTCAGACGATATTAGGTTATTAGTCAGAGGTTATTAGTCACAATATAATAAAACAAACTTCTATGAAACCTGTCAATATCTATAATTGAGTCCATCTTCCTGTACTCAATCAGAAGGTAACGTTTACGTGGTAGAGCCACGCTGCAGTTATATTAGTAGTATAGTTGTAGCACGAATGGGTCGGCCCGACCGGGATCACGCTCTCACAGAATACCAGCGTAAAATAGTAGTTTTTTTTTAGCTTAAGAGCCACTCCATCTAGTGGGGGGTCGCCCTACACTTCGCCTACCGGTACGAGGCTGCCACTGGAGAACCTTTTTTCCCCAATGGTTGTCGGTTCTTCGAGCTATATGGCCGGCCCATTGCCACTTCAGCTTACTAATCCGTTGGGCTATGTCGGTCAATCTGGTACTACTGCGGATATCCTCATTTCTAAGTTTATCACGCAGAGAAACTTCAAGCATAGCCTTCTCCATAGCTCGCTGAGCGACTTTGAGCGTCCTCATATGGCCAGCAGTGAAGGACCACGTCTCGATTCCGTCATCACTGGCAACACGGACTGGTTGTACAACTTAGTTTTCATGTTTTGAGGTATACCTGACGAGAAGATGTGTCGTAATTTCCCGAACGCTGCCCAGCCGAGTTGAATCCGTCGATTGACCTCTCGGTCGAAGTTGGACTTACCTAGTCGGACTATTTGTCCCAGGTAAATGTACTCATCAACAACTTCGAGCTTAGTGCTCCCAACAACTACCGGCATAGGTGTGACATGGACATTAAACATAACCTTTGTTTTGTCCATGTTCATCTTAAGACCATGCTTAAGTCCTCCAGCGATTCTGCCATAAGGACTATATCGTCAGCAAATCGAAGGTGAGTGATGTACTCGCCGTTGATGTTAATACCGTATCCTTTTCAGTCCAATAGCTTGAAAACGTCTTCCAATGCAGCGGTGAAGAGTTTCGGGGAAATAAAGTCACCCTGTCTTACACCTCTCTGCAGTTGGATAGGTTTCGTACTTTGGTTCAGTACTCGGATAGCCATCGTAGCCCTACTGTACAAACATTTCAGCACTTCGATATACCATCGTATATAGTCAACTTGGCTTCGCTGAAGAGACTGTAGCACCGCCCAGATTTCGACGGAATCAAAGGCTTTCTCATAGTCCACATACGCCAGGCAAAATGGCAGATTGTACTCTTCGGACTTCTGTACAATTTGCCGAAGAGTATGCATGTGGTCTATGGTACTAAAGCCTTTTCGAAAACTGGCTTGTTCGGGAGGCTGGAAGTCGTCGAGTCTGCGTGCGAGACGATTCGTAATGACTTTCGAAAACAGCACGTAGACGCGGCGACGGAATTAAAGAGCCTCTGAAGGACTTCAAATACCGGTTTTCCACCCGTTTTCAAAAGCTCCGCTGTAATTCCATCCTCGCCTGGGGCCCTGCCGTTTTTAAGGTGCTGGAGAGCCATTCTAATCTCGCTCAGACTGTCGTCCGGGATATCATCGGAATAGTGTCGGATACAAAAATAATCGCAAAAATTTAAAAATTTTATAACAGGTAGTCGCTAACACTTTTGATATCGATAGTACACAAGACGACACAAGAAGGTGCGCGGGCGACGGGACGTAGGGAGAAACTACGAAGGAGTAGCGCGTCGCCCGTTGCTATGGTTTCGCTTCCCCATACCTCACACCTCACCGTGCCGACACCTTACATATGTATATGTGATGTGTATATATATATATGTGTCTGGCGTATGTGGACTATGAGAAAGTATCTTTAGCGATGCCAAGTTGACACTCAATATATTGAGGGGTACTGAAATGCCTTGGAATGGTTTTCTTCTTATATTCGCGGTCGCCAGCAATCAGTTCGCTCAGGTCAGCGGTTTTCTGCATGGGCTGAAATTGAATCTGGTGTGCCGCAAGGCGGAATACTTTCTCCCATTATGTTTTCCTTATTTATAAATTCTATCTCCTCAGTTTTAGACTGTTCGTACCATCTGTATGCGGATGATCTCCAGCTCTATGTACAGTCAGGCTTAAATAATCTTAACTTTATAATACACAGACTAAATGATAACCTGGAAGCCATAAGAGGCCATAATAATAAGAAGTCATAAGGTCATGTAAATATGGAGTTTCTGTTAATGCTGCCAAATGCAAAGTTATAATATTCGGAAGTTCGCCATTATTGGCTAAGGTAATGATAAGATAATGGAACTTTGATTCCATATTTTGATTCCATAAAAAATCTTGGCCTGTACATGGACTATGACCTGGAAATTGCAGATCTCTGAAGTTAGCCGTAAAGTTGTTGCTACCTTGCGTTCCCTTTATAGTCTTAAAAATTTCCTACCTTTTAAAATCAAGCTTACGCTGGTTTATTACCTCATTCTACCTATTATCGACTATGCCGATGTATGTTACCCAGATCTGTCAGAAAATCTTCTAAACAAGTTGGAGCGCCTTCTTAATAATACCATAAGGTTTATTTTTGGTTAACGTATGACCACATATCATCCTATCGTTCAAAGCTTAAATGGCTACCTATACGTCAAAGGCGATGTTCTAGAATTTTCCCCGTACTTTATGATCCAAGGTCGCCTTCTTATTTTAAGGATAATTTTCATTTTTTTCATTCAATCGACGGTCGAACATCCAACAGTCAAACCGTCTGAGGTTAAGGTTTCCTCAGCATAAGTGTAATTTTTTAGGTCGTCTTTTACGATGCAAGCTATACAACTTTGGAACACCCTCCCCAATGAAATTAAGAATGCCACAAATAAAAAAGTTTTTAAAGTTCTTCTCCGAGAACATTACGTGAAGGCAACTACTAATTGACATAATTTTTCCTTAATTCTTGTCTTTCTTTTCTTCTTTTTTTACTACAAATATTTATTTCATTATATATTATTCAAACATTATATTATACATATCATTCATTTGGATACTTATTTATGAAGTTTATAAGCATGTATATATATATATATATATATATAGTTTTTATATATATATATATATATATATATATATATATATATATATATATATATATATATATATATGTATGTATTAATTTCTATTTATTATTTGAGTATGTACTTTGTTTATATGTATATTTTAATGTATGTTTATTTATGTATAATGGTCGCACCTGCCAACAATTGTCCTTGGCACCCAGGGTTAACTGGCAGAGAATGCCACATGGCATTAAGTCCGCCCTATGTACCCTTTAGCTTAAGGTGTTACATGCAAGTAATATAACGTAAGAGATATAAGACAGGCTTACATCTCTCTGCAATTTGATAGGCTTGGTACTCTTGTTCTATACGAGTATAGACTATGCCAGCATTTCAGTACCCCTCAATATATTGAGTGTCAACTTGGCATCGCTAAAGATACTTTCTCATAGTCCACATACGCCAGACACACCGGCAGATTCTCAGTCTCTTGTATAATCTACCGAAGGGTATGTATGTAAAGTGTAATTTAATCTTTGTTAATGTATTATTGTTAAAAAATTCAGTCAGGAGATGCAATAAATGTCAACCATTTCTCTGATGAATAGTCAAGACAAGAATGAGCTATCAAATATTCACTTCGAAATGATAAACGGGTAAGAATGAACTGTCAAAATATCTCTAGTTTTTTAACTATAAGGTGTCTTAAATTACTATCGTCATCATTTTCCCCTGGATTAAGCTATTGTCTTACTACCCGTGCGGTTAAAGAATGGGATTGAAAATGGCATCACCTATATATTCACCTCTCGCTCTGCAACTGTTGCTGTCTAAACTCACATCCACCGGTAAAGACTGCAAAAAAATGCTTTTTTCGGTACGTTACAAAACGTAAGTCCAATTTGTCGTTGGAATCCATGATAACAATACCCGTAAACTACAAAAAATATTCAGTCCGGTTTTGCTCACTTGTGAGCTATGACGCGTTCTGAGAATTTTCTCCACAATAGTTTAGTTGAAATACTTAATATTTTATACAAATATATTAACAGGAGTGATTTACACTAAATTTTATCCAAAAAGTCTAGATTTTATTAAAACAGATTTGTTAATAAGATAAAATAAATAGTTTTTAATTTATCTAAATCTAATATCGCCACATAAATATCGCCACATCCCACCCAGGAACGAAATCAGAGCGGATCGCTGTTTATTAACCATAGTTTTTAGCTCCAACAGTTACATAACATATATTGTGTTTTCATATCGTTATAGAAAACCATTTTCAGATATCGTTATCAGTTGTAATGGTTTGCTACTGAATGCGCAAATGACAACTAAAACTATAAAATCAGTGCAAAAATTTATTTTACGAATTACTTAGATTATTAAAGGTTTTTTAAGTTCATATATTCATTGAATAAAACTAAATTTACGGATTTTATCGCGTTTATTTCACTACTTTTACTTATTTTTAATTCCCGACGTTTCGGGTGCTTTACAGCAACCATGGTCACGGGGGGGACTGAGATGTTTGACGTCCCAATGTCATAGTTAGTCCGGCTACCTTCAGTTTTTGAATATTAAAGTCCGATTTACGCAAAACGAGCTTATAGTATCATGAAGTCTTGCAGTGGTATGCTTAGGTTTGGGTTTAATTTTGTTAATTATAGGATCCCAAGCAGGTGGCAGCACCCATCCATCTTCTCTATTGAAATTTGGATGTTTTTTAATTTCCTCTGATAACCGTTATATTTTGATTTCGATTTTATTAAGACCTATCCGTTGGGATACACCATTGAGGTCATTGAGCATAGTGCTAAGGTCCTCCAGCAATTCTGCCATAAGGACTATATCGTCGGCAAATCGAAGATGAGTGATGTACTCGCCATTGATGTTAATACCGTATCGTTTCCAGTCCAGTAACTTGAAAACGTCTTCCAACGCAGCGGTGGAGAGTTTCGGGGATATAACGTCACCCTGTCTTACACCTCTCTGCAGTTGGATAGGTTTCGAGCTCTGGTTCTGTACTCGGATAGCCATCGTAGCCCTACTGTACAAACACTTCAGCACTTCGATATACCGACAGTCAACTTGGCATCGCTGAAGGGACTGTAGCACCGCCCAAATTTTGACAGAATCAAAGGCTTTCCCATAGTCCACATACGCCAGGCAAAGTGGCAGATTGTACTCTTCGGTCTTCTGTACAATCTGCCGCAGGGTATGTATGTGGTCTATGGTACTGAAGCCTTTTCGGAAACTGGCTTGTTCGGGAGGCTGGAAGTCGTCGAGTCTGCGTGCGAGACGATTCGTAATGACTCTCGAAAACAGCACGTAGACGCGGCTCAGAAGGGAATCGGTCTGTAGTTCTTCAAGAGAGCGTTGTCGCCTTTTTTAAAGAACAAGACCACCGCACTTCTGCCCCACGCCTCCGGAGTAGTGCCACCATGGAGGACGGAATTGAAGAGCTTCTGAAGGACTTCAAGTACCGGTGTTCCACCCGCTTTCAGAAGCTCCGCTGTAATTCCATCCTCACCTGGGGCCCTGCCGTTTTTAAGGTGCTGGAGAGCCATTCTAATCTCGCTCAGACTGACGTCCGTGATATCATCGGAATAGTATCGGATAAGACTTGCTCTTGGATTACTCACACTCACGTTACTCACACTTGCTTGTGGCTCCAACGATGATGTGTACAGCTGCCCATAGAACCTGTCAATCTCACTCAAAATCTCAGGTGTCCCGGAAACGATGCTGCCACATTCAGTCTTCAGATTTGACAGTTGGCTCTTTCTGGCAGACAGAACTCTGGCAAAGACTTTGGAGCCCTGGTTCCGCTCGATCGCTTCTTTAATACGAGCAGTATTAAAGTTGCGTAAGTCTCGCCGCATGCATTTGGAGGTCTGTCTGTTCAGTTGCCTGTATGCTGTCAAATCTGTTGACGATTGCAGCCTCATCTCCCGTCTAACAGCCATGAGATTAAGAGTGTGATCGGAGAGTTTTTGTGTTCTTCTGCGGCGGGTCTTGCAGAACTTAGCTCCGACCGCATGGACAGTTTCCACGAGCTTGTCATTCATATCGTCCACTGCATTGCAATCTTCTAGGCACTGAAAGCGGTTACGTAACTCGAGCTGAAAGGTTTCGGGATTCTGGATTAGAGCACGAGGGAGACGGAGCATTGACTTCATTACACGAGACCTCTCCAACTTAATGTTTAGGTTCAGTGTGCCTCTAACCATTCAGTGAATGCTGCCGGTTTTCACCCTTGCGATCATTGAAACATCACTGAACAGTTGGCGTCTGGTCGTCATAATAAATCAATCTCATTTTTTGTCGAACCGTCGGGGCTCGACCAGGTCCACTTCCTGTGGGGCCGCTTCTGGAAGAAAGAGTTCATCATAAAGCGTCCCTCTTTCTCCATAAAGTCGGCCAGCTGCTGGCACCTTCGGTTTCGTTGCCCTACTCCGAATTTCCCTAACTTCAGCTCACCGTTTTCTCTTGCGCCTAGATTTGCGTTGAAGTCTCCCATCAACTCAGTGTAGTGAGTTTCGGAAGAATGCATGGCTCTGGAAATATCCTCATACATTTCCTCCACCTCCTCATCGGGATGTGCCGAGGTTAGTGCGTAAACCTGTATGACCTTCAGCTAATACCGTTTGGTGATTCTGAGTATCAGGTACGTGACCCCTGTCGACACACTCCCAATCTTTACAACGTTATTGACGAGAGACTTGTGAATGATAAATCCGATACCTCCTTGGGACAGATGGTCGCCCTGCCGGTGATAGAACGAGTTGCCGGACTCGAGGATTACCGTGTCCTCCCGCTCTCTTAGGACCTCGGATAATCCATATCCATATGCCAGCGCAACTTGTCTACCTCTTCTTCCAGCTCCAGTATCTTCTTCTCGTCAGTCCTCAGGGTGCGTGCGTTATATGTTTCCAGGTCGAGTCGTCGTAGGTGGTGGTCGCAACCGAACCTCCACCGGAGATTCTTAGCACCCCCTATTCCGCCGTTACCATGGTCGCCACCGCAGCCAGGAATAGCGGGGCCGCCGGGGACTGGGGGCCGTTTGTTTGCGTCGTTATTCATGGGGGGATATTTGCCATAGTTGCCACGTTTGGCGAGCAACCGCAGTTTTTTTTATTATATCACTGTTGTTATCAGGAAGATTCTGCTGCCCATCTCTCCTGCCTGTCTCCCTCTGTCGCCTCTTACGACACCCACGGGAAGATATGGGGTAGTGGATATTCTCAACCGCCACTACACGGCAATCAATCGGTCTCATGCCTACTGGTTATAAATGTTATTTTAAAATTAATATACCTATTTGTGTATACAAATTTTTTAAATATTTTCCCATCAATAGAAAATTGCCAATTATCCAAATAATATAAACTTATTTCGGTATACCACTATTAACGGGTTTTCGATTTTGGTACTGTGCATGTTGACGGTATATGGTCGATGAGTCGCCATTTCTAATCCCTGTCTTTATCCCTACGGACTATAGATATTTTATTGATTTTTTGTAAATTTTTTTAAAAATAAATTTTTTCGTTATATAACGACGAATTCAATCACTTCATGCACAATTATTATAATCACCTGTTATTTTCAGTATTATTTAAAAATAACTGTTTGTTATTTTATAATTAATGTTACGTATTTTATAAATACTGTACGTGAAATAAAAATTATCACCTCGTAACTTTTAATTTTAAACGTAACTTTCTGGTCACCTGGCATCTCCGCTAAGAGTAAAAGTATTCTGTGACCTGGCAACACTGTAAAAATAACAAAATTCTTTGACTTTAGTGATATCACTTGATTTTTTCGTAAATTTTGATAACGTTAACATTTCGATTTAAACTATTTACAATGACAATTATTGGCCTTACTTGAATGTCTATTTCAAGTTTTTTGTGTGAACTTTTTATATGCAGTGGATTTTTGTGATGGAAAGGCTTGCAAACAGTGGAAACGATATGAATCGCCGCGCCGGAGATTTTTTAAGACGTGTAAACAGACTTACTGACGGTCCAATGACTAGAAAAAAGTTGGTTATAATTCTTCTTATTGTTATATTCTTTATTCTTTACATAGGACCTTCGTTAACGAATTGGCTTTTTGAATCTGAGAGCTCAGCTGTGAGCAATCAAATAGTATGTCAAAGAAACTTTATAAATCCTTTTCAAGAAGCATTGGGAGACTATGACGCCTACCTAAGGCAAGAAACTGCTGCTACTTTGACATCTTCGAGACATAACTACGTGCCTTATGTTGGTAATGGGTTATTTGGTATTGCTTTAGAGCATGACTCCTTTTTGAATATTAAACATGGCAGAACACTGTCATTACCCGTGTACTATCATCCCTTGTACATTGTTGATGATTATGATATGAAAGAGGCTACCCTTGTTGACTACAAGAAAGGAATTGTCCATAGATTTCAATGTAGCAACACAGGATTACAAATATCATATCAATATTATGCACATCGGACTATACCTTCTCTCTTTGTTCAAGAGATTCTAGTCAACAATCCAACGAATTCTGGTAAAACATTACACCTATCAAATCCGAGGGTATCTGATTGGCCAACATCAGTCAAACAGATCGTAAAGTTACACCAGGGTGTTGATGCAAAAGAGTACGAGGTTGTTACCGGTATGATACCAATACCAGAGAGTGACAAGATCATAGCGGCATCTGTAGTTTGCAGAAAAATGGAGAATGTTGTTCAAGTTGATGCTCGTGATGGTACTGATATTATGATATTAACTACAATTCAATACAGCAAACCGATTAAACAGTCTGATTATGCAAAACATAAGGATATTGTAGAAAAAAAGGCTATTGATGAAATGGAGAAAGTGATTGCACTAACTGGAGATAGAACTGCTGTGAGGATGTTGAGAGAAAACCATGCTCGAGTTTGGCAAGGTTTGTGGTACACTGGCTTTTACATCTCCGATTCTAAAGCAGAAGGTGTTATCAATGGTGACCGTATTAATGCAACAATCTATGCTATTCTTTCACAAGTTAGGAGTTATGAACATGAGGAGAATATAAAGGCTGTAACAAGATCTGATATATTACGGTCATTAACTTATTCTGAGGGGTGTTATGAAGGCTTTTCAACTTTGGATGCACTTAATTTGTGGAAACCATTAAATAATCTGGCTAATTTACACGCTGTTGCTAGTGTTTGGCTGTTAACATTAGAGAAGCAAGGCTGCCATAATTTGCTGAAAGCTGGAGCCAGTGGTGTGAATCAGGCAATGATATTAAGTTTTGGTAGTTTACGTTTCAGCAATCAACACTTAGAGTATAATATACATCCATCGAAATTGCACAGAGACTTTCTATTCCGTCGCGTCAACTATGGCAATATGACACATGTAAATATCAGTGTGATACTACAAGAAGATAACAAAGCAGCTATTTTTGTAGCATTAGATAGGTCAGATAAAACATATTATGCCTGCGATGCTGGCTGCCTTGACTCCCCAGTGCAATTAGGTCCATATCGGAAATACTTCCCAGTGAAACTGACTGAGCCGTTGACAGCTATATTGTATATTACTGCTGATAAGCAGCATATGGAGGATTTACGGCATGCTATCCACGTAAGAGAGGTTATAGAAGCGCCAGCGCATGAGCACCATGTGATAGCATTACACAAACATGGCTATAGTTTGGGTGGACTAAATCCATTATTCTGGATTACAATAATTGTGCTGATAGTTATGTTCCACTTGTTCCTATGTAGGATAATCATGAATGAGTTTTGTGACAATAGTGTTAGCTACAAAAGGCTCTACAACAAAGCCTGAATTTATAATGGCTTTTAAAGAGTTTTGATAGCTTTACCATATAAATGGTTAACTAATTGCCAAAGGTGAGAGCACTAAGCATTGATAACCTCCCCTGTTATCAATAAAATTGAAATGAAGGAATAATTTAATTTAGTCGTCAATCATTGGTCAATCGCTTGTAACTTTTATAGCATTTGAAATCAGTATTGTAAATTTAATGTTTTAATTTAAAAGTATATTTTTAAGTACATTTAGACATTTGGTTGCATAGCTATTATTTCGGTTTTTACATATACATATACATAAACACTCACGCCTGTCACGCAGAGGGGTAGGCAGAGACTACAGACTTCCATTTGGCAAGATTCTGACACACCTCTCTCGCCTCCTTCACATCCATACACCTACGCATACATGCTCGTCGGTTAAGGATACTCCTAATTTGGCCCGTTTTCAATAAATTGCCAATTTGGTCGATAAATTTTCGCCTAGGACGTCCCTTTCCGACTCTGCCATTCACTTCTGCAACATAAATTTTCTTTGTCACTCTTTCCTCATTCATTCTTTCCACATGACCAAACCACCGAAGCATTCCTTTCTTAATCCTGGTCACAACATCATCTTGCAAACCACACTCTTCTCTTATTACACAATTTCTTATCCTGTCATTCAGATTCAGCCCTAACATAATCCTTAACGACCACATTTCTACTGCATTAATTCTACTCTCGTGCTTCTTCTGCCACACCCAACTTTCACTACCATACTTTAAAGTAGGGACCAACACAGCATTGTGAATTGCCATACGTGCCTTTTTCGACACATTTTGACTCTTCACAATAGAGTGTAGGACCCCATTTATTCTATTTCCTGCATTCACTCGTTGTTCTATATCCTTATCACATCTCCCATCCCTGCTAAATACGCAACCCAGATATACAAACTCATTTACTTGCTCGATCAACTCCCCTTCTATTCTTATTTCACATATCGTCTTACTTTCTTCTCTTTCAAAAACCATAACTTTCGTCTTACTTGCATTCACTTTCATACCCCTTTCTTTTAATGATCTGTTCATTGTTGTAACCATCATTTGCAGCTCGACCGCCGACGCAAGAATAACTTGATCATCGGCGTACAAAAGGCATTTGACGGTTAACTCACCCATTCTTAATCCGCATTCTTCAACTTACAAATTTTGCAAACAACTATCCATAAATAGGTTGAACAGCAACGGGGAAGCCGCACAGCCCTGTCTTGACACCTTTATGGATGCCAAACCAGTCAGAGTAGACCCCGTTGATCCTAACACAAGCACTAGAGTCCCTATAAAGCGACTCCAATGCCTGTATCAAGCCAGTGTTCAACCCAAATGAATTCAGTGTTTGCCATAGCAAATCCCTATCCACTCTGTCATAGGCCTTTTCCAAGTCCATGAACGCATAAAAAACCTTTTGGTTTTTGGCCAAAAACTTTTCCACGATCATGCGCATGGAAAAGATTTGATCTGTACATCCCATTCCCTTTCTAAAACCCGCTTGCACATCCCAAATTTTTTCATCAGTTTCTTTCATGACCCTTTCAATCAGTACCTTAGCATACAGTTTTCCCACAATGCTAAGAAGGCTGATGCCACGGTAGTTTTTACAGTCCTGCTGCGACCCTTTTCCTTTATATACTGGGACTATCACGGCTTTGCACCAGTCTACCGGTACCCGCTTCAGTCCCCAGCATAAATTAAACAAGGTGTGCAGCAGGCCTGCCTGCTTTCATGCTTTTCATTGCTTTCATTATTTCATATATACTTATCTCGCTACCTCTTTCCTCTTCTTTCGGAGTTTCTACTTCATTTATTTTTATTTTATTTAAATTTTAAAATATGTTTATTGTTTAACAAAGACAACATATTGCATATTTAATCTACAGAAGGATATGAAATGTCACTAAACATGTTTTTTCATTATTTATGGGGTG
Organism: Parnassius apollo; assembly: GCA_907164705.1. NCBI lineage: Eukaryota > Metazoa > Arthropoda > Insecta > Lepidoptera > Papilionidae > Parnassius > Parnassius apollo. The sequence goes on along the minus strand of CAJQZP010001449.1, from coordinate 3,837,650 downwards.
GTAATTTTTTTTTTTTTTTTTTTTTTTAATTTTTTTTTTTGTATTTGTTTTTTTCTTAAAAATGTCAACTTGAATTAGTGTTTTTTCAATGAGTATTATATAAATAATATAACATGCTGCAATAAGCAAGCAAACATTTTTGCTAATATAAATCTAATTTTGATCTCTATTGCCTTGCACCAATTCAAATATTGTATGATTCTGTAATTCTTCCATTTTCATTTAAGTTTTGCCATTTCTGTCCAACATATTTTTCGAAAATCTTCCTATATATATATATATATATATATATATATATATATATATATATATATATATATATATATATATATATGAGAGAGAGAGAGAGAGAGAGAGAGAGAGACTAGATGCTATATATTTTGTTTTGATAACTATTTATATAGGAAATTATGCAAATTTTGCCGACATAGTAAACAGATTCAGTCATACTCTATCCTCTATACTATATGATAGAGTAGGAAAATTATACTTTTTGTGATGTGAGTAAATATTTAAATAAAAACTCGGATACAATATCTTAATATATATAATTTACGTGTCACATTGTTTGTCCGCTATGGACTCCTAAACTACTTAACCGATTTTAATCAAATTTGAACACCAGTGCAGTTTGGTCCAACTTGAGAGATAGGTTTTATGTCCATGAGTGACCCATAATTTATTTGCGTATTTAAGGTTTTTTAATAGGACATGATATAGGGGGCCAATGATTTATATATTATATAGTTTAAGTAGAAATCGTCTGTTTTAAAACTACATGCATGTCTCTTTTATTTTTGATATTTCTACCACTTTTATCATGATTTATATAGTGAACGTTCACGCAAAATACGCACTTAGACGTGGAGTTGCGGTAACCAGCCCGTCGTAAACTAATTATGGAGAACGCTAAATCTACTAAAACACTATAGAGGACGAATATTCGGGCGAAAGTTCGTTAAAACTGTTTTTACCGAGCCGAATATTCGGCCGAACATTACTCGGCAGGATTACCTCGATACCTGACCAAATTATGTCCAAACTTGTTACCGTAAACCGCGCGGGATTAGCGCCGGACCCTGCCCCTCGCTCCCCGCCACACCTGACAGTTATTGCATCATCTAGTACTGAGCAAATTGCCGGCACGTGTGAAAATAGTCAAAACATAAGCATGTTTTGATTATTTTTGTGAGAAAAGTATTTCGTTGTGTTATTCTTAATGAAAAGTGATAGTTATATGATAAAAATGAGTTACAGGGGATATACTATTTGGACTTATTTTAGAGAAACTGACGACCAAAGTAAAGTGAACTGATTTTGTTTGATTCCAAATTTTTTTTATCAAGCTTTCTATTTGCTATAACTGGAAATAAATTACAGTGCCTCAAAAACATAACGCGATACAAGTAGATTTAACCCATAAACAAAATATACATTCAACAGTAAAATTATGAAAGACGTGGCATTATTTAATTACTTACATTTCAATACAGTGGACACTTAGTACCACTTCAACGAATGTTCGGCGATTCAGCCGAATATTCGGTAAAGCTGCCGAATATGCCGAATACCGAATATGAAACGAATGTTCGGCTCATCTCTAATAATTACTTAGAATTTTTTTCGTGTTCTTGTACCACAATGATTTTTTTATTGCGTTTAAATATATTATGTACATAATTTATAGGTGTTTTTCGCCGCCCCGACTTTTGACTCTTTATACCACGTTTTTATGAACTTGCTTTCATGAATGTGTGTTCGGGTCGACATGTGTCTCAGGTCAAATTAAGTAGGTAATTGATTTTAAACCATCTTTCCGAGTTAGGGATTTGAAATTTGAAAATTGCTCAGAATGGGATGACAATGTTAGAATATAAAATTAAAAAACATAAAATATGAACGTGGTGTATTAAAAATTTTAATACATTTTTAATTCACTTTATGATATTCGTTACTTTATAACTGCAGGTAAAAGTAAAGTAAAGTTACAGCCTATATACGTCCCACTGCTGGGCACAGGCCTCCCCTCATTTCTGAGGGGGTTTTAGGACAAGGAAGTGTCCGCCGCGCTGCCCCAATGCGTGTTGGCGAACTTCACATATCTTCGAAATATTTTTTTTTCTTATTCCTCAGACATGCAGGTTTCCTCACGATGTTTTCCTTCACCGCCGAGCACGTGGTAAATCAGCACTTAAAACTGCAATTAACAATTTCATTGGTGCCGGCGGGGTTCGAACCCGGGTTACTCGCGTTCTGTTATATTTACAGCGAGCGTTAACCATCTGAGCTAATACGGCTCTGCAGGTAGATAAAATAAATTGCCAGCCTACTGGATAATGTGAAAAGTTACTTTAAAAGTAGAGGTGTGAAAGAAAATTCACGATATTTTTTAAACTTAGTTATGTACATGTATACATTCTTTTTTTTTATTCAATCCCTTACTTAATATTGATCTCGATAATTTTGTAAATATATAAGCAGCGCTTACCGCACAAATGATTTGGACACTTGTGACAAAAACATTACTAATTGTTCTTTGATATATAAATATGTATGAACTGGACCTTGGAGTAAAGTAGTGCTTTTGCTTGAACTCTCATTAGCAAAAGTTAGCTCTCATCTTACAGTATTCGTAAAAAAAGTCCACTGTTGGGCGTGGGTCTCACATCTTTAGAATAGAAGTGATAGTACAAAACGACGATTAAGGTAGAATTTGCCTTCATCGTCGTTTTGTACTATCAAGGTACTAAATGGCTTGCACCTTTAATGTTGCTACCCGTCGCCAGAAATATTCCGTTCCATTAACGTGGGTAATACAGTTCAATTTAGGATTATTAATTTTTCTGAGCAAGTCCTGGTCAAAATGGCAATTTCACGTCATTAGAAGCGTAATTCCAGCTCTGGGCATGTGGGCTATTCAAGGGATGAATGATTTTCTATTCACCCCATCGTCCAATTCGTATATTTGAAAGGGTTGCCCCCTTTTCCGTTAGTACAATATTATTTTAGCATTTCCCTTACGGCATCTGTCGTTATTTTCTATTACACGGAAGGAAACAGACGTTGCTACAAATATTTGTGTAAATTTCTATATCTTCTCTTTTTTGTTAATTTATATCGCATTAAACTTTATTGGCAGAATATTAAATCAAGTGCGGGTGATCATAAGTAAATGTTATTGTGTTTTGTGTTCAACAATAAGAAATAAATTTATTGCACACAACACAAAAATTACTTATTATTAACAAGTCACTGAAGAACAATGGTCATTGATAACATTATTATTGTTCAATACTGTATTGATTAATAAAAACAGTATCGGATGGATTCATATAACCCAAGTGTACTGTAATGAAAAGGCTGGAATTCATTTTTTTTAAAAACGTAGAGATACTTATATCTATTTTGATCAGAAATTCATATTCAAATTAGAACACTAACAATGATTACGTCAGTAATTAAATGTGTCCCATAAAACTGGATTATGAAAATTACACAGGATAATAAGGTGTTAATATAGCAGATTTAAACGTCCTTGGAAACAATAAAACCGCGTATTGCAGTCGCTTTGTTCGTAATGTGATTCCGAATAAAGAACAAATTAGAAAGTCATGTTTCCCCCGTGAATAGTCATAACTCGAAGTACTTACACAAAACACGACCACAGCTGTTTTGTATAGTGACTTAAAATAACCGGAGAACATTTTTACTGAAAACGAGGCATTCCATTTTAATCTTCAGGGGTGACAACGCATCTGTAATTAGATTCTTAATCGAGGATGGACGTATATATATCTATGGGCCACAGCATCCACTTACCATCCGGTTAACTGTGTGGTCGCTTGTCACCCTTATTCTTTAAAAAAACTCGTTATCACCATTTTTGGTTACAATGATGGTAAGGTATTATACATGTGTTTTAATAATAAAATAGTCAATGGTGTATTCAAGTTCGAGCTTTGTCTAGAAGTACCTAATGTTTAAGCTTTTATACTTATAAGTTTTCTAAGAACATTATAGTGATTTCATTTAATTTGTTTGCCTAGCCTAGACAATTGAAGTATAATGTAACTTACTTATTACTTATTATTTCAATGGAGTAGACATCGGCATACTCTTTAATGCATCGAACACTACACCTATGTACTATGTGCACTACACACATCGTAATGTTTGTATTGTATGCCAAGAATTTCCAATAGAATGCTTGCGTATTAACGAATAAATAATTTATTTAAAGGAAAATATTTTTCCTTCCAAATGTATATAAATAATCCATTTAAGTTTATATATATAGAGGAATATTGTTAAAGAATGCGTTGTATATTTTTTAAAATAAAAGCATACCATTTTACGTTAAAATTGGTTTTATTTCATGGTCAATTTAATTTAACGTGCCTGGATGGTGAAGGAAAAGATCGTGATGAAACCTGCATGACTAATAAAAAACAAGTCTGCAGTTCACACGTGGTAGAACTAAAACCTTCAGAAACCTAAACTTCGAGAGAACGGGACGAAAGCAGAGTATCATTAGTAGGGCAATTGTAGGTTTTATGCGATTAAAATATAAATTAAATTTTAATAAACACTGTATAGGTACTACATTCTATCTCATTTTCTCGCAAGTTGAATCCTTTAGATGTACAGGGTGTTACAAAACTACCCGTAAAGCCGAAAGAAGGTTAAATGGGACCTTATAACGAGTCCATTCACAATATTTAAGAACCGTAGTAACGCTGTATAACATACCTCAAAAAATATTATATTCACTGATGTGCAACCCTATTTCAGTAAAATTAAAGAGTAAACTACGCAGAATGTACCTACATTTCTACCTAATTCGCGGAACGACAAAAATATTAAACGACCTAACATAACTAAACAACCTAAACGAACACTTATTTTTTCATAATAAACGTCAAATTTACAGAAACAGCTCAAAGTGAAGGCGGAGCTCAATACACAACCTCGCTCGTCGGGATATAGCTTGTGTGGTATTTCACACCATCGTCAGTGTTATTGATGCGAAAACCGATCTAACACGCTGTTCCATCTCGGCAAACGTTGGGCAATCGGAGAAATACACTCTGTTCTTCACATTACCCCACAAACAGAAGTTCAAGGGTGTGAGGTCCGTATAAAGAGCAGGCCATAGCACCGGTCCTCCGCCGCCGAACCAACCTCGCTAAAAACGAACGTTAAGATGTTCTCGTACGTTGCGAGCAAAATGTGCCGGAGCTCCATCATGCTGAAACACCATATTTCTATGGTTCTCAAAGAAATCCCAGTTAGCAACAAAAAAAGTCGTTAATCGGCTCTTCGAAATTCCGTTTGTAAAAACGTTAGACAGTTGCTACCGTTCAGACGTGATGGCATAATGACGGGACCAATGACATGCCCGTCATAAAGGCCAGCCCACACATTAAACCGCTACTGGTGGTCGTGAATGTTGCCTCGTCCGTCCAAAGAACATAGTTTACGTAATTAGGGTTTTCCTCTAACTGCCTGAGGTACCACTCGCAGAAGTTCCTCCTGGGCGCAAAATCGGAGAGTATCAGCTCCTGTGTACGGCAATAGTGATGAGGGTGACGATTGTCGTCACGAAGAATTCGCCAAACTGCAACAAGGTTTATACCGAATCTTGTTTCGGCTCACCTCGTACTTGTGGTCGGCTTTTCTTCAAAATGCTCTAACACTAATTCAGCCTGCCTGGTGTCGACTGTGCTTGGACGTCTACTTCCGGTAGACCGATTAAAAGAGCCAGTGGAATGTAGTCATCTTGAAATGTTCAGAACAACTGGTACGAATGCAGCCATCGCTGTTCGGGGGGGGGGGGGGGGGGCTACCATCGATAAACTCGAAATAGTTGTAGGATATCAATTACAAGATTTGAAATTGACAACATTTTTTTTTACAACTTGACATTTTTTGAAGCCAGTACTTGAGTATAATGCCATCCTTGTATTGAGGTAGCAAACATTTATGAATGAAAAATTATTAAAGTAGACAATTATTAGGTAAAATAGGTACGTAGGCCTTTCTGTTAAATAATCTGTTTTCCTGACATGACAGCTTACTAGGGTTAACAAAATTTTAGGCTTCGATAATTAATTATATTTTTACGGGGTATTTTGTAACACGTTGTATATGTTTCTCTCTTTTTAGTGTCGCTTTTTCGTTCCGTAATATGAATTAGACAGATAATCAAACATCGCTATGCCATTGTTAAATGCCACACAATTGTCCCTTGCGACAGTGGACCCCTGACAAAGGTGCAGCTAAACAGTCACCGTTACCGTTACCGCCTATCAAAGTCCACTGCTGGACATAGGCATCCCCATAGATTACTTCATAATGGCGATATTTGTCCAGCTACCACGCTTGACAAGTAGGTTGGCAACAGCATTTTTTTTTAGTTATTATTAGAAAAAACCTGCGACATCTCTCCTGGTTTTCCTTTGACGCCTCTTACGACACCCAGGGGACGATATGGGGTTAGTGGCGGTGTAAAAATATCCACTACGCTATAAAAAGCCACAGCCACCTTAGGATCATTCACCATCTGAATATCCAGGGGAATATGACTCTACCATTTACATTCTGATTCTGTTGAACGCCATACGGTTTTCATTGCATCCTTAATTAAGTTTACAACATCAAATGTGGCGTCAGCGACGAATTATATGCCTGCTATATGAATAACGGGGATATGACGGCTCCGTGGCGTAGTGGCTTAGCAATGAGTGCTGCGCTGGGGGTCGCGGGTTCGTAAGTAATTGTTCCGGGTCTGGATGTTTGTCCTTGTGAAATTTGTGTTTGTAAACTGCCCCCACGATAGAGGAGAAAATCCTAGTGTGAAGGTAACGTTTTATTTAAAAAATAAATTAAAAAAGACATATACATCAGGCATTTTCGCATAATTTCCTTAACTTTATTATTGACTGAACATCGATAACTCAGATCACGTTCAGGCAAAGTAACTTCATCTTAATTATGCTTATAACATTGGGCATTTCCTTACTCTAAACATACGAAAGAAAAGCTAAACTTATTTGTTCCAGCGCAAACAGACGAGAATAAAAAGCATAAAGATAATGCATTCTCGAAACTGTCAATTCCGTTTCAGCCTATTAAAGTCCACTGCTGGACACAGACCTCCTTCATAGATTACCTGGGGGTTAATAAAAAGTCGTTGCTGTCCATCATCTGATTTAAATAATAAAAAATATCAAAATATCCTAATAGAAAATATCAAAAAAAAAAAAGCATCGTGCATGTCTCATGAGTCAGAACTGAACAAGGAGGTCTCCGGATCAGCTTAATGTTGGCTCCAACAAATAACATTTAAAAAACTTGCCAAGCGCACTTCTTTCCTCCTTAAGTTTTGTTTTTTTTTTCTCTTTTTGAACTCTCCTTTTTTATAAAAATTGCTATTTATTTTTTCTTGCGTTAAGAATTTTATTTCACTTACTTGTTTACTCCTTATGCAATTGTATATGTATTTCTATATATTATTGTTATATTATGTATGTATTTACTATTTTTTGAATATACAACTAATATATTATGTCGTGTATATTTTCAAATAACTTGCGTACAGCGTACACCCTTAGCACTTACCCTTTCTCACAGTTCTTTATATCCTCCGATAGAGATTGTTACTAAGTGGTAATGTCTAATTGTACCTTTATATAATTTTTCCCTCTTGTTTATCAGTGTACAAAGTTACAACCTATATACTGTCCCACTACTGGGCACAGTCCTCCGATCATTTCTGAGAGGGTTATAGGTCAAGGAAGTTTACGCCGTGCTACCCCAATGCGTGTTGGGGTAGCAAACAAACTTCACATGTCTTCGAAATATTTTTGTCTTATTTCTGATATGCAGGTTTCCTCACGATGTTTTCCTTCACCGCCGAGCACGTGGTAAATCAGCACTTTAAATTGCAATTAACAATTTCATTGGTGCCGGCGGGGATCGAACCCGGTTTGCTCGCGTACTATGAAATTTACACTGTGCGCTAACTACCATCTGAGCTACCACGGCTAATATCAGTGTACAATAAAGTATATTTCATTCATGCATTCAAAGCTCTTACGCCTGATTCTGAACTTGAACATCGGACATGACAATCTGCATCGAGCTGTATTGTCAGTTGAAACTGCAAATTCTGGTTGAAATACAGATGTGATTCATTTTCAACACCGTATTAAATCAATAGGTGCTTATGCTGAAAGGTATTTCCTTTCTTTGGTAAGAGATTAGATCTGCCCGTCTAGTGGTCACACTGTCCTCATTACTTAAAGTACAGTAGAATCCAGATTATCCGAACATCGATTATCCTAACATCGATTATCCGAACATCCGATTATCCGGACTCATAAAATTTCAAAAGGACGTGGGAAAATAGGGCGATTTTTTAGATAATGCGCCAACGCAAGCTTTCGCTAAAACACTAAGTCAAGAAAATGAGAAGTTTACAGTTAAGTTTTTGCCTCGTAACGTAACATCGACATTGCAACCTATGGACCACAAACAAATAAGAGTACTAACATACTATGGACCAAACTGTTATGGAAACTTTAAAATACAAAAAGCAGCTACTGCGTCGTTTTTAGTCAGCAGACAACAGTGAAATAGAAACAATGTTAAAGTTTTTTTAAGGAAATTAATTTAAAAGATTGTTGTTATATGCGTGTTAGAAGCGTGGAACTCTGTGGAATCGCAAACATTAAAAAGGGAATAGAATAAATTATTGAAATGAACTCCATCTAATTCTTCAATTATACCGCACGACGATTTCAGAGAAATACCAGAAGTAATGAAAATTCCTAGCATTGGTGAAGGGTGCGATGAAGAGAATATCACGTCAAAGAGTGGCTGAACTGCGATAGTGAAGACCCCGGACCTCCAAATATTACCTGATGAATAAATCATTGACGACTTAAATAGTAATGAGAGAGAAGATAAAGAAGGGACTGAAACTGGGGATGTATAACACCATCTCACGCAGAAACTTTTGCAGCTCTAGATGTTGCTTTTAAGTGGTATGAAAGACAGAACAAATCGGCTCCTATACAGTTGGTACACCTGAAGTGCATCAGGGACTTGGCTGCAATGAAAGGATGTGATTCATTACGTAAAATATCCATAAAGTTATTTTCAATAAAAAATTTAAATTACATACCTACACATTATGTACTTCATTATTGTTATAACTCGTAATTTTTTATATCGTATTTTCTAAACGACGTAAACCAATGGCAGAATAAAAATTGATTAAATTTTAATATTGTTTGATTTGACTGAAATCGATTATCGGATTTTCGATTATACGGAATACTCCTGTTTTCATTTGATCCGGATAATCGGGATTCTACTATAAGAGGAACAATGGAGCACACAGCTACCTAATGGTTTTTGTTTTACATATCCAACTTTATATTTGAGTCGCAAATTTGGGTGTGGGCAGCAATATTGTAATTATTCGAGCCATAAATTCTCCTCAGGTACGTTCAGGGCCAGATTGGACAAAATATCGTATTTTAGACAAGATTTTGACGCATGAGATCGAGAATTGATACATCTTGAAGTAGTATAGTTGGTTATAGTACGTTGCTCGGAAAAAAATTGTATAATATAAAATAATCAATTAAATTCTTAATCGAATGGATTTTCTATATACTTAATACTAATTGAGATAAAAAATATAATTAATTTGCCGGGATACATACCCTATAATATTTTTGGTAATACGAAGGGTATGTTATTGAATACACCACCGTCGACTACATTTTTAATTAGATATTTTATTTCTGATAATTAGCAAAATCCGTTTATAATAAAGTAACTTTTTGTCCACTGAATGTCGCCTACTTACTTCATGCTGTTAAAATACGCATGTAGAGAAAAAAGGGAAGAAATCCTCGCCTTAATGTTACTTAAGACCTCGGCGCTTCGAGATGTTTAGTTCTGCATGAGGCGACCTCCAGATATACCAGCAGTACGTGAGTCGCCGTTTCTTCTTCCCTAAAACGAGTCCTGCACAGGGGAATGTCTGATTTGTAAAACCACTACATGTTATGTATTTTTTATAGAATAAGGGTGACAAACGAGTACATAGTCCACTTGACTGAAAGTGCATCCTGTGGCCCATAGACGTCTACATCTATCCTCGATTAATAATCAAAATGTAGAAGCGTTTTCACCATAGGTTTTCACCCCTGAGAACTTAGAATCTCCGTTTCCAGTTATAGGATAACGGTGACAAACGAGCACACCTGATGCTAAGTGGTTGCTGTAGTTCATAGACATCTACATCTATCCTCGATTACCAATCAAAATGCAGACACGTTGCCATTCGTGAGGACTAAGGTGGAATGCCTCGTTTCCAGTAAAAATGGTCTCCGATTCTCTACACTAACCATACGAAATACAGCATCATTAAGCCGCTATTTAACGCTGATATTCCGTGAGAGCGTGGTCCTTCCCCGCTCGAGTCGACCCATTCTTGCTACAACTATAACATAGTTGCAGCATGACTCTACCACGTATAAACCACTGGCTTGCCCGACGATCAGAACTTTTAGTCACCCTTACTTGTATTAAAAATTACTTTTATTTTAAAGAACACAATCTAGAAATAAAACACAAAATAATTTATCTATTAATATATTTACAAAATTCATTAAGGCACATAACAGGTAATTGATCAGTTACAATCACAATTAACATCACGTGAAACGGTTCAATAAATCACTGTCCTCGCAGAAATACAATCAAAAAATCAATCTCACTGTTGAAAAACGCTCGAATCTCCGGTGAAATCATTGCAAATACCTCAAAGATTTTGCATGTGGCGTTTAGCTTTATTTGACCCCCACCGAAAACAGACGGATGTTTTAAGTTTGTAGTGAATATCTGAGTATCTGTCTGCGACATCAAAGCTCATGAACAGATTAACCGATTTCGATTTTTTTTTGTTTGAAAGATCTCTGAATCGAGAGTGTTCTTAGCTATGTTTCAGGGAAATCTGTTCAACCGTTTGAAGTTTATCAGCTCTTTTTGTTTTGGGTTTTTTTTTAAATTATTTAAGTTATTGAATTTATAATTAAATCATTCATTTCGACTTTATACAGCGGCCAAAACGATACAAGTGTTAAAAACCGTAGAGCACTTTGAAAAATAAAATAAAACATTTAACAATAACTAATTGATTGTACTTCTGTCCAGTGATTACTGTTCATAGTTACTTGACAATTTTATATACCTAATTATTGTTCGCAGTACATACATTGTTAAAAAAACTTGAAGTATATTAAAAATTTAAGGTACATAAAAAGAATGGTCTGGTATATTCATTTGAACTTGTAAAGTAGTATTAAATAGTACTTTCAAAAGTACGTTAGTAGTTTCTAAGGACTGTTCGGTGAGAGCTAATAAATAGGCAGTGTTACTAAAGTTATTACTTGTTGTTACAACAGTTATTTTTGTTGATATATAATAAAAAGTTGAGTATTAAAAAATAATATTTAATTTTAAAATATCTTCAAAACTTCAAGTCTCAAGTACGTCGGATGTCGGTCGTGAAGTTAGTTCAAAACCAATTACTAAATTCGAAAAAAAAAATTACGTGGCAAAAAGCCGCACCGCATCGGCTCGCCCGCCGAAAATTTTAAATTATATTTATCAACTCACGGAGAATACACTTTATACAAAAAAATTAACAAAGGGGCTAGTTATCAAATTAATTATTAAGTTGCCTATAATATAATTTAAGATACTATTATAATAAATAACTATTTGGATACTGATCAGAAGAATTAGGATCATCAGTAAACTTACATCCATACATACACAAAAAATAGTAACACATCCAGATCTGAATCCTGATACACGTTTGGGTACGCTAACTACATATAACCTGTACAAACATAAGTCCTGCTCTCAATTATATTAAGAGCGTGATCCTTCCCCGGTCGAGCCGACTTATTCGTGCTACAACCATGACATAGCTGCAGCATGGTTCTACTACGTGAATAGAAACGAAAAAAAAAAACATGAAACTAATATCTAAACAAAATTCACAAACAGTAAATAATTTAGTTTTAGTTACGGTCCCGCATTAAAGGCAAGCAAAGGTGTTAGACCATGCGGTCTTTATATTTATAAGATTCTTAATGCACAGGATAATTTTTTTTTCGGTTTTTTTTTTTTTTTTTGCTTTTGCAATGTTCGCGTAAATTAAGAAATCATTTGTTAGCAATAACTTTGAGGCAATGACATATGTACATAGTATGTGACATCTATTGGTCCTATAATAAGTTAATAAGGTTAGACTAAAACCAGGCTATGATTTAAAACTTCTCTCAAAACATAATTTTGTTTTTCACACACATTTATTAAAATAAAAGTAGTTTTTACGGAGTTTATCGCGTATAGTACCAATTTTATATTCCACACAATATTATTTATTATTTTATAATCACGGTTACCTTCGGATTAAAATAATTTTAATCTGGTGGTAGCTGTCGTTAACTACGACTTTGGGACGTCGAACACCTCAGTTCCCATGGGTGCTGTAAAGTATGGATTATAGAGGTAAGGAGAATCAACTCACATAGGAGAACAGTTGTAAAAGTGTCCATGTGTAAGCAGTAAATAACAGTTCAAAAACTCTCCACAACAGCGCTGGAGTAGCTAGAGGGTATGAAATGAACTTAGCAGTTGTCGACGGAGTGAAGTGTACTGAGTTGAGGAATTTAATATTTGTTGTGACTAAATAAAGTAGCTGATGAAACTGCAGTATTTAAAACCTCAACTACACACACGTTGTCTAAAATAATTTAGTAAATATAACTTAGAAAAAGTCGCCGTAAAACACGTTGAGAATGATTTTGAAATAAAAATTTTGAAAACAATAAAATAATTATTATAAAAAGAATTATGGTAAGTCTTTCAAATTTACCCTCTAGCTACAGTGGGCCACCCTTATTTAACGCTTTTCTACGGACACTTTTTAATGCATAGTCCGTTCTGATTACCTCTAGACTCCATACTATAAAGTGCCCGAAACGTCGTTGGGAATATAAAATAAGTAAATATATGCGATAAAATCCGTAAAAACTAGTTTTATTTAAATTTCGTAGCTTACATTTAATAAATCCATTTTTACACATAGTTTACATATAATAGTATTTAGGACTCATTAGCCTTTGCCTAGTCGAGTAAAAAAGTAAATAAACTAACTAAGCAGATCTTATTTTAAATGTTAAAAGTTTATATAAAAAGCGTTTTAAATAGAATCGCCAGCGACATAAATTTAGTGTACGTGTCAGAAAAATATAATTAACCTTATTACTACCTAAAGACTAATTGAATACATACATATATATCTAATACTAATATATAAATTATTGAACTTTTTAAGCGTATAAAATTAAATTATTAATTACTCTCAATAATAAAGTATGATTCTTACAATTCACAAGCACGTGTGAACTTTAATATAAACATATTGTACCTGTTTACGCATTACATCAATGTGTCATCATTTTATTATTTAAAAAATTACATTGTTTTGGCAAATAATTATTAAAATAAAATTTAATTTTTATTTTAGCGTACGTCACACACATACACACACACACACGTACACGCACGCACGCACGCACGCACGCACGCACGCACGCACGCACGCACGCACGCACGCACACGCACGCACGCACAGTCACAATGTGCACTCCTAATCACAAGTAATGTTGACACTCACTCGTGAAATGCAAGAACTAAATTGATTCAACTTGAAATTAATTTTAGATAGGGGGATATCTCACGTTTAGGAGATCAACAAAAATGAATCGGAAAATTTATTAAAAGTATAAAGTAAAAACCAGACTTATTGTATACATACTAGACTGGCACTACGGTAGATACTAATATTCAATTCATATTTAATGGTTAAATTGTCCATAACATTTTAGTCAGTTGGCCCTTGGATTTCATAAAAGGAAAACACGATAACGTAATTTTCTCGATAGAAAAAAATTTCATAAAATTTCTCCATGACACAACAATATTTTTACGAATAAGTTCATGGAAATATTTTAAGGCATATTATATCTAAGTTCTCATAAATTCGTTTTTTAAACCATGACAAAGTTTTGTCAAAAAAAAAAAAAAATGTTATTTGGCGCTTACTTAGTTCTTTTTCGAGCGCTCGTATAGCTATCTAATTTGCGTATTCTGAAGTAATTGCATCAATTTCATTTTGACACTTTCTCAGTCGTCCGTGAGCACCGACAAAGGGATAAGCCACGGCCCCAAAGCTACGATTACAAAATATAAACACTCACGCCTGTCACCCAGAGGGGTAGGCAGAGACTACAGACTTCCATTTGGCACGATCCTGACACACCTCTCTCGCCTCCTTCACATCCATACACCTACGCATATATGCTCGTCGGTTTAGGGTACTCCTAATTTGGCCCGTTTTCAATAAATCGCCAATTTGGTCGATAAATTTTCGCCTAGGACGTCCCATTCCGACTCTGCCATTCACTTCTGCAACATAAATTTTCTTTGTCACTCTTTCCTCATTCATTCTTTCCACATGACCAAACCACCGAAGCATTCCTTTCTTAATCCTGGTCACAACATCATCTTGCATACCACACTCTTCTCTTATTACACAATTTCTAAACATGTCATTCAGATTCAGTCCTAATATACTCCTTAACGACCGCATTTCTACTGCGTTCATTCTACTCTCGTGCTTCTTCAGCCACACCCAACTTTCACTACTATACGTTAAAGTAGGGACCGACACAGCATTATGAATTGCCATACGTGCCTTTTTCGACACATTTTGACTCTTCACAATAGAGTGCAGGGCCCCATTTATTCTATTTCCCGCATTCACTCGTCGTTCTATATCCTTATCATATCTCCCATCCCTGCTAAATACGCAGCCCAAATATACAAACTCATCTACTTGCTCGATCAACTCCCCTTCTATTCTTATTTCACATATCGTCTTACTTTCTTCTCTTTCAAAAACCATAACTTTCGTCTTACTTGCGTTCACTTTCATACACCTTTCTTTTAATGATCTGTTCATTAATGTAACCATCATTTGCAGCTCGGCCGCCGACAACGCAAGAATAACATGATCATCGGCGTACAAAAGGCATTTGACGGTTAACTCACCCATTCTTATATAATAGCTACGATTATTTTCAAGGTATTCTCTTAATGCATAGTGTCAGATTGTTCAGACATAGTGAGTTACCTTCGTATATCATAATATTTCATACAATCATTCATACAGTCAAATCATAAAAAACAAAAAAAACGTATTAAGAAGACACTAGTGAAATGACATTATCTCATAGTAGGAACAAATTTATCAATATGCGACTTACTAGGTGGTAGGACCTCTTTTCTGGGGGAGGGCTCTGGGTATCCACCCACCAATGCCCTCTTCCTATTTCTGCCGTTAAACAGCAGTCTAATTTCCTATTCTGTATTCCGATCCGAAAGGTATGGAGAGTCAGTATTATGGCAGGCTGTGAAGCTTTTATCATAGGCCTCAGGGATGACAACGCATTTGTAGTCTTTTTTCATCACGTTTTTTTTATAGGAATGGGGGCAAACGAGCACACGGCTCACCTGATGGAATGTGATTACCGCCGCCCACGAACAACTGTAAGGCCGGGGGAATCGCAGGTGCGTTGCCGGCCTTTTAAAAAGGAGTAGGCTCTTTTCTTGAAGGCCCCTAAGTAGTATCGGACCGGAAAAATTTCTGGTTGTTGTCGATTCCACAAGGACTGTAAGTTCGTTTGCCACCTCAGCTTTATAAAAAAAGGTAAAATAATATTCACTGACACATTATAACGTTCGTTTTCACATCACATTGCCGTTCACAAATGGCGTAATAGATCAAATACGGTCCGTAGCGTTCTCATAGTCAAGAAAGAGGTTTTTTTTTTTGTATTTCAAATATATATTATGATTTATTTTCAAATAATATTATATTACATAGAAAAACCTATCAATTTTAAATAGTTTAGATCTATTGTGATATATAGATGTGAATAGTAGGCGTGCGGTGCGGGAGCAGCGCGAGCATGTCAGGTATTTGTTTTAGGCAGGGGTAATAACCACTTACCCAACATCAAATCGTATTTCTGTGCCTAATTTGAATTCCGTATTTATAATAAATATATATGTTAGTTACCAGGACGGCAAATGTGGCGCTTTAAATCTGCACAGACATTTCGTATGGTATAGCCAGGCCAGCATACTTGTATACATAGAAGTCAGTGTGTATGTAGAAAAGTCGGGGCTAGACCCTATTACACGGATGAACTGATGACGCTGGTTATTGACATGGTGAAAACAATGTCTTTTTACAAAGCCGAAAAAAAATTGGCATACCAAGGAGTACGATTGAAGAAAAAAATTCATTTGGATGAACCTGGGGTGTCCCAGTGTCCCATTTAGACTGACATCAGACGAGGAATTGAATTTCGTCAGTTCTCGTTTAAGCCTCTGAATACAGTGCTTCGCTAACGCGACTAGACCTAAAAATACTAATTTCTTCGTTTCCGCTATTTAAAAAATAACGGAAGTAATACCTGAAAAAAAAACATGAAATCTATATTAGAAAACGTATCATACGTGTTATGGTGGGTTGAAGGACAACCCGAAAATGCCTAAATCGATTTAAAACAGAAAGAAAAGTTTTCTTTCAAAATTTTCTTCAAAAATTCTTCCCAATGAGCCGAGTTTCACTGTCTATCATACATAGCTGGAATATTTAAAGAAAAACAGGAAACCAAATGAAAGGAATAAAATACTGGATGTCGAACCAGGTAAATCAACATTAGATCTGGGCCAAAATGAAATAAGCAAAGCCGCAAAATATTAAAAAGTTCAAGAAATCTTGCATTGAAAATTAAAGACGAACATTTTGACGAGATAACGTCAAAAGGAAATAGTAAATCAGATGCAAGGATTGAAGATTGTTGTAAGAAAACATCTAATATTCATGTAAATATTTGTGAAACTTTGAGCGTTAATAAACTATCCAATAATAAAGATTCAGTAACAAACAACGAAGCCACGAAGTAGAACAAGAAAAGCTAAAACCCATTCGCCAAGAACTTGACTTGCCGAACCACCAATTAGTGCAGGATACGTGCACACGTTGGAATTCTACATACTGTTTATAGTGAGATTATTAGAACAAGCAACTGATCGGAGTCATTAAACAATCTAACACCTTCTCAGTGGGACAATCTACAGGAACAATCAATGTATCGAGCTACTCAAACCGTTTGAAGAGATAACAAAAATAACCAGCACGAGTATTTCCTGCATCTCTGAAGTGATTCCATACGTTGTGTCACATTGTTGAAATATTGTTGGAAGGAAGAGACAGCAGACAGAACACCAATTCTCATCCCCAGTCTCAAATCATTCCGAGTAAATACTGGGAATGAGATCTTTACAAACTGAGCCTGAAACACGGTCCGACTTTGAAAATGACAAGTACCTGATTGCCTCTTTTCTAGACCCCCGTTTCAAAACCAATTTCCTGGGATAAGTTCAAACAAAGAACAAAACAAAAAAAATCTCTAAGAAGCTCTGAAAATAAGTTATTTTTTATAGGATAGAGTGACAAACGAGCACACAGTCCACCTTATGGTAAATGGTTGCTGTGGCTCATATACATCTACATCTATCCACGATCACGAATCAAAATGCAGATACATTGTCACCCATGAGGACTAAGATAGAATGCTTCGTTTCCAGTAAAAAGGGTCTCCGATATTTTTCTACACTCACCATACGAATAAATTTTGAGTCTCGTGGTACCGATGATGACTCTTCTACACTTCGTAAGAAAATTAATATCAATGAAAATGACAAATATTGATATACCACGACAGTTTCTAGAATTGTTTTGAGGAAGTTTCTACAGTCCATATTATGGAGAAAGATGAGAACGTGGAAAAGAAAAGTATCATGCCATCAAAAACATAACTTGTAAAAAAGAACAAGTCTCGCAACTCAGTTCTTCTACCGTAAAAAGTTGTGAGATCCATTTAATACCAAGTCGGTTAATTTATTCAGTCCCTACTTAAGGGTCCTTCTGTTTTAATTTATTGGTAACGAGTGTCTTATTGGCAACTAATGCACGCGGTGATAAAGTCCCACCACTCATCATTTTTCAAGGAAATACCTGTAGAACAAGTGGTTTTACAAAATGATACTATGAAAACAACATACGCCGTCAGCCAATAGGGCTGGATGGAAACATCAATATTCAAGAAATATTTTACAAATGTACTTTTTACAGGTAAACCTGCAATCGGAAATGAGCGACCAGTTCTACTACTTTGTGACGGTCACTTCACACATGTCGATTTGAAAGTGATTGAACTCACCATTTAGAAAAATGTTACCAGTTTGAAGTTACCACCGTATTCTCCGCATATCGTTACACCGCTAGATGTAATATTTGATTGAAAATAAATGTCAGCACACATTGTCGGGCTTAAAATTTTATCTTAAAATTATCTGAAAACCACCAAAATACTCTCACCCAGTAAAAATCAGTTTGTAAGCATTTCAACGACCTCTTCAACATGTCTGCAATGTTGTAATTAACCGATGTCTTATCTTATTTACAGGAGAATGCCGAGATTAAGGACACTCTCACCTCTGATGAGTTTAAACAAACCAAACCAAAAACATCAATCCCGTTATTAATAAGTGCTCCAGAGTACCAGGAGTTTGATCCAAAAGTCATTATGAGATAGCTGTGGGTTCTGTTAAATGTTTCAGACGATTTTAAGTGGACTAATAAATAATTCATTTACCGCGAACATGTTTTCAAGTACGAGTAATGGACCTTTATCCAAAGACCTTGAGTTCTTAATCTTGAGGTAATAAAATAATGAGGTTAGGAGATCCGTCACTGCCAGTGGATCCCAAGATATCACATTGCCAAGGATAGGAGTTCTCCCCTCTGTTGCTGTGAGAATGTATCATGACAGGGCAGTCAAAGAAGTGCAGTTTGAGACCATACCTGGAGTTAGACTGGACCAAACTCTGGATCTGTATCAGGCCTCAAGATCAGATAGTATTACAGCTGTGCCCTATGTTTCCATCTCTCATGCAATTTTTTCCCATTCTTTCCAGCGTTGAAGACTGAGGAAAACTTCAATATAGGTACATGATCTATTGATGTATGTGGCGGTTAGATTGGATGACACAATACATAAGAAAGAGCAAGATTTCACACCACTTGAAGACATTGTAACTTATTATAAAGCAGGGTCTGACTCAGCAGCTACACCAGAGGATTCAAGAGTGGAGGTAATGAGGAAGACTAAACTCATAATAAACACTTCTTTAAAGTTCTCAGAAGATGCTGTGAAGATAAACAAGTCTTGATACAATGCACTAGCCAGTATGAGAACTGAGGACCCATATCATGACGCTTTCTTAGCGGTCTCTAAATCTGACGTCCTACACCTTAGTCATTAGTTAATTTGTGTTATGTTAGTTTTTTAATTCAAATTCATTTAGTAATTTTTAAGTGTCTTTAGTTATATTTTATTTTTTATTTTAAGTTTCTTTAATTTTAGTTTGATTAAAAATTGAGTAATAATGTTTTAATTTATTTTAGGTTTGTTTTATTTTCTCACCCATTTAGGTTTAAGTTAAAAAACAGTTTGGCCAAACTGCAAAAAAAAAGATACTCTATGGCAACTCCGGTGACAAGTTGTAAAATAATTACTTCCAACTATTTAAAAAAAAATTAAATATTGTAAATTGATAATATCCACCTTAATTTTGAGTTACAATGTTAAATACGACTTAATTATGTTTGTAAAATAAATAAAACTCGTAAGTATTTTAATTAAATAATGGTTTTGTGTTTCAACTAAAAGTGACAGCTGTAACGAACATCGTTTAAACTTTCTGTAAGGGTAACTCTTGTCATCTCTTTAATATTTTAAGATTTACCTTTAAGTTAGTGTTGTTTCGGATTTTAATTTGAATTATTTACCTGATAATTTAATTTGAGATCTGTAAATAGACCCATAGATCTAAATATTTGCTTACTCTGCTTCTGCTTTGCTTCTCAAAGAAAAAAAACAGTTCTTTCTTTGTTTTCTTTTGCTATTTTGATTGATGAGATTGATTGCTGCATTGCAGTTACAGTAAGTGAGGCTAATGAGCAGATTGTGCAATTAAAACAATACATAGACGACTCGAAAGCGTCTCAAACTCAAAGTCTGTTCAATACTGCTCATAGCATGTAAATCTTCAAAAATATTGCAACCCTCCACAACAATCGATTTTACTAGTGATGATTTTGTCACATCAAGAACAGTATAAAGGATTACTTGCAGTAGAAGGAAACTAAAGAAATACATAAAAAATAATGTATATGTTAAGAAAGTGGAAAAGCTAAATTAATATAAAAATTATATAAATATACGTAAGTAAATACAAGAATTAGTAAACGTACGTAAATTATATTAAGTTGAGGTGCAAAATATGAAATACTGTTAGGCGACTGAAATAGTGTCTCAATTCAGAAGTTTTGTCACTTAAAAATTCCCTACAAATTATATTAAATAAATAAGCATCGGCTCAGGATAATATAAAAGAACACATATTGGCCACGGACTGACAAGATTGGCTACATCTTGAAGCGCGCTTCCATCAAAACATACTTCAAGCCGCTGAAGATGATTGGTCAGTTTTTACCATCGGTCTTTCGTAATGTCCCTCTGCAAGATGCAGGAGTGTACAAGCTTGATTGTGAATGTGGTCTCTCCTACATAGGACAAGCTAAAAGATCAATAAAAACCCGCGTTAAAGAACATATAGCTGATGTGAAGTATCGACGCTCCGGGAAGTCTGCAGTCTGTGAACACGTACAGGATTGCCCCCGTCACTACATCAGATTTGATAGACCACAGATCCTCGCTAAAGAACACCGATTCCTTCCAAGGATGATTCGCGAGGCTATTGAAATCAAAAAACATCCTAATTTCAATAGAGAAGATGGCTGGGTGCTACCATCTGCTTGGGATCCTATAATAAATAAAATTAAATCCCAACCCAAGCATACAACTGCAAGACTTCAAGATACCATAAGTTCATACTGCATAGATCGGAACAAAAGTTAAATTTTAATCTATGGTAACCGCGGTTAACTATGACATATGGACATTGAACATCTCAGTCCTGCCCGTGACCATGAGTGCTGTAAAGCGTTCGAAACGTCGGGTATTTAAAAAGTTAAATATACGCGATAAATTCCGTAAAAACTAGTATTATTTCAACGTACTATATGATTCAACGTTTTCTTGAACTGCTGTAAGCAAAATTTTGATTCATCATAAAACGACTTTGCCAATTTGACAGGCAAGGATTTGACAATATTGTTCATCGCTTCTTAACATATTATGCCCACTGGAAGCAGTTACAACAGAAACAAAGTCAAAACGGAAAAACTTGGTAGTTGAAGAACCTTTACTCAAGGAGGTACGTAAACACACTCTAACGGAAATTCACAAACGAATTGATGCCATTGAATATGTTTCATCATTAGCTATTTCAACCATATACAGACCCATGGTTTCACCTCTAGTGGACAGCTAGCCCGCCGGCTAAGCCGGCTGGCCAACTCCATACCGGCCTCTTTAAAACCTTATAAGTCCTAAACTACGATATTTTATCACTGGTGCCATATATCAAATGAATGAGAAAGAAACAAACTACTCATTCATGCCAGAATCACATAACTAAAACAATATTCATTCAAATCAGATTTCATTCAAAGGTCAAAGCCATTCGACGCCCTTTCGTCCTCGATTGCGCTTGAGTGCGAAGTTTACTGTAAAAAAAATTGTGTTTTGTTTGTGATCTACTGTTTTCTTTTGCATTTTTCTTTGAAAATGGGTAAGTACTATAAATATTCTTTACATATGTATAAAAAAAACTAAATATTTACTATTGCAAATATATTTAAAAAAAAGACAAAATGTTTGCGGTAAGCTTAGGTAGTTCGCCATTTGCATAAAAAATAATTTGCAAGTGTTCTTATTTATTTATAAATAAGTGTTTTGCACATTTTACATTTACAAAAAATTCAACTATGTGGGTATTTTAATATAAAAAATTTTAAATAATGTAGGTTGGTAATCACACATATACAATATGTAACGTAATTAACGCACACCCTCAGACACCCCAATTAGTATATTATTTTATAATCATAATACATATACTGAATTTTTAGTTAAACATTTTTATGCAATGATTATTTATCAAATTAGTTATACTAATTCCGGAAGAATGTTGTGGTCACAGTACAAATCCACGAACGCAAAGACTTTAACGTGCTTGAAATAAAGTTCATTTTTCTTTATTTTTATTGAATGACAGAATTAGTAATAATACAAATAAAACTGCACTCTTAAAAGTCTTATTGCCTTAAGTTACGGTCCATTTCAGTTTGTTTTGACTGTACAGATTTAGTGTGACTGTAATTTAACGTAGTTTTAATTATTTTTTGGATAAAAAATTACCTATATTAAAAATGATAGGAATTTATTTAGTAAACGATACTGAACAAACTACTTTCTCAAAGTGCGTTAATTATGTTACGTGTTGTATAGGTTCGCATTTATTTATTATGTGTTTGCGTAAATTGCTCTAGATAGAACAAAGGCTGTTTGTTTTTAGTAAGCTCTTGAAGATTCATGTTACATGTTATCAGAAATCTTATTTTTGTTTTTGTTATGCTATTTCACTAAATATTCCTGTTTTGTATACATGTAACAATGCCAGTATATGCCTTACACTATATTATAAAGAAGAAAGATTTGTTTTTTTTTGTTAGTTTGCATTGTAATGAAACTTTTACTCCGAAACAACTGGACCGATTTTAAAAATTCTTTCACGATTAGAATGCAATTTCTTTTTGAGTAACATAGGCTATGCTGATAGCTTCGCATGCGAGGAATTTGGTTATGTCGCGGTACCTTTATCATTATGCCAGCGGAGCTGTTAGCGGAAAGCTAGCATGATAAAATAACACATTACCAACAGTATTTTTCTTACGATTTTTATCGATGGTGCGAAATTACTATAATATATACTTACAATAGTGTTGTGACAATGTTTGACATCGATAGTCACAGTTTTTTTGTGACACTTTGACATCGATATCACAGTTTTTTCATATAAATAGAAAAAAATTACTTACGCAAACATTTGAGAGTGATGTCAAAGTATCGATAGATCGAGTCTCGATAGTTAATGTAATTTGAAATATAATCGTGAAAAATGTAGATAGGGTCGATATTCGGATCGGTATCAATAATATAGTGGCGTATACAATAGTATCAATATATTTTTCATACAAAATGTCAAAAAATTCTAGCTTATTCAATGGTTTTGAATAATAGTGTTGTCAGAGTATTGATACCGATACCTTTGTATCGATATAGTTTTATCACATTTAAAAAAACGATCTATAGTGCTGTCACAGTATTGATAAATCGTGCATCGATAGTTTTTGTAGTTTAGGTCCTACAATAATAGTGTAAAAAAAATAACGGCAGATTCAGGTAGCGATACTAAACAATTTTTCCAAAGAAACATGGGTCGAAATATGAAAAAAATTTTGGACCTCTCATACAAAATCAAGGTCCAAATTTTTTTTGTAGATTTTGCCGCATGTTTCTTTGGGAAAATTGTTTAGTATCACAGTCTGAATCTGCCCTTAATTTTTTTTACACTATTTATGTTGGATTCTATATTAGTGACATATTTTTTGTTATGTCCAGGATGTAATGAAATAACTCAAAACCAGAAAGTAACTCTTCCACCAAATCTTATCTAAATCGGCTCAGCAACAGACAGACAGACCTATAAAGTGTACATGTTCTCCCCGTTTCAAATTCCATCTAAATTGGTTCAGCAGTATTATAAACAAACAGGCAGAGTTACACAGTCTTTTACCAATTTTCAACTAAATCGGTTCAGCAACAGACAGACAAAAACAAAGCTAGGGATTTCACATGGTAAATAGCTATATGACATCATTGGCTTTGTTTTGGAAAGTCATTTTTTGAAGACTGGTACCCCTTTGCCTCCTTTTTTGCACATAACACGGCGTTGCTGTGTTTAATTATGGGATAGTTACTTAATTAGAAAGAGTTACTTCCTTTCCATACCAAATTTAATCTAAATAGGCTTAGCAACAGACAGGCAGAGTTACGTATCACCCCCATACCGAATTTCATCAAAATCAGTTCAGTATTTTTAGCGTGAAAAGGTAACACACAGTTAAAGTGTTTGTTTGACAAAATTGTTCAAGCACTAATTTCGCATTTGATGTAAGGTCATAAAAGTGACATTTATTTATATTTTTCATGAAAAATTCCATAATACTGACATTAAAGTATCGATATTATCGATAGTGTCACAGCACTAGTTCCGCTTTGGATGTAATTATATAAGGCCATCAAAGTGATATTTATTGATATTTATTTAAAGTATCAATTTATTAATTTTTAATTGTTAATTATAGATAGTGTCACAGGCACATCACTAGTTTCACTAAAGTAAGTCGCATTTATTTATATATTTCACGTGAATTTCATTTACATCAAAATATCGATAGTCACAGCAATAGTTTCGTTGGTTTTACAAAATTGTTTTTGCTATTGAGTTGTGTGTAGCTATAATACACTAGGTAATCATAAGTCTAATAATAATAACATCGAAACTAAGATGTAACATTTTATTAAACTTTACCTAGGCTGCACTAAAAGTATCGGGAATGGAATATTTCCACTGTTCCTGTCATATTAAAATCTTTTTAATTGAAAACTCCTTGGTTTTAAAAATCGAATACAATTTATTTATTTAAAAAAAGATTCTCGATCTTGTCACAAGGTTTTGTCAAACTTGTTTAGTCGTTGAGAAAATGGAATTGACTCGAGAAAATTCAAGAGCCATGATTTATTATGACTTTCGAAGTGGTTTAACACAAAAACAGTGTGTTGACCGGATGATTTCTGCATTTGGTGATGAAGCCCCATCCAAATCCACAATTTATCGCTGGTTTGCTGTATTGCAACGTGGACGTGTCAAGCTCAGTGATGATCCCCGTCAAGGTCGTCCAAAAACTGCAGTCACCCAAGAAAACGTTGATGCTGTGTGTAAGCTTATTGAGGAAGATCGACATGTGATATACCACGAAATTCAGGCAACTTTAGATATTGGCATGAGTCAAATACAAATAATTTTGCATGAACAATTAGGTATAAAAAAGTTGTTTTCCCGATGGATACCGCATTCGCTCTGTGAAGACCAAAAAGCGGCTCGCGTTACTTGGTGCGTCAGAACTCTCGAAAGATTCCACACAGGATCCTCAAATGCTGTATACAACATCGTATCAGGTGACGAATCCTGGATATACGCGTACGAACCCGAAACAAAAAAACCAGTCACGAGTTTGGGTGTTCGAAAATGAGTTAAAGCCAACAAAAATTGTTCGTTCACGGAGTGTTGCAAAAAAAATGGTGGCCACGTTTGTCTCCAAAACCGGCCATGTTATGATTATTCCTCTTGAGGGACAAAGAACGGTTAATGCAGAATGGTATGCTAGCATTTGTTTGCCACAGGTCGTTTCTGAACTCCGTAAAGAGAACTGCAACCGCCGCATCATCCTCCATCACGACAATGCGAGTTCTCACACCGCACACAGAACAAAAGAGTTTTTAGAGCAAGAAAACATAGAATTATTAGACCATCCGCCGTACAGCCCCGACCTAAGCCCTAATGATTTGTTGATTACTTTCCCTAAAATAAAGAATAAATTGCGTTGACAGAGATTTTCATCACCTGAAGAAGCTGTGGACGCCTACAAAACGGCCATTTTGGAGACACCTAAACTTCCGAATGGCATAGTTGCTTCAATGATTGGTTCCATCGTATGGAAAAATGTGTCAAATGTCGCGGAGAATACTTCGAAAAGCAATAAATACATTTTTAAATAGTAATGTTGTGTCACTTCCTTGATTCCCGAAATTTTCAGTGCCGCCCTCTTAGAATAAATAAATAAATGATTTTGTAGTAAAAAAACTTTTTTGCATAACGTTTCTTTTTTCATTTCAACGTTAGACCTAGAATAAATGTAAAACTTTAGTGTTTTGAAACATGCTGTATAAGCTCGTGTACGTAACAGTGGGCGAACGACATAAGTGTCACAAGTGTTACAAAAAAAAAACAATTGAAAAAGTGGTCTTTTTTTTGTATATTTGTAAGCCTCTATATTGAGTACTCTATATTGACTTGCATATCATTAGAAAGCCTATTTATTCTTCTTTCTATGTGTATACTTCATTTTGTTATTTATAGAAGATAAAATACAATAGAGCTAAACAAAGAAAACACTTCACAATATACCTAATTTGAGCAATGGATCTAGATATTGCGGAATTACAATTACATTTTTAGAGATACGATATTTCTTTTTTTTTGTGTGTTTGTGACACTTGTGACACATTTTTGATACTGTGGAAAAAAATTATAGCCGATAAAGTTATATGCATAGGACCGTTTCTAATAATTTTGACTGCCCACCCGATACGTTTCCGTGGCGTAAATTAATCGCTTTTTCAATCCGACAAAACTAAATAATTTTATATGAAGTACATATATAAAAAATACTATTTTGTTTAGGAAATTTTACGTAGATTATAGAAAAAGAAAAATAAACTTCTAATACTGTACGTACTCGCTACTGTAAAGAAAATTCTCTAAGAACTCGTGAATTTTCAAAACTACCTGAACAAAAGTCCATACATTCAATTCAAACAACAAAATTACTATTATTTTATGTTAATTTGATAGTATAGTTCTTTAGCTATTCAAACATATAAATATCATTAAGAATAGTTAACTGTCACCTCATAAATAAAATAAAAAAGTGTCAAGTGACGCGTAATGTGAGCCGTAACGAGTTACGCGCCGGCTCTTACGGAAAGTGGCGCGTGCCGAGCGCCGGCCTTGAGATGTTAAAAAAAATACATTTCGAAGACCCGTTAGCTTGCGCAAATGCCGTAAGTAAAATTAAAGATCTGATAAAAAAAGATCGGCTAGGAGAAGAGTTATGTTCTACTGCCAGTTCGAACTTGGATGGTTTCGACTAAATTTGTCAGTTAGACTTTCGTCTCTAAAGTGACAACCATAAACTGATTCAGCGGAATTGGACAACGAATAAAAGTGATGAAAGTTTTTCAGATAAGTTATCTCTTTATTTGAGGGCTCCAGTTAGTAGATTTAACAAAAATCCATTAGAAGTGTGGACAGATTACAAAGTGCAATTCCCGAAATTGTGCAATATAGCATACAAATATTTAACTATGGTGGCCAGCTTAGTGTCATCTGCAAGACTTTTCTCAAACGCTGCACGGGTGTTAACTCAGCAGAGAAGCAGACTGCAAGCCAAACGCATAAATACAATTTTGTTTGTACAAGGTTTAGATAGTAAATATTGGGGCATATAAAGCTGATTAGTTTGTAACCCTGGCTGTTTTTACTTATTTACTCATTTGAAACTGTTCCTCTTTTGTTTTAAATTAGAAAAAAATATTAAGATATAACAAAAAGTATAGATACAACATTGCGATATATATATAGAAAAAATATCGATCCTTTTTTGTACATGAACCCTAGAATCAGCGTTTCATACAATATAGAATATAATCCTCACGCGAGCTCCGAGGAATCACAGCTTCACATCCCGCAAGCTCCCAGTCCCCAGTAACTAGTGTCGACCTCGACGCGAGAGTACGCTTATAGGCGTGTGTAACTCTTTACGGCAGCGGTTCCCGAAAGGTGGTCCGCGGAACCCTGGGGTTCCGTGGAAAGGCCGCAAGGGTTCCGTAAAAAATATTATCATACGTTTCGTGACCAACGTTGTTCGCTCGCACGCACCGACTTGTTTACACACGAGATAGGGGCAGGGTGTGCGGGCGAAGTAGTACAGCGCCACAGATTATTAAATTGTGACAGCGCGCACAGCCCTCCACGCCCCGCGCGCCAGTGTTGCAGTGAAGGCGCGGCGGAGCGGATTATACCGGTCTAGATCGCGATTAGAGCACACGTATTTCAATTATTGAATTAGTGAATAGCTGCAGTGAAAAAATACCTGTTGTTGGGTACCTATTGATCTGGAATTTTTTTACTGGTAAGTCACAATGTTTTTGTTTATTTGTAGACACATTTTCGAAATAAAATACGAGAGATATATTCACGTGTTATTTTTATTGTAGGTAGTTCAAAATGGAAAGTTGGCTCAAAACGGGGCGCCTCACAAGTGGCAAAAGTATTTCGGATTCTTCATTAGATTCAGAGCCACCAGCAGTGTGTACTGAAAATATTTCAGAAAATGTTCCTGGTTCGTCGGTAAGAAAGTTATGCATAAGTTTTTTTTACAATTATTTGGGTAATTTACTGTGATACAAGTTATTTACTAAATTTACTAATTTTATTTATTGCCGATTGTACATATGGCTATGGTTGTTATCATTGTTTGTCAATTCTTTTCAGGGTTTGCTAAATACACAAGACCCTAGTGCCGGACAGAATATACAACATACAATCACCAAAAGAGTTGCAACCCAGGAGAAAACTTCTTCAAAAAAGAGAAGATACGACGAACCCTACTTGTCCTTTGGATTTGTTCCTGTGGGAATGACTGAGAACTCGGATTGACAATGTGTGATTTGCAACAAAATAATAAGTAATAGCTTACTGGTACCTGCAAAGCTTAAAAGACATCTTGACACGAACCACCCAGAACTGAAAGATAAAAGCGTCAGCTTTCTTGAAAGACACAAAGAAGTGCGTAGAACTGGTGCAGCTGCTATACAAAAATTTGTAAAGACCGATAATGAAAATGCAACAGAGGCATCATTTCTGCTAAGTTACAAAATCGCTCGTGCTGGTAAACCACACACGATTGCAGAGGATTTAATAAAACCATGTATGACAGAAATTGTCACTTGTGTACTTGGAGAAGAAGCAGCAAAGAAAGTGTCAGCAGTGCAGTGTTCAAATAACGTTATTTCTGATCGAATTCATAAGATTTCTGACCATATTCAAGATGAATTAATTAGTAGATTGAAGACCAGCGAGATGTTTGCAATGCAACTGGACGAAAGTACAGATGTCGTCGGGTTATCAATACTGCTTGTTTTTGTGAGATATCCCTTTGGAGGATCTATTGAAGAGGATTTGTTTCTTTGTACTCCTTTAGAAACCAACACAACCGGAGAAGAAAATTTTAAAGTTATCGATAGTTACATGACTAAACACCATATTGATTGGAACAAATGTATTGACGTGTGTAGTGATGGAGCGGCAGCTATGGTTGGCAAAATAAAAGGCACTGTAACAAGAATCAAGGAGGTTGCACCTAAATGTAGTAGCAGTCACTGCGTTTTACATCGCCATGCCCTTGTCGCAAAAAAAAATGCCATACGAGCTCAAGACAGTTCTCGACCAAGCAGTACTAATTGTAAACTACGTTAAATCACGTCCACTCCAGTCGAGGCTTTTTAAAAAAGTGTGTGAGGATATAGGAAGTCAGCATCAATCACTTCTTCTTCACACGGAAGTAAGATGGCTTTCAAGAGGAAGAGTTCTATTAAGGCTGTTTGAATTGCACGACGAGCTTAAGATATTCTTTACCAAACAACCAGTTTCTGCACACGTTAATAAGCTTGTTGAACTGCTGCATGATGAGCAATGGTTGATGCAATTGGCTTATTTAGCTGATATATTCGATAAGCTCAACGTAATCTGCAAGGCATTACAGGGACGAGCTACAACAAAATTTACAGTAAATGATAAAATGTCTTCACTGAAAAACAAGCTTGCGTTCTGGATTGAATGTGTTGAAAAACATAATTACGAATGTTTCACAATATTAAATGACTTTCTAAAAGAAAATGAGCTGCGGGTATCTTCAGACGTGGAAAAGAATATACATGAGCATTTGACAAGCCTTACAAAATCTTTGCATGAGTATTTTCCGGAGCAGTTGCAGGACATGGACTGGGTGCAGAATCCGTTTCTAAATCACACCAAACCTTCGATGCTGTCGGTGTCAGAGTATGAGAATTTGATTGACATCAAATTTTCATCAACGCTAAAACAAAAGTATGAAGAAAGAACTTTTGATTTAAACGCCTTTTGGATTGGACTCAAAGATGAATACCCAGAAATTGTTAATAGAGCCATCACATTACTGTTACCGTTTGTGACGACTTACCGATGCGAGACTGGTTTTTCCGCATATGCTTACACCAAAAGCAAGTACAGAAATAGACTGGATGCAGCTCCAGATCTTCGCGTTCAACTGTCGGACATTAAGCCTAATTTTAATGCTATTTTAAGAAAATATGTAAAAAAATTTCATTCGTCACATTAAATTCACAAACGTGTTTTTATGAATTTAATGTGACGAATGAAATTTTTTGTACGATAGTACTTTATGTACCTACCTACATATTCACAGTAAATGTATAAAAATAATTTCATAAAAACTTAATTGTTTTTCATATACATAATATACCTTTTTTAAGGTAGGCAAATTTCCATTTATCAACGTAGGGTTCCGCTAGGAAAAGTATAATCAATTAGGGTTCCTTGGCAAAAAAAAATTGGGAACCCCTGCTTTACGGAACCGACTCACTGATCCAAATCACTGAAGTGATTCAAAACATTAGTATAATTGCCGACATAAGTCGTGAGCACACTTTTTATTGGTCGATACGACGTTGACCACGCTGACGCTCAACGTGATTGGTTCATCAGTCGATTCTCGTCTATTGGTTTCGAACGTATCTTTTGGCTTCCGTACACTTGAGAGCAATTTTAGTAATAACTTTTTTAATTAGTTTATTTTCGTTAATTGTTTTTGTTACCTAGTTGTTAATTGTTGTTTGTGTATTCCTTGTTATTAATTGTTTTTGTTATTTCTTGTTTTTAATTATTTTTGTTGTTATAATTTGAGTGTTCAGATTTTGGTCTAAATATGCAGAAAAGGAAGAATTCGGTGTTAACCCGTTACGCTATAAGATACTTTTATTCGATATCATAGACCGCTGGCTGAGGATGGTATCAAATGGGGACGCCCATTTTCGGCCATGGAACGCCCAACAATGTGAATTTGTTAAAAAATTATATCTTTATTTATGGTTATTAATCGCGGTATTCATTTATCCTCAAACAATGGGAATATTTTTGCACAAATTAAAAGTACCGGAAACATAATAATAAAAATTAGGTAAATCATTATGTCATTAGTTTGTGAATAAAAAAAAAAGTGTTGCCAATCACAAAACACATTTAAAAAATCGATTCTCTTTTTTCGATTGATTATTTACGGTGACATCATTACAGTGCTAATATAATTTTTAAATAATTATGATGTTACGATAATTAAACAAGCGAATTACTAGCTGATTTCTAATGAATTCTTTAGAGAGTAACAAATGCTACGGCACAATTTAACTGTTAATCTTAACCGATCTTCTTTGAAAACAGATAAGAACTGTTATTCTTATCTGTTTTTAAAGAAGATCGGTTAAGTTATTCTTATCTGTTTATAACAACACATTTAAAATAGAATCATGTTATGATAACGAAACAAGTTAGTTTCCAGCTGATTTACCATGAATCCTTTAACCTTTTGAGCGCCAAAGTCGCCTATATTTGACCAACACCTGCGGGCCCTGAGCGCCAACGACGTCTATAGTTGACAAAAAACCCGGCTCCGAAAAATATGAAATATAGATATTGGAAAATTATTACAGGTATTTTAATTCTACACTCCTCAAAATAGGAATAACCCAGCAACATGTGAGTATAAAAAACAAGTCTTCTAGAGCCACAAGTACTAAGAAACATTGAACTAATAAAAATGGATTTTTATCTAAGCAAATACTATGTCCAGCACGCCAAAGTCGTCTATGGTTGACCGCTAGTGTCAAACGCGGGAGGCATAGATTTCTTGAAAACTATCCAAAATTCAGCTCAATGGTGTTTTTTTTTTCTATTATTATTGATATTTGAATAAAATTAAAGGTTATAAACATAAAACTATAATTAGCTACATGAATAAAAAAATGTTATCAGATTATCTTCGCATAATAAATCTAATATCTCAACTCTAGCGCATCTTTAGCGCGTCATCGAAAATCAGTTCACTGGGCACCGTGATCAAGGATAGACGACACCCTGATGACGTCATAAGTGATTACCGAGAAAAGTAGAGTAATGCAACATGAACGATTCCTCAGAACTCATTCGGATTTTGGAAAGCGTCGATGATGATGAATTTTGATTTTTGATTGATGAATTGAATTTTTGATTGATTGGTGAACAAATATGTTTATTTATTCCATGACCAAGATTTTAGTATTATAAGGCTGATTTACCTAGTGCGAATAATTATATACAATTGTTGATTAATGAATAATTATGTACCTTTTTTTAATAATAATACAAAATTACAATTAATGTTTTTTTTACTTAGGGTGTGAAGAGCAATTTTTCATTTTGTGTTGTGCCATTTTCTTTCTCAGTCTCAAAATCATCTAGCAGCATCAGCATCATATCAAATCCCCATTGTCATAAGAGTGTAAGACTTTTCTTCTGTGCGTCACTTGGCCTACGCCTTCCCCGACACATAAAATATTATGAATCGATGTCTGTATATTTCGGTTAGATCGATTTTGAAATCGATACACAACATTCTAAGAATGTTTCAAAAGGGAAAGGTCAGCTACGCCGTTGTCGTCCAGTCGCGACAGTGTCGTCATTAGGATGGAGAGTAGTGCTAATGTTTACTACTATTTTATTGTTATTGTTTGTTTTTTATTTATGTTTATATGTACAAAGTACATACATAAAAAGAGTGGAAGACGGCACAAGATTAAATAAAACATACAGTTTATTAAGAGTCATTTATAGCATAAAAAACCAACAAAAACAAGTTATTTCACGTTATCGATATATCAACTCTTGGCAACACTATTTTGTTTTGGCGCTTTGGCGTACAGGACACGGTAATGCGTTTTTGGCGTGGCGCTCAAAAGGTTAAAGCTTAACAAAACGCAACTGCACAATTTTTATCAATTTCAAGACAAAAACAACCGTTGTTATCGGCTTGGTTGAAAACGTTAACAACCGCCTTCACATCTGTAGTTATGATAATTAAATAAGCGATTTAATAGCTGATTTACAATGAATTCTATGCAGTATAACATAACGCTACTGCACAATATAACTGTTATTCTTATCTTTTCTTAACAATACATTTAAAATGAAATCATGTTACGATAATTAAACAAGTGAATTTCTAGCTGATATACCATGAATTTTTTAGAGCTTCATAAAACACTACTGCACAATTAACTGTTCTTAAAAATACACTTAAAATAGAATTTAAATAAAAAAAGAAAATACATTTTAAAAAGCGAGCAGAAGTTAAAACACCTCCAAGATTATTCTCTTTTTATGAAATTATTAATCGAATAATAATCGAATCGCTATGGATATTATGATGTTATGATAATTAAACAAGCGAATTACTAGCTGATTTACTATGAATTCTTTAGAGTACAATAAAATGCTACTGCACAATTTAACTGTTATTGTTATCTGTTTTAACAATACATTTAAAATGGAATCATGTTATGATAATTAAACAAGTGAATTTTTAGCTGATTTACCATGAACTGTTTAGAGCATAACAATACGCTACTCCACATTTTAACTGTTCTTAAAAATACGTTTAAAACATAATTTAAAAAAATAAAAGAAAATATATTTTAAAAAGCGTGTAGAACTGAAAGCGAAACTCAAATATTATTATTTTTTCATTAAATTACTAATCGAATACAAATCGATATCGTTTCGTTGTATTTATGTTAGTTATGTGGCAACATCAAATCTGACAGCTATAGGAAATATGTCATGCGAAATGAAATCACAATTCAACAAGTAAAAAGGTACTAGTGAATTCACAACTAAATAGTTGCCATTGTGTTATTTTGTTTGTTATTTTTCAAATAAATTCTCAAGAACTCATATGGAGTGAGATTGTCGATCACA
Source organism: Parnassius apollo (assembly GCA_907164705.1). Taxonomy (NCBI): domain Eukaryota; kingdom Metazoa; phylum Arthropoda; class Insecta; order Lepidoptera; family Papilionidae; genus Parnassius; species Parnassius apollo. Next base: position 3,803,417 of record CAJQZP010001449.1, on the reverse strand, counting down.
TTATAGTGTGACAACAGTTAAAAGTAAGTGTTCAACAGTTTTTAATTTATTAATTCTAGTGCTGATATTTGATAGTGATGAATGTATGAAATGATGAAGTTGTTTTATTTTTTTAACATATGCACAAGCTATACCTGACAAACAAAATAGCTTATTTGTAACACGGCGATAAGATTAGCTAGCTAACACCAGATAGTTACGAAATGGACAATTTTTATCAAATACCAAGAAATAAGACAGTCGATTTTTAATTGTTTTTGGACTACTGGTAGGCAGTCAGTCCTTAATTATTAAATAATATAGGGCATTAAGTTTTAAGTAACATTTACCTATATTTGAGTTTAAAGTAAACAAACTATTTTATTTTGTTCACTTTGTCTTATTTTTTTTATTTAATATTATTTCAGTTGCCATCGTCATCGCGTGAGTGTCATGATTGCGAAGAATTGATAAAGCAGCAACACGTTAAACTTTAGAACGGGAACCATCTGAATCATCTAGTCCATCCTTGTAGCAATCTAAAGTGAGTAATGTATTGAACCTAGAACAACAAAGCTTAGATCATACATCATACAATATACTGCTGCCTAATTTTGTAAGAGCACCACTCACACAAAATCAATGTTTTTTCCTGGTTGTAACAATTCCAATCAACTCACTGTTCCATCAGCATTGCGGGTATGTATTTTTGTGAATACAATTACTATGTACCTCCAGAATGTAGAATCAGTAACTACCATTTAAATAGTAACTCTTGGTATTTACTTTTAGAATTAATATATAACCATATTAAAACATTTAGTGTAGCACAAATTATAGATTTTTCTACATTATTGTAAGATAATATTTACTTTGAAAATATTTACAATATGCCCGAATATACTGTACATTATTATCTACGCTTATCAAAGGCACAATGCCAATAAATTCTGTCTGAAGTGCCCAAAATGTCAAGTAAACATAGTGGATGCTTTGCACTTGCTGAATATTTGATGAAAGTAAGAACAGGAGATAGTGATGAATGCATATAGGCATTATTGCAAGTACCAAGAAACAAATTAGAGCGGCTCATGAATATGGCCCAAGAAATATTAAATCAGGATGTTGTTCCTATGAATTTTATCCATCGTTACCACTCTCTGTGCCAAATTCTATTCAGTAATTATGATATTATATCTGAGGCAAATAATTTCTTAGCTTTCCTAGATGTTTTTGTTATCCAAAATCCTAACAACATCATAGGTCACACTGTGTATAGAAAAAAGACCCATACAAACTGATATTTAAGCGGTGAATCTCACCATAATCCTTCACAGTTAGTTACCATGAGCAAATCTTTGTTACAGAGAGCATATGGGATCTGTGAGAACAAGCACCTGGCCGCGGAGCTTCAGCACGTCAAGCAGGTTCTGCACAAAATCAAGCTTCGGGTCCCACGTCTTCGTCACAGTGACCGAGTGAAGCCGACCGCAGTTGAGCGTGTGCCTGCTGTACTACCGTATGTCAAGGGTGTCACCCCAACCAGATAGACATAGATCAGATTTGATAGACCACAATTCCTCTTTAAAGAACATTAATTCCTACCAAGGATGATATGTGAGGCTACTGAAATTAAAAAACATCCTAATTTCAGTAGAGAAGGCGGTTGGGTACTACCACCTGCTTGGGACACTATAATTAATAAAATTAAAACAAACCCCAAGCATACCACTGCAAGACTTAAAGATAGAGTAAGTTCAATCTGCGTAGATTGGACTATAAAAATAATAATAAAAAGCTGAAGGTACTCCATGTCCCAATACTGACATTGGGATGGCAGTCACCTCAGTACCCCGTGACCATGGGTGTTATAAAGCACCTGAAACGTCAGGAATTAATAATAATAGTATAATAATAATATAACCATTTATTTCCGAACTTTGGGGTTACATAATATTTGTGTTTGAGTTCCTATTGTAATACTAGTTAAAGTAAGTCCCTCTGTTCGGTGTGCCTTTTGGCATAGGCCTCCAAAAGAAAAATCACGCGTCGGGAATTAAAAGTTAAAGAAATTAAAAGCAATAAAATTGGTAAAAGTAGTCGTTAAAAAACTGTATTTGTGAAAATAAAAAGCTTTATATCATAAAAATCCCGACTTTTTTTAAACCAATTCTTTAACCATTTCATTATTTTAATTGCATATTATCATTTCCATATGCTTTTATATGTGGGCACCCATGGCCGAAGTGTCTATGAACAGTGGGCATCCCCCTTTGACCTATGAAAATATATTTTTTTGTTTTAAACAAAACCAAAGACAATATGCAATGAATAATAGTGTCAAAGACAAATATATGCTCTTTTATTTTAAACCATAACCTGGCAATGTTCTTAGAAAAAAAAAGAAATTACTCTGAACTTCCGGCGTTCCACGTGTCGCAATACAGAAGGTGCTCCGTCATTTTTACACCATTTTACCATTGTGTCTGGAATAAAAACCTGAGTATTATACTTTTTTGTATTCCTTGTGATATAACAAAGCCGTAGATATATAATTTGTGGCATAAAAGTGAATGCTAAAAATAGTTGGAAATCGAAATGATGTAGAAAAGTACAGACGAAATAGTAAATGTAAATGTCTATATTTACGGATAAATCTAATTGAAAACGGTAAAATCCTAATGAAATTACGAGATAATTTCATATTCTTCAAGATTTCGTTCATTTTTCCTATCAAAATTGTATCATAACCTATACAATTGTTCATAAAACGGTCCAATACCTATATAACAATTCAAATATCTCGCCATATTTTAGCATATTTGCAGGGATTGCGCGAATTTTATCGATAAGGCGATCGATATGGAGATATTTATAAAAAAAGTGATAAATTTTACGTATTTTTATTATACAGAAATATTTATCACTTTTTTTTCATTTGGATAAATTCAATACGTATATAGCAATTTCTGCTGATATAATAACATAATATGACCTATTGTCTATATATTATCTCTGCTGAATGTATATTTATCCCTATATATCATAATATAATATGAATATATATAATAAGATAGGCATAACTATGTACTATGGTATGTAAAAATTATTATTTTCTTTCTTAGCATGTGAAACCCCGGAAGCAACCCAGTTCCTCAGGTCTTCATCGATGTCCTTCTCGATGAGAAGGAGGCAGACCAAATGGTCATCGATGAAGACAGTGGGGAACTAGTAGAAGATTTCGATGACATCGATATATCTGTAAGTAACATTTATATGTAACATCAGTCATATAGATAAATAGAAACTTATAGATATTAAAACGGGTTCATTTTTCAACAGAACCTGCCAATGCCCAGAAAAACCCATCGGGTCGTGCATAGCATATGCGCCCCCGACTGACCCTAATAATCCGCTTCACCCAATGGGTCCCATTCTCGACCACTTGAATGCCAAGTTCCAGGAGTTATACCAGCTGAACCGGGAAATACGTATTGATGAATCGCTAACTCTTTGGAAAGGGCCAGTTAGCTTTCAACAATACATAAAGACCAAGGCAGCCCGGTTTGGTATAAAAACCTTCGAACTGTGCGAGTCGGTCACAGGATACCTTTGGTCGTTTTTTGTGTATGCGGGCCATGCGACAGGGAGTATGGTACCGGCCAGCGTGTCCTCTGTGTTGAGGCTCATTCAACCTGTCCTCAACCGGGGGCACACGCTGTTCATGGACAATTGGTTCAATTCTCCCTCCCTGGCGCGTTGGCTAAAACGACGCAACACAGTCTGCGTCGGTACCCTGCGGCCGACTCGCAAAGGGGTTACAGAAGCTATCAAACGTGCACCCTTACAGGAAGGGCAGTTGAATGCCCGTGCGTCCGCCGACGTCATGGTTGTTGCGCTACAAGATCGCAAGCGAGTGACTTGTATCTCAACATACCATGGCGTCTCGCAACAATTAATTACCGGAAGTCTGGGCCACCCTGCAGAATACAAGCTCGATTTGATAAAAGATTATAATCGGGCCATGGGGGGAGTTGACCGCCTTGACTCGATGCTGGTGGCCTATCTAGTCGAGCGGAAACAATGTTTGAAATGGAACCGGAAAATTTTCAAACGCCTTTTGAATATTTCTATTCAAAACGCAAGGGTCGTTGTTGAGAAATCAACCAACACCAAAATCGATCCCGTAGCGTTTCGGTTGGCGTGTTGGTTGAAAGCATCGTGAAACGCCATCTCAACATGGTTCCTCGCCCACCAAGTCCTGCTCTACAGCAAAGACACCCTGTCTTTCCAATGCAGAGGCTGACAGAGCGCCACTTCGTTCGCCGCATACCCATCCCCACGGAAATGGGGGATGTGGCGAGACAGCGAAACATCCGGTCGAACCTCATACGACGTAGTTGCGTGTGGTGCACGCACCACTACCGCCGCAAAACACTGACGTCGTATGAGGTGAGGAGGTGGATGTCTGAATAGTGCTTTCGTTTCATGAAACTCCGTAAAGGTATTTACGGAGTTTTGTGAAATTCGCGGATTGTAATGACAGGGTTACAAACGAGCACACAGTCCACCTGATGGTAAGTGTTTGCACTGGCCCTTAGACATCTACATCTATCCCCCCGTGACCTGTGAGGACTAAGATGGAATGCCTCGTTTCCAGTAAAAAGGGTCTCCGGTCTCCTCCTCGTCCTCAGTAGTGGGTTCAAGAAGGATATGAATGGGTATGAATGTTGACTGAAAGAATGTGGACTGAAAGAATGTTACGGGTTAAATAGACAATCCCGACAAATGGTCTATTCAGTGTTTAGTTACATGAAAAAATTAGGTACTGTGAAAAACATCTAATAGCCTCTCTACACGTTGGGCCAACGCGATGGCCCACTATGATAGGCCAACGTGTGGAGGGCATAGTTGTGTCGGATGGCTTATGGCGCATGCGATGGTCTCAGGATTGGCGACGGTGTCTGTTTTTCCGCCGCACATCAAAGGGCAGTGGGCCAACGATGGCGGTACGCATCTACACGTGGCCCATCCCACAGTTGTGCGTGCTCGACTGTTGAGTGTGGACGTTCGCGCTTTGTTTATAAATTAACGAAAATAAATAAAAATTACGAATACGTGGCCTCATAGCGAAATTATAAAATTTTTAGAATTATATCGGGGGAGAAAGCGTGATATGGAATCCAACACGTAAAAAACATAAAGATAAAAATGAGGTAAGATATAGTTTTATAGACATATATATAATAGGGTTTATATATATATATATATATACATATATATATATATATATATATACATATATATATATACATATATATATACATATATATATATACATATATATATATATATATATATATATATATATATATATTATTACAGATTAGGCGTTAATTCTTAATAAAAATGCACTCAAAACAAAACTTGTAATATAAATCTTTTATAACACTTTTACAATGTTGATCAGCAATTAATGATTTAAGGTAATATCTAATTCCTAGCACAACCACTCTCTCCGACTGTTCGAGCCAAAGTGACCCTGCCACCTCCCACGGCGACCGGCTTTCTGGGCTCGAAACCCCACCACCGCGGTGACGCAATCATTAGCCACGCCCCCTATCTAGTCATCACGTAACAATATATATATATATATATATATATATATATATATATATATATTTTTAATAGGGTTATGAATAAAATCGTCATTTTTAAGTAATTATAAATACAACACAGATGATATAAGTACAATTTTAAAGACTATTTATACTTGGTAGAGCCACGCTGCAGCTATATTACGGTTGTATCACGAATAGATCGGCTCGACCGGGGAAGGACCAAGCTCTCACAGAATACCGGCGAATAGCAGCTTAATACTGCTGTGTTTCGTATGGCGAGTGTAGAGATCTGGAGGCCCTTTTTTACTGGAAACAAGGCATTCCATCTTAGTCCTCAGGAGTGACAACGCATCTGCGTTTTGGTTCTTAATTGAGGATAAATGTAGATATCTATGGGCTACAACATCCACTTATCATCAGGTGGACTGTGTGCTCGTTTGTCACTCTTATTCTTTAAAAAATAGTTATTTAGGTACTAGGAAGTGTTCATGTAGCTGTGAATGGTTCTTTTCTATCTATTGAACTAATTGAAAATTTTAATTGATTTCAGGTTTCGGATGCCTGGAATCGCATGATGCTATGGGAATTCCTATAAATGATTTAAAAAAAAAAGAATCATTAATGGCGGCTTTCGGTACTCATTTAAAAAAGAAAAAAGATTTCATGAGATCTGGGACTGGACTTGACGAAATCTATACACCGTCATGGCCGTTTTTCGAAGTCATAGAAAGTTTTTTAAAAGATGTATACCAATGCAACAGTGTTATAAACACCGAAGAAGGAGTAAGTAGTAAATAAAACAAAATAAATTTTTATTTAGCTAGTATTTTTATTCTCTATAATTATACAAATAGTTCATGAAATTTTGTTTTATTTGAATAGCATCATTAATTGTTCTACGTGGTTGATTTTGTAAGTGAAGGAAACCGTTGATACTATCATTTCTCCAAGTACCAGAGCTTATCAAGTCTCTATTATCATTATAGGTATCAAATGTACCTGGAGGTGTGTATAAATTGCGAGACGTTCGACTTTTTCGCAAAAAGTTATGCAATAGAACACATGTCATAGTAATTATTGAACATTTAACTGGGTGGAATGGTATAGCCGTCTTGAAGACCCTAAATTTGTTAGTAAATCCGAAAGTATTTTCAACTACAACACGTGACTGAGAGAGTTTTTGATTAAAAACCCTTTCAGCAGAAATTAACGCGTGACGGCCAGGAAACGGTTTCATGAGATGTTTACTTAACCCTAGGATGGTAACAGGGGTGCCCCAACACCCCACGCCAGCAATCACGCGCCAAGTTATTAAAAATTATTTGCTCTCTCGCTCTAGTATTTTGTGTATTTTTTTGTCTTACCGTGAGTCATTAGTAGCCGTTGCGCGGTGGGAGCGGCAACACGTCGATTTCGTTCCACAAGTATGAGTGGGGTGTTGCGTCACCCCTGTTACTATTTACGTAGTTATTTTCTTTTGTTATTGTATTTTTTATATGTTATTTTCAGTTCATTATGGCGTTTCGTAATGATGAAGAGCTTGAACGGTACCTAAATAATATGGTCGAGGATGATGATAGTGAAACAGAGCCATTAGAGGCGGAGGAGGCTTCTGAAAATGAAGATAACGTGTCCGTGCATTCCGAACAAGACGACATTATTTCCGGCTCAGATGAAGATGATGTGCCTTTGTCATAGCTTCGAGGGAGTGTTTTGAAAGGTAAGAATGTACATGTTTGGTCTACTTCTGCCCCATCATCAAGCAGAACACCTCAGCGTAACATAGTAACCATCCAAAGGTCTTCGCAAGTCCGTTCTAATATTGAAATAGTAAAAGAAGCTTTTATGATTTTGTTCTCTAAACCTCTCGACATAGTACTTACATACACAAACCAAGAAATTAGTAGACGTGCTCCCAAATATAATGACCAACGTTTTACTCATAAAACAGACAAAACAGAGATCGAGGCACTCATAGGGCTACTATTTTATGCCGCGGTAAACAAAGATAGTAAAAAAAGTGCAACTGAAATGTGGGCGCCCACGAGTACCCCTGTATACAAGTCAATAATGTCCGAGAGTCGGTTTCATTTTCTGCTACTTTGCCTAAGATTTGATGATAAGGACAGCCGTGATAAAGAGGATAAATTTGCACCTATTCGAGAAGCATGGAAGATTTTTATAAACAGTTGCACAAAAGCGTACCAACCACGCTGTTACGTTACGATTGATGAGCAAATGTTTGGTTTTCGAGGAAAATGTCCCTTTCGTGTTTATATATCTTCGAAACCGGACAAATATGGTATGAAAATTGTGGCCATATGTGACGCTAAAACATATTATATGTTTGACGCAATTCCTTACATAGGAAAAGAAACCGAGGCGAAGACGGCAGCAGACTACGTCACAAAGTTAGCTGAGAGCATCAAAGGTTCTGGACGAAACATAACCTTTGATAATTGGTTCACCTCGGTGCCTCTTGCAGACCAGTTACTGAAGGAATATCGACTTACTTGTATTGGAACTTTACGTAAAAATAAACGTGAGATACCACCTGCTTTCCTACCGAATAAATCAATCTGCTTTGTCCTCTCAGTTTACATTTGATCGCGAGAAAACGTTAGTCTCCTTTACTCCAAAGGTAAACAAATCGGTGATATTGCTATCTACTATGCACAATAAGGAAGAGATCAATCCTACAACGTATAAGCCAGTTATAATTGATGACTACAATGCGACAAAGGGAGGCGTCGATACCTTTGACAAAATGATGCACAATTACACGACTGCGAGGGGTACTCGACGCTGGCCGCTTAGGTTTTTTTTCGGTATGTTAGATCAAGCAGGGATCAACTCTATGATTCTCTATCTAGAAGCTAAGCATCCAAACACACCAGCTAATAAGTTTAGAAGTAATTTCTTAAAAAAAACTAGCAATGCAGCTAGCCGAGCCGCACATGAGACGACGCCTGGAGTCAAATTTACCTCGACAACTATCGGGAAATATAAGAGCCATTCTAAATGTCCCCGAAGAAGTTCCAGCATGTGAACCCCCCGCCAAATTGCAAAAACAAGCTCGATGTGCATTGTGTCCTCGAAAAAATGACAAAGAAGTGAAGATTTTTTGTTCAAAATGCAGAAGACCTGCGTGCCCTGAACATCGTGTGGAAATTTGTTTCAGTTGTGTTTAAGTTGCCATAAAACATTTTTTATAAATCTAATTTCTTTTAGTTACAGATTGATCTAAAGAAAAGTGTTCTTTAAGTTTGTTTCAAAAATAAAAAGTTTAATTTTTCATTGTTAAATAAAAGTTTTTTATTCATTTTATTATCATGGGGTGACGTGACACCCCTGTTACCATGCGTGTTCATTTAAATTATGTTACCATCGTAGGGTTAAACTAAACGCTCCGTCACCCAGAAATACATAGGGAAAATAAAACTCAAAAAACTGGCAACAAACTAGGATGCGGCAAATTGATACTTTTTTCAGATATGTTTTTAGATAAACTACTTTTATTAAACACGCCGCCGTCGCTTATACGCCCTTGAGCACCTATTTCAGCAAAAATAAAACAGTAATCATGATCTACTAGAGCTAGGAGGACAATGAGTATGTTTATAATTATAATATTCAGTTCCGCTATGAGGGGGTGGTAGTATTGTCACATGCTATGCCATCTATAGCACCGAGACAATGAGGGAACTTGAATCTTCTAGCTTTGGATAGCCATTCTTCTGTTGTTGTGGAGATATGTAAATAAAATTAACATAAGATAACACGCCGGTTTTTTTTTTGTTGGCTGATGGTAAAAAAACTCAAAAGTACCTATTTAATAAATAATAAAATGTTTTATTTTTTTTAGGCTACGGCATCGTCAGCAGATGAAGGCTCCATGACCCAAGGTATATGCGAAAATTCTGATCCAAATACGGAAACAGAAAATTCCAACATAAAAATTCCTATTCAACGCCGTCGTTGTAGAAATCCACGAGAATTAGAGGAAACTAATAAAGAAATGAAAAAAGCTTTTTCAACTTTAAATAGTGTACTTTATAAACAACAGACAAAAGATTCAGAAGACGATTGTGATTTATATGGTAAACTACTCGCAAAAAAAATTAAGATAGTTTACAGATATAGAAAAACAAGTAATGTACGAAATAGATGGCATACTTTTGAAAAAATGTCAAACGTCATTTAAGTAAACAAAGGGCCTGTCACTATGTCGTTCAGTCTCCATCCCAAATCATATTATCCACCAAACGCCCTGTCAGTGGCTGCACCCGCACCTCTACTTCCCCTGCTTCTCAAACATATATTCCTCGTCCTACGTCCACAACTGCCAATGATACCGACCGGCCTCCAACTAACCTTACTACTGCGTATTCGCCACTTTATTTCTACCCCAACGGTAATGTCACTCCTGAAGAAGAGTTTCCTGTCCTGTCCTATTAAGTATACCAGAGCAACAAGCTTACATTATCATTTCTTAAATGTACGCAAACACTACACATTGAATAAAACTAAATTTACAGATTTTATCGCGTTTATTTCACTACTTTTACTTATTTTTAATTCCCGACGTTTCTTCTTTAATTATTGTCTTTGGTCCGATCTACGCAGAACTCTACACTACACTACTCCGGGTTAACTTTGACATCGGGACGTCAGTCACCTCAGTCCCCCGTGACCATGGTTGCTGTAAAGCACCCGAAACGTCGGGAATTAAAAATAAGTAAAAGTAGTGAAATAAACGCGATAAAATCCGTAAATTTAGTTTTATTCAAAGCTTACATTAATTCAAATATTGATGACTCACAAGAAAGAAATAAATAAGTACCTAATTTTCTACATTAAATATGATTAAACTAAAATAAATAGTATTATTTTATTACCTTCACAAATTCTTTTAAAGTTTCGTTGAGTGCAAGACATACTTCAGGAACAATTTTTGATATAAGTTTGCTTGAAACTTTAAATAGGTAGTGCAAGCTTCTATAGTTGTCGCCTGTAGCTAAGTATCTTAGGGTTATTGCGAGACGAATTTTCACAGGAACTGATTCCTGCCAATCGGTGTCTTGTTTTGCTACTATTGGCGATATTTTCTGTATTAAAATCTCAAAATCACTGTTTGACATACGCACGAAGTTATCGAATTCACCTGATGGTTCTGCAAGAAGTTCAGCCAGCTAATTATCCATAGTTTGCCTGAAAAAGTTTTAGTTTTAATCATAGAACTACTAACTACTAAAATCAGAACATATACTAAATTATTTTTTTATTTTTAATAATTATTTATTAAAGTATTTAATTATTTTTGTTTAAAGAAAACTTAATTGATTTAGGACATACTTAGTTCTATTGCGATGTATAGATAACATCCACCATCTTCTTCTACGCCATTTCTTTTTAATAACTCTATTCTTGTGCACATTAAGAAAATAACGGTACGTGTTGTATAGATAAATTGCCGCAGCGGCTTATGCTTCCACGTCCATCTCGATAAACGTTTCGATCACAACTGAATGTCGCCAACGTGTAGTTGCGATGCAGCCATCGCATGGCCATCGCGCTGGTCCAACGCTAGCCCATCGTGAGGAGGTGTAGAGGAGCTAACAGACGTATATAAACAGACTGCTGAGGCGACTAATGTCTCAGTAGCTACTGTACGGCGCACCGCAAACACATGATTTTATGGAAGGCATATCACCTCTTCCTTCTTCTTAATAAAATATTCAATTCTAACCACCAGGTATACATTAAATACTTTATAGTAGATAATAAAGTAACGGACACGAATATCTGCAACATTACTGTATCAAAGAAAAGTTGATGTGTTCAAGTAAACATTTTCATAAAAGTCGGCGAAAATATTCAATTACAAATTGAAATAATAAAGGTACCCAATATTTTTGCCCGACAGTGTACCTACCTCCCACCACAGTTTATCTGTGCTCACGACTCGTGTCGGATACTATACAGTAACAACGGTTCAAATGCATCATTTGGATCTGAAACATTACTTCGCTCTGTGCTCTTCTCACGCGACGCGTCGCTCGCGAAGCGAGTTAGTACAGTAACAACGTTTCAAATGCATCATTTGGATCTGAAACATTACTTCACTCTGTCGTCGCATAAGTTCTAACACCGCGGAAGTCCAAAAAATGCCAATTTGACTTTTGCATGTCATTCGATAGACTATCGAAAGACGCATCTCTAGACCAATCAAAATCAGGGATTTCAACCAATGAGAGCGTTTTATTTTGAAAACAAATACACAGCCAGCGTATCCAACTCTACAGTTTTAACTGTAGATTAACATAATGATTTCTTATATTTACGCGAACACTGTACATTGATTAAAACTACTTTTACGGATTTTATCGCGTTTTATTTATTTTATTTTTAATACCCGACAATTTCCCCTGCTTAATTATAAACAATTTACAATTAAGCAGGGGAAATCTTGCAGATCCATCGCCCTTCTTCAATTTGGAGACATGTTACCAAAATTCTTCTACATTTAGCGTCTCAGGTTCGTTCAAATTCAAGTTGGTGTTGCAAAGAGTTCTCCATTCTCTATCCAATTCTGTTACGTCTTCCGGACAAATATTTGGAAAATAATACAAGATTTCAGAAATTGAAGTTATTTGTTTCTTGCTAAAATCGTGATTTAAAATTGTTTGTGGGTTCAACATCTGTAAACATTTCAGAGCTTGACGTTCTTTGTCGTCAAATGGGAATCTTTGTTTGATTTGTACTATTACTTCAACATAAAAGTCTTTACATTTTGTGTAAAAATTTTGAAGTTGGTCCTCGTCCAACTCTCGAGTTTCCTTTTTCAATCGGATTAAATTAGGTACCATTCCGCCTACATATATTTCAAATAACGACACATGGGTTTGCACGTCATTTACATCAACACTTAGTACTTTCTTTTCTCTCGCATTCGAAATGTCTTGGGTATTGTTTTTTTCATCTTCTGTTAATTCTAAATATACCGGCTGTATAAAGCATTCTAAAATTGTTAAATAAGCTGTGTAAATCTGATCATATAATAAGTACAGCTTTGTTTTTTCTGCCTGCATTTCTTTATTCAAATCTGTGAATATTGGTAACGCAAATCGAAGAAATTCCAAGTATAACTCGGTTGTCAGTTCCATAGATTTCGTTAAAATTCCTTAAGCAGAAAGAAGACGATCTGTGAAAATAGCTGACTGAAAACACAACTTGATAGCTGGAAGTTGCTCTAACATTCTGTCCACAACGTCGTTCAAAGATAGCCAACTGGTTTGGGCTGGGTGCAGTATTTTATGAGGTTTTATATTTGCAAATGCCTGAAAGGTTTTGTAATCCCCAACGCTTTTAGGTGAATTTCGAATGTGATTAAAAACTTTACGGCAAAAATCTTCAAGGCCCCTCGGTAATTTTTGACATGCGTACGATGGGGTGGGGTATATCGTTTTTCAAATGAGTAACCATCGAGTTATTTGATCCAAACATTACATTGGCGCCATCGGACGCAAATCCTAACATATTTTCTTTGTACGGGATTCCTTTCTCGTTGAAATATTCGATAGTTTTATCATACAAAACTTTAGCTGAACCTTCGTCGATTGGTATCAAAGTCAGAAACTTATCTTCTACTTTGTAATTTGTGTTGACTACCCTAGCTATTAAAGCTAAATGCTTAATTGCCGACTTATCGGTACTCTCATCTACCAATTATGTACTCTCATCTAATAATTTTCTTTTAAGTTTTGCATCAAGTTTTCTTCAGCTGTTTTTCCTGTCACATTTACAACGATAGCTCGAGCTTTTGTTCGGCTCATAGACAAACTTTCAGAAATTTTCGAGTCTGGGCGCACTGATTTAACTAATTTTGTCAGATGGGAGGCAACATTAAGTGCAATATTATGTTCTGCAACAAAACAAGCCAGTTTTATTTCACCAGCCTTTGCCGTCTGCTGAGGTTGTTGCAATTTTGATGTTGATGCTAACAAAGATGTAAGTTTAGGCTGATTTTATAATTTTTTACAGTTCCACATTTTTCCTGAATTCCACATTTTCGATCACAGTCGCATGCTAAACAGTAAAAATATGTGTCACCTTTTTACTTTTCGCGAGCCGCCCTTTAAATTGTTTACTTTCTTCTGTTTTGGTGGCGTTTTATCTAAATCTGACTCACTATCACTGCTACTGCTAACCATTGTCCTGACTTTTTTTATTAACCTTCGATAATCACACAAAACTTCAGCAGTAATCGGTCAAATTCACAACACGATGTAAAAAAACACTCAGAAAAACAAAATATCTAACTTCGGGTAAGTCAAGGGAAATCCCAGTAATGTCAAAACAGTCGACTAAACGCATCGGTCGAAACAGTTTATCCACTAACGCCACCTGTGCAATTAATTAGGCAAACCGTACCGTAGACGTTGCTAAAACCGAGTTCTACGGGTTACGCGGCGAATAAAATAGATGGCATTATAAAAAAAACTGTAGATTTGGAGGTCGACTAAAACTGTGAACAAAAAACTGTTAATCTACATTGATTAAAACTACTTTTACGGATTTTATCGCGTTTTATTTATTTTATTTTTAATACCCGACGTTTCGGGTGCTTTCCAGCACCCATGGTCACGGGGGACTGAGGTGACTGACGTCCCGATGTCAAAGTTCACCCGGAGTAGTGTAGTGTAGAGTTCTGCGTAGATCGGACCAAAGACAATAATTAAAAAAGCTGAAGGTACTCCGGTACTCCTCTAAATTTCTACTTACAGAACTGTATATTTACAGTTCTGTAAGTAGAAATTTGAAGTTTTAGTTCAGTAAGCAGCGAGGTGAGTGTACATGAACTTTCCGAATTCCATAACAATGTAATGATGGTAGAAACTACAGCTCACTCGCCTATGTTACCGTCGAATGAAGAACCTATTGATATAAATTTTGCGCAAACAAGTGTAACAGACCCTACATTAATGGAAGAATCAACAGACCTTGCAGTACCGATGGCGAGTCCCTTGCCTTTGAATGACGAGGTCGAACAATATGGTGATCTTAATTCTGGTCGAAAAAGATGTTCAAAGGGATGTTCAGTGAACAAAAACTGGACTAAAAATAATAACAAGAAACTTAGAATGGAGGGAAAAGAATATTTAGGGTATAGGCGAGATAGCAATGGTCCAAAGTTTAGGGTATTACATGACACTATTAGGCCAGCCCGAATAATTGGCCCTCGATGTACTTCCGAGTTTTGTAAAAAATCAAAGCTTCGTGCTTGTGATACAATTCCAGAAGAGGAACACACCCTTTTCTCCAATTACTGGAATAATATGACGTGGGAACAGCGTAAACAATACGTTGTATCAAATGTTCAGGTATGCCCAAAAAGCAGGTCAAATGTAAATCATCATCATCTAGGCGTGGTGAGACCAAAGAGTATTTTTTAGAAACTTCAAATGGACGTGCTCAAGTCTGCAAGCATACTTTTCTGAATACGTTCGGTATCAAAGAATGGACAGTCAGGTATTGGCTATCGATGTCTGAGCTTGGAATGGCAAAGAAACCCGAACTGACTCGTAAGGTTTTAGAAGGACCCATAAAGAAAGATGAGGCAGCTTTTCTTAAAGATTTCCTAAACAGTTTGCCAAAGATGCCTTCTCACTATTGTAGAGCTACCTCTTATAGAGAATATTTAGAGCCTATCATCGAAAACAAGAATCATCTTTTCAAAATTTATTGCGAGAAGTGTAAATCAGAAAATAAAGAACCCGTCAGCCGATGGTCTTTTGATAAAAATTTTAAATAAAATAATTTAAGCTTATTCCAGCCAAAAAAGGATCAATGTGACACATGCTGTGCGTTCAAAGCAGGTAATATTGGCGAAGACATCTATCACAATCACACTAATCGAAAAGAAGCAGCTAGAGAGGAGAAAAAGAAAGACAAGGACCGAGCATTAGCAGGAGAAGCACACGTATTTACGCATGACCTCCAATCAGTAAAGTTGTGTCCGATGTTGCAGGCTAGTGCATTGTACTATAAAACTAAGCTCTGTGTGCACAATTCCATAATGTTTAACCTAGCCACAAAAGATGTCCATTGTTACTGGTTTGACGAGCATAATGCAGGATTGGTGGCTTCTGTTTTTGCATCATGCGTCATAGATTGCCTGAGTTGTTTTGATGGATGTACATCCCAAAACAGAAACGTTGTTTTAGCGAATGCTCTTTTAGATTTAGCCATGGAATATAATGTCGTAATAACACAGAAATTCCTTGAAAAAGGTCATACCCAAATGGAGTGTGACTCCAGCCACATTGCAATTGAATGCAGGCTTGAAAATAAGGAGATATACTTACCTTCCCAGTATGCCACTATTTCCAACTTTTTATCATACGACTTTTTTTTGACTACTCAAACAAAGCTGATTTTTTGTACGAGTCCATCCGGCCTGGCCGAGTTGCCAACGATCCTACAGTCACAGATTTGAGAGCTTTGGAATATAACCCTAACGGCATTATTAACTACAAGTTAAGTTTTCAGGATGACTATAAAAATTTGCCCAGAAGAGCCAAAAATAATAGGACAAGACCGGGCCCAAGGACTAAGCTTTATAATAATCATCAAAAAATAAATGAATTCAAATGGAAACATCTGCAAGAACTAAAGTCAGTTATTCCGCCTGACTGTCATAGTTTTTACGATACTTTACTTCATTAAGATTTTATAATGACTGATATTGTATTTTTGTTATTTTGATATAATATGTTTAAGTAATACTTGTCAGTATTCCATTTTGATGTAAGATATTTTATACCAAATAATTATACAGGTTAACAAACAGTGCAATAAAGTAAAATTGTTAATCATTTGTAAAGAAAAGTTAAGAAGAGTGGTTAAAAAGTTGTAGAAGAAAATGTAGAAGAATATGTTTTGTTATTTTTTAAGAGGTATAAGTCTACCTGTTATTTTAATTTTAATTGAAATAAATAATTACAATCTATGCAAGTCAGAAAGAGATAACAAAAGAGAACTGTATCACTCAACTCGTACGGATTTTCGCTATCGTTATTCATGCACGTAAAAATGACCACTAAGGAGCTTACGTATCAAATACTATACGGTAGTTTTTGTATGTAAGGTTTGCATTTAACAAGTTATCATTTTACATTGATATGGCATTTGTCAAATTGTTTGTTATGTTCGTTCGCGCCTGTTTACAAAATCATACTCGGTTTTGTTTAAGATTTCTTTGCGTAGTTGATTATTGTAACCTACTTTCTTCCTTTTCATAATAAAGTTATGGTTATGTGACTTTACCAGAGAATTATGTGTAAATAGACATACATTGTTATTTTGTGTAAATAGGTTTAGTTTGCTAGTTTTTATTGACTTTGTCGCGGACTTTCAGTGAATGAGTGAATAATATGTGTATTTATATATAAACATTCTACGTGTTTGTCCTTTGTAGTAACTGAATTTCCAAGGTAAAGGTCAAAGATGTTTTATAGGTACAGATACCGTGTACGCGCGCCTAAAACGCTTCCATTTAAAAGGCGCCAATATTGGCGTATTCGTTCGATCGTTCCGCCATTACGCCAGCGACGTTCACTGCGAACATACATCACGCACCAGTGTTTTTAATTTCGGAAAATGAATGTTTGTGCTGTGAAATCATGTAAAAATTACTCTTGGAAAAAAGAAAAAGATAAGAACATCACTTTTTATAAGTAAATATACAATTTTCTGGTGTATTTCTTGATAAAATAATACGAAGCTGAATGTCAATACAAGTAATAATACTGCGCAATAATATTCGAGTGTTGCCTACTGTATGAAATGTTTTTCCCTATTTTAATGTCATTAATAGATGTAAAGCAACTGTTGACAACGGATATTTATCCAAAGCAGCCGATACGCAACCGTTGTGAACCGGTTGTTTATCCGACTACAAACGAAAAAGGATGGTTATGATTTTACTGTGTGTGCGGTTGGCTAAGCTGAATCGCTTTTTGGAATGGTGCTCAAAAACTACATGACCTATTTAAAAAAATATTTCACCATTAGAATGCTATTATGACTTTGAAATGTAGGATGTATTTTAATATAGAGGGCACTACCATCATCGAATATGTTTTTAGCTAAACTCGTACAGTTCTTGACCGATTTTGAAAAATCTTTTACCACTAGAATATTATGTATAATTAAAGATGTCTATTGTAGGATGTATTTTATTATAGATGGCACTACTTTCTATGAATATGTTTTATTTGGTTTATCTCAAAAATTACTTGACTGATTTTGAAAATTCTTTTACCGTTACATTACTAATGAGGGCTTTAGTTGTGTGATTAAATTATATTATTATAATAATTATGTTATATTATTATTTGTTATATAATTATGTTATATTATTGTTTATTATATAATTATAATATAATGTTCACTTCACTTTCATGTCAAGGGCACTTATACACAATCAACATTGATTTTATATATTTTTTTATTTATTTACAGGTTTTACAGTACAAAATGTAGCCTTTAAACACACAATCTTTTATCGTCTTCCAGTGGCGGGATTTAATTGATTTTACGCAATGATTTGATCTAGTCATGAAACTGTATCGATATATGAAATTTAAAAAAAAATAAACATTTGCTATCTCTTGGCCGAAATTTACGCTTAACCAAACTTACTTTTGTATTTTACTTATGATTAAAAATTTTTGTCATTTTACTTAAGATTAAAAATTTTTTGTCATTTTACTTAAGTTTAAAAATAATTAATGTCTAAGCGTCAATATTTTGGGTTTTAAGATACGAAAGTGTATTACTCTATATATATTCAATAATAATAGATTAGTTCAATATATGTTAGATACATAAATATCTAATGTGATTTTTGATTTATTTTTAATTGTTACATTAATTATATCTAATTTTTATTACTTATTTTCACTATTTTAGTGCGATTTTCGTACAGACCTACATAAAACACACATAACCACCCATATCCCTTGTGTGTGTATATCCCCATTCACATACGTACACAAATGCACACGCCTCGAACACATATTTTACACTCAGGTATGTCATTATGAATGAAATATAAAATCTCCCAAATTTTTGGGCAATCGATTCGCACTATTATTACCGAAGTCACGCACACTAATGCAGGCATGGTACGTAAGATATGCGCGTCACGTGGTACTCACGCAAACATGAATCAAAGACTGGCGTCACTGTGAACGGTGCGATGTGTTAGCAACACGGTATCTGTACCTATAAAACATCTTTGGTAAAGGTATTAAACACATACATTATCTAAGATATTTATTTTCTTACTTATATATTATTAAAAAGCCTCCAACAAGAAAGAGAAGTGCATTGCGGAACCATTTTAGTGAGCTCACGGACAACAAAGCAAAATGTGGTTACTGTGCACAAATTTTGAGTATACCCAATAAATCCATCGGTAATTTGAGCAGGCACATGAAACTGAAACATCCTACAATTCAAATACAATTAAGCAGACAACAGAATTCAATTCAACAGCAGTCATCAACATCAATACCAGACCCAGTACCGTCTATGTCATCATTTACATCTCTATCTCAAAATGAAGTAGCTGCAACATCACATATCTCCTTACTGTTAACTTCTCATGGACAACCAAAACAATCCACTATGGCATAATTTATTCACAAGCCCGTGCCTGTTAAAAAAAATAAATGAGATCGACAAACAAATTATTAAAATAATTCTCAAAAATTATCACCCATTTCCGCTCATAGAGTAACCAGAAATCAAAGAATTGTTCGCCACGATTATTCCTGGTTATGTAAATTGTTCGTCATGATTATTCCTGGTACAGTTTATCAACTAGAAAAACTGTATCAAACAGTCTTTTGCCAAAAATGTATCAAAAATGTTTAGAAAAAGTTCAGGTTAACATAGACTCCGCATGCGCTGTATGCCTAACTAGGTACATCGGTATACTGGACGTCGATAAATAATGTCAGTTTTGTTTCTATCACCGCCCATTATTTAGACAATATTATGAGGTCATATCATATATTTTAGATTGTTTTTCATTCTCTGACAGACACACGGCGGAAAATCTGTGCCAATTTTTGCAAACAAAAATTGTCAAATGGAAGATACAAAACAAAGTCGTTGCTGTAGTGAGTGACAATGCCGCCAATATCTCGGCTGCCATTAGAATGGGTGGCTGGAAACATATCGGATGTTTTGCTCATTCTATAAATTTGGTTGTACAATCGGGTTTAAAAGATATTAAAAATACTAACAAACAATAGTCACACGATGGAACTCGACACACGACATGTTAAGTCGATTTCTTACATTAAAAGAGGCCATAATTTCTACTGCGGCAATACTCGGCACAGATCTGGAAATGTTAACACCGGAAGACTGGAAAATCGTTCACCTCGCGATTAAAATATTGGAAATATTTTACAACGTCACGGTAGAGATGAGTTCAGAAAAACAGGTTATACAGGACATACAGGACATACATCTTTAGAAGAAGAAGTAAAGTAACTGTGTTGACAAAAATTATGGTTAAACACGTGAATAAGCATATTAATGAGGATACTGGATTACCTGCACAAATAGTATTATTATTGGACACTCTGAAGCAGCAGTGTTCGGATAGATTCCAAAATATTGAATCCAACCCTCTGTACGCGGAAGCAACAATTTTGGACCCGCGCTTCAAAGGTTTCGCGTTTCATTCACAAGAAATATTTAATATAGCTGTAACGACCTTAAGACAATGGGTGCGTTTGGCAGAAAAAAGCGCTAGCAATCGCTTGTAAGCAAAATGGCGATCGTAAGCGGTAAGCGCTGTCAAATCGTAAGTAGCTATTTTCCTCCAGGACACGATGTTAGTTTTAACCGGGGAATCTAACCTAATTTAAATATATGTTTGTAAAGTATTCATATTAAAAACTTCCAATCATGATTTTTTAAAAACATCTATAAAGTCTATTCATGTCATTATATTACTTAAAACTAATATTGCACAAAACAACTTATAAACTCTACTTCAAAACAAACAAATTAAATAAGCAAAATGGCGGATTGTGTCAGCGCTACTGAAGGAGCAATCGTGTCCTTGCCGAAAACTATTTTAGCGCTTGTAAGCGCTTGCTAGCGCTTTTTTCTGCCAAACGCACCCAATGTTTAGCAAATACAGCTACTGAGACGGTTCGTGGTAATACCACGGAGTCAGCATCTGCAACTACGGCTGAAACCGCAACTCAACCTGTGACTGCAACATCAGCATCGCTATGGAATGATTTTGATGCTGAACTGAGTCGGCATTTCAGACCGCGAAATCAAATGGCAGCAGGAATAAGAGAGCTAGATAAATATTTCAATAATGAATTGCTGCCTAGAAATCAAGATCCATTAATTTGGTGGGAAAGCAGGAAAGGAATATATCCTGTTCTGCACCAATATGTAAAAAAGAGATTTTGCATTACTGCAACATCTATTTCATGCGAACGCGTCTTTTTAAAAGCAGGCCATATTTTGAATACATGTCGAACAATGCTAAAAAATGATAAAGTTTCAAAAATGCTATTTTTAAATTACAATTTTAAGTAAAACCATAAAAACTAACTGTAAATATAATCAACAAAATCACTGTAAATATAATCGATTTTTAAATACGCCACAAATTATAGGGCTAGCCGCCAGTCCTTAGCCTGGATAAAGTACGAAGGAGAATCGATTTTATATATAATCTTACTACAGTACACAATAATTAACCTAAGCACTTATTTCATTCAGTATTATTGCCACATAACATTTCACTGACTCAGTCAGTAATAAACGCCCGCAACGCAATGTATTCATAACATTCTGTAATTTATATCTTTTGAGTCGATGATCCAAATGAGCCAAACGAAATATTTATATCAGTGTTTCGGAACATATCAGTGATCGAGATGTAAATGTCCCAATCGCAAAAATGATACACAAAGTTTATCACAAAGACGATCTTTGCAATTCTTGCAAGATTACTGAACTATCTCAATTTCACCAGAACCGACGTAAAATTACTGCATGAAAATTTGTAGACTTGCAACAAATAAAAAAGACCCTTCCTTCTGACTGTCATAAATATTATGATGACTTTCCTCATGAGTAGAATAGTAACCAATAAGTAGAATTTAAGTTTAATTACAACTTAACATTTTACCAAAGTTTCAAATTGATTTCTAAATATTGTTAATTTAAGATTTCGAAAATTTGTTTCTGCTTTATATAATTGTTAATAATAATTGATTGTGATATCTGTAGTAAAACAATATTAAATGGCTGTCATTAATAATAATAAAATCATTGAATAACTCGTAATACCACAAAACAAAACACTTAATAACGTGTATTAAAACTTACAGGTTGTTTATAAAAAGAGTCTATCTTAGATAATATAACCCTGTTTATATACAATATTAAATTTAAGTCAAAAACTGCTAAGTCCTCAAGGAAATGGAAACTTCACCTCGAAAAACTGCTAAATAATTATTTTCCTGAATTTCATAATGTGTATAAGTAATGCTACTAATTATATTTTAAAAATATCAAGAAAAATTATAGACGCCAACGTCATTTTTAGAATTTTGATTACTAAATTAATAAAGATATTATTCAGTTTTTTCTTCGTCCTAAACTATGAAAATTGAAAATATAGACTTAGCAGGTTAAAGAATTAGGCCGACGATATAATATGGTCGTAGACAATCGCTTTATTGAAATCAAAAATAAAGTTTTTGTTTCATTTCTAAATCTTTAAATATTACACCCTAAATTAAGGATTTTTGGGGACTAATTTGAGGTATTGTGGCAAATTTTCCAAAAAATGTAGGGCAAAATTAAAACCTGATAGTGGAAACGCTGGTCACTACGCACGCAGCGAAGACGTGACATCACGAAATATCACTTATTGGTCGCAAAGGTATGTTTTAATTCAATTACTATATATTTTATAATATGATATGTGGTTTAAGACAGTGTTGTTGAAAAAAATGTGTGATTTGTTTAACTGTGCTCTGTGTTATTTTAAGATAAAACATTGTAGATGATGAAACTTTTTCTAATACAAAAACCAAGTTATCTGTTGATGTTCCGTTATGGGGATCCACATGCAAAGCTAATCGTAGAGGGCACCAGCGGCGCCATGGCTGCTGTTAAATTGTTGCAGATTACTTTACATAAAGAGATTTTGCTTTTCTTTGTATTGAAACTGGTTAACCATCGATAACGATAATTTTAAGATGTATTGTACCTGGAAGCTTAAAGAATTGAAAGACGATCTAAAAAAACGAGGAGCGAAGATAACTGGAAAGAAAGCAGATCTTGTTGAGAGGTAGGATTGTATCTACTAAAATATTATAAAACTGTACACTTATATAAAAGTTAAATATTTGGAGCTAGTTTTGATTGGAACGTGTTAATTATTTCGCACCTTTAGGAAGAAAACGACACAATTCAAAAAAAAAAAACGAAAATTAAGTTATCGTCATATAATGACTCAAAACGAAATCCTCAATCTAACAATAGTTAAAACAAAGCCATATTAGAGCGGGAACAGGACAAAACTGTTATATCGGTCTCTTTCTTACGCGGCGACATGCGGGCCTGAGTTGGGGGGAAACTACGAGCACTTAACCCTATAGAGACGTAATACAAGGCGACCCGAACCTGTCAACTCGTCAGTGACTAGTCACTGATATATTTCGGAACACTTTTGTTTCCCGCCAGTTACGACCAACTATTAGAACCGAAGAGACGGCTTACATTGAAAATATAAATTAAAATCAATTTACGGCATCATGTCTTGTTGTGCCGTTAAATGGTGCGGAAACAACAGTAAAACATGTAGTGTAACAACAAACAATATTACTTTTCATCGGTAAGTACATTTTTTTATTTTACCAAAATATTTTCAAAATTTTTATTACGTAACAAGGGTCAAGTCAAACTGGACGGGTCCGCCACGCGTTACTCCCCGTCCTTTTTGCATTTACTGCAAACATGTATGTCTGTCTCTCCTTATCATAATTAGCCTCGTGACGCTAATGACTAGTGCAGTGCTGTATATTTACTTTGTATTATCGATAATTATCCACAAAATGATTATTGTATTTAGATATCGTTGTTTTGGATTAAAGTATTACTAAGAGTAGTAGATTATTATTTATTACTCGTAGTAACACTTTATAATATTAATTATAATTATTCTTTTCGTGTATGAGCTTTGGATAAGTACGATAACAATGATATTTTATTTAAACTGTACAATTTTTTCCCTATAGGTTTCCAAAAGATGGTAATATGAAAAACAAATGGATAACCGTTACAAAAAGAGGTAAAATTGGTTTTCATCAAAATATAGCGTCATGTGCTCAAAACATTTCACTGAGGATTGTTTTTTGATAACCAACAAGAAGCGGCGTTTTATGCTGGTATTCTGTGAGAGCGTGGCCCTTCCCCGGTCGAGCCGACCCATTCATAGTTCAACTATACTACTAAGATAACTGCAGCTTGGTTCTATAACGCACTAAATGTTTTAATTTTCGGCTTGCATGTTAAAGTAATTTTATGTTAAAGTGACTCACGAAAATCACGTAAAAGTTTATTTTAAACTCTCCTTTAACATTTAAATCTTCAATTTTTCTCAAGAAATTGGCATTTATATTTTACCTGAAAGGTATACTGCTTGAAAATTAGTACATTTAAAATTGCATTTATACTTATGCACAAGAAAATTGAAGTACAGTCAAAATTGCTAGTTATTGATACTGAAAGTATGTATTAAAAAAGCGAAAAAATTTATCAATATCGATAGAAAGCATAAATTCATTACAATGCAGGCCCTAGCGACCGTGTTCGGAATCTCTTCGGAATAGTTCGGAGTACTTCGCAGCGATCACAACTCCCCCCGCACCGCAACTAGTTGACAAAATTGTTTTCTTTTAAATTCGCATGTATTACTTCTCTATAGGGTTAAGTGCTCGTAGGGGGGGAAACAACGTAGTCAGTGTTGTGTTCGCATGACTAAGTGCAGGACGTCGCGCAGACAGCCAGATAGTGACCCAAAGCCTATTACGTCGTTTTCATTCCGAAACTATTGGTAAGTTCTCTTTCGATTTTTAGTATGGAAACGACCAATTTAGCCTTACGATTGTTTTCTTCCGATTTTTTATTATTAAAGACACATAGAATTCCAATGATGGATTTAAGTTTGTGTCGTGTTAATAATAAATAACGATGAATGTTTTGGAACTAAATTTGACTTATTAGAAATAAAGTGGTTTTTTTATTTATCATAGTATTATTGTTTGTGACTCATTGATTATTATGCCATTTATTTATTTATTTCTAAATTAAAAGGAAGTTGCATTGGTTAATGTGTCACTACACAAATACGGAGCCAGCAAGTTTTTAAAGAAAAGTTACTTAAAAAGATAAAAAAATTCGGACGGACATTATAATGAATAATGCATTAAAAAATGTTAAAAATTACAAATCAAATGAACGAAACGAGGTATGAACTACATTCTTTAATACATTTTATACTGTGCACTTTTTATTGTGAATTTCATATTGTGTTTTTTTTAACCATTGCGGTGTTTATCTTTCGTCAAGAACAGGCAGACAACAAATTGAAAGAGAATTTGGCTCTGAATTCCACAGAGATTGACAATTTACCAAAAGAAATGCCTGAGAAATTTTCTTGATTAATGTTAGGAAAATTTACGAATAATCAAAGAACATTACTGTAATGATAAATGGTATTTTTTGCTCTTAGGTCAGAATCATATGTCTTATGTTTGTATAATCAACAAAGCCCTCTAGCTTCTCAAAGTCAAGCAATTGATGTGCCTGCTGTTGAACTTTACCAGGACGTTAATAGCTCCACGATATTGCCAAAGATTACCAAAAAACATATTCAAAGTTATTTTGATAGGTAGGTAATAATTGTTTCTAACGTTTTATGTAAATATTAAAGATTATTTGTCCACTAAGTTTATTAAATTGTGTTTATATACTTTCTCTTGATATTTAACATAATACTTTTATTTCAGATTCAATAGAAATATCAGTGATGCTGTAAAGTTGTATGAATCGAGATACCTTCTTATTTTACGATCAACAACATTTGCCCAAGAAACATACTTGAAAGGTAGGTTTTCACCAGTTAATAAAGGTTGATGTATCAAAAATAAACATATAAATACTTCTTCCAGGTTTTTGCAAGGCATCTATGAAACAACTACATTATGAGGTAGACATCAAATAAAATAATGATGGAATGCCTGAAGAAGCGACATGTGAATGTGCAGCAGGAGAAGGCAAAGAAGCCCATTGTAAACATGTGGCTGTGGTACTTCTTGCTGCTGAAAATATTGTTAAGGAAAAATCATACTGCTACATGAAGTTTCGACATCACAACTTCAAACGTTTCATAAGCCAACAAGAAAATACTATGCCACACCATTGCGAGCCTCTAGATTGCCATCCAAAAGGGATATACATAACATTGTTTACTCTCCATATTTAAAACAAAACCCTTATTTTGATAAAAAAGGCTTTCCAATGCAGGTTTCAGTCCCTGATTTTAAATTATCCACACTCATCGATGTCCTTAAAACAATTATTTCCAGCAGCTAACCAACGAGCAATATATTTAGATCATAAATATATGGAAAAAAGTGCATAGGATATTTTTAGAATCCATTCATTTACTAAATTTAACTGAAGAAAGATTAGTGGAAATCGAAATGGAGACTAGAGGAACAAGTTCCAATCCAAAGTGGCATGAGTATCGACAAACCCGCATTACATCAAGTATATTTCACACTGTGTGCCATTTGAAAAGTGAAAATTTAGTAAAATATTGTAACCAAATATTAAATAAAAATCTAGTACAAACAAGAGCGATGGCACATGGGATGATTAATGAAAAAGCAGCCATTAAAAATATATGGAGATTTATGGGGTGGTTGTTGAAAAGTGTGGATTGTTTTTGTCTCAGGAACGAACTTATCTAGGAGCATCAACAGATGGCTTACTAGGATCAGAAACAATAATTGAAGTAAAATGTCCTTATGCTTCCAGAAACCAAGAAATTAGTCCTCTTACAGTACCTACAATTTGATGACAATGGACAACTTACTTTAAAAAAAAAACTAATATTTATTACTGTCAAATTCAAGGGCATATGTAACAAAAAGATTTTGTAATTTATTAGTTTTTATCTATAAAAGTAATATTTATCGAATGTGATGAACAGTTCATTACGGATATGTTGAGAAAACTTGATTATTTTTATTACAACTTCTTTAAAAATGCTGTAACCAAAAAATATTTTTCTAAGGATTAAGATTTTATAATATATGGGAGTATGCTAGGGCTTAATCTGAATGACAGGGTGAGACATTGTGTGATAAGAGAAAAGTGTGTTTTAAAACATGATGTGACCAGGATTAAGAAAGGAATGCTTTGGTGGTTTGTTTATGTATGAACAAGGAGTGACAAAGCAAATTTATATTGCAGATGTGAACAGCAGAGTCGGGAAGGTACACCCTAGACTAAGGTTTATCGACCAAATTGACAATATATTGAAAATGGGCCAGATTAGCAACCCTTAACCAACGAGCATGTATGAATGTATGTATATGGATGTAAAGGAGGCGAGAGAGGTGTGTCAGGGTCGTGCCAAATGATAGTCCGTAGTCTTCTGATTACCCCTCTGGATAATAGGCGTGTTTATGTTGTTTTTTAAGATTTTATAATAAAATATATGAACTGAGGCAATAACTTAATTTACCAGACCACCAGGTTGTCCAGGACATGTCTAGTAGACGGCATCCGTCGTAATATACAGGCTGATATTTCAAAGAGTAGCCAAATTTTAAACTTAAGTTCAAATATCTAAAGAATGATATATCGTTATTGCAGTTTTTGAAAATACACGTAAATAAGGCTTCTACTTTTAGTTGAAATTATCCCAAGTGGAATGTGATTTATGGGCAACAACTACGCGTACGCGGGTTCCACTGTGTTCGATTCAATTCACGTTTTTGCCGACCGATCAACCTCCACGAATGTGTACGTACGTAGTAAAATAGTAAGTGTTGGATATTTAGGAATAACAATCTGTTAAAGTAATGCATTATCATGTATTTTGAATTTATAAGATAAAAAGGATAGAATATTTGCAATTTTTAAAATAAATTTTTCTTCACAATTTGCCTATATTACTTATTTCAAATCTTCTCAGCAAATTTGGTCGATTATTGTAAAATAACCCTGTATAAGACTCGCCTTTTAGAACAAAGTCGATCTGGATTTTGCTTTTAATAGACTGGCTGAAATTTCCACAACTAAATTTCGTAACATTTTGCCTTGAGTTGCTGAAGCCATCCGAAGAAATTACGAAGATCATAAGTTCAAGTTGCTCGTCGTTATCTGAAGTGATACTTTTGCCATGTAGCGACTTGAACAGTTTAGTCCGTTTTAGAAAGTGTGAAATTACGTTGTAATTTATAGTTTAATACAAAAATACCTATTTTTGTGTGTTACGTAAATATTTTTTAGATTTTTTTTTGCTATGGCTGCAAAAATAACATTAAATGTACCTCAGTGAGACCTAGGTCCAAAGTTTGTTAACAATTTTTATTGCAAGCTTTGATTATTATATATTATTATATCGGAATTTCTTTTAGCTAAGAGCCTCTGGAAGATATTCACGATAACAAGTTAAGATCAGCTCATGAACTGCATTTTTACTTTAGATTACCAGTAATAAATCGCATCAGTGGTCCATTTGAGTGGTGAAGTTAAGTATGTAATAAAATAAAATTGAAAAACAGGACACCATCTGTTTCGCTATCGCACTTACGGGCCCTACGGTGGTGCGTCACTATGCCTGCCACATCTTTAAAATAAACTGCAAAAAGAGATCTGAAGAGTCTTGGATCATTTCTGCACAACACGGTCCATTTGTTTTACGTTGACATTTTGAAAAAAAAAATAACATGAGATTCAGTAAGTGGGACGAAGTAAAAAATGATGTCACGCGCTACCGCGTCATTTTTTAATCTCGTCAGTTTTTGAAAAACTCACCCGCGCCTCGGGATAATATGAGGTAGTGGACATTCTTTACACCGCCATTACACGGTACATTTTTGGTTAGATCAAGATAATTTTGTCATTGTAACAGTTTTATCAGTTACATATTTAGTTAAATTTAGCGGAAAGCTCCTCACAAGTTTGAACTTGTTAGAGGCCTGGCCTCTACCGCATAAAATTAATGGTAAGCTAGACTTGGTGATATCGAAATATCTGTTATTAAATAAATTGAATACAATTATTATTAAACATAAACATTGACTACATTTCTTGTACATACGTACACTAATTACTTAACTTTATACAAAACATATGACAATTATATGTTCAGATAAGGCACTTACTAAATATTACTAATTGTGGAATTTGTGTGTCCCTGCGATGACGTACAATTAGATTAAAGCTACCTGAAAATAATAAAAAAAATTAATGAATTTTAAGTTGGAGGGTCAGCATAAGAAATTTGAAAGACAGAAGAATCTGAGAGAGAGAGAGAATATTAAAATTACACTGTTATATTTGTATTGTTCTGTAAAATAACTCAGACTAACAACAATATCGAGTTTTGGCGGGAACTTGGCCGTCGACGGATTGTTGCTCCTGTTTCATCGCTCATATAATGGTTTGAAGTGGATTTTGATTCGTAAAAGTGATGCGATTTAATGAATTAAGTGTCTGCGAGAGTAAACTATGAGAGAGAAAACGACGAAACAAGTGCTTCCATGTTGATATAACCCTCAAGTTATTTTGACCGCTTAGGCCCTTTATGAACTAGAGTGACTATCGTCATCAATTTTCCGTTGGGTTGAGCTGTCGCCAAAATCTCCCAAAAACTTCACAATGTGGCACATCAACATATTGTGAAGAAAAAAATCCGAAGCAAATGATATACTCAGAAGGGCTAGATATCCAAGAGCCGTATAGGTTGTATATATATATATATATATATATATATATATATATATATATATGAGACTTGTGTTAATCCCTAATATTTTTTTTTAGAATTTCATGAAATGCAATAAAAGCATGGGAAATTATGTTGTATTTTACAGTTTAATACAAAAATTATGTATGGTTACACCACACATTTTTATTTAGTAAACGTTGTAACCTACTTTAGCCGGGCGTCGCGTGTATATAAATTTACTTATTTAATTGCAAGCTGACGATCGGTAGTACGTCAACAACCGTCCTTCTGAACACTATCTACTCAAGGAAAGATTTGCCACTCTAACTTTATTAACTATTTTAATTTTTAATTAAACTTTTAACTTTGGTGATCTTTTCCTTTAGAGTAGATGGTGTTCAGAAGGACGGTTGTTGACGTACTGCCGATCGTCAGCTTGCAATTAAATAGGTAAATAGGTACATATATATAGGTACTGATCCATAGGTCGCTGGTTCATATCCGGCTCGAAGGACCACTTTGCTTTTCGGGTGGCCAATATGTATGGTTACACCACACATTTTTATTTATATACACGCGACGCCCGGCTAAAGTAGGTTGCAACGTCTTTAGTAAATAAAAATGTGTGGTGTAACCATACAAATACCTTATTTTTATGTGTTAGTAGAATATTTTTAGATCTTCTGTGCTATGACCGTAAAAATAACATTTAATGCACCTAAGTGAGACCTAGGTCCATAGTAATGGTTGTTATACTATTTGGATATCGAAATAAGTCAGTAATAAAATTGCTCTATCTTGGAAGGTGTGGGAATTGCACAAAATTATGTAGGGTGTTTTATCGATAAAATTAAGTGTATATACATTCCATTTTAATTAAACATTACAGTATGGTACAGAGTATGTCATGTATCGGTGGGGCGTCGCTGTCGTCGCACCACAAGTGAAATGCACCGAAGCCTAAATCGCACTATTCAATTTCGAATTACTGTCGTATATATAGAATAGTTTCAAACTAAGACACGGAAACGTTCACGACGAGACGTTGACGGAAACTTCACACATATGTCGTTAGGTTATAATATCTGTAATAGTAGGAGAGATTTTATTTATATTTTAAAAACAGTGTACATGCTGGCTTACAGTATGCCCAAAACGTCAGCATGCTAATTTACAAATTACAGTTTTAAATAATAGTAATAATATAAAATACATGTCAAAAGGTCAAATAAATTAAAGAATACATATCCAATAGATCAAATAAATACCAAAACAATACATGCCAAATAGATTAAAAGTCAAATAGATTACATGTCAAATAAATTAAGCAAAATGTAATTGTCAGATGGATTACATAAGATAAGATTAAAAGAATATATTACAATATGTCAAAATTGTATGTCAAAAATAGAAGGGCTTTATTACACAGTTGTCCTAAGCTCTATCTATAAGCAAATAAGTCAGTCTCGTTATCATGTGCGAGCATGTCTCCGATAAGCCGTATATCACGAGAAGTGTGCGCGTGAGCGCCGTACCTGGTGCGCGCCGGCGGCCGCCACAGAACGCGCGGCCGCCGCCGCGGTGCCACCGTCCCCTCCACATCACAGCCAACCGCTTCGGAGCCAACAACCCTACTCTACTTACTATCATCGGACTATCTATTTGATTGTGGATGATTGCTAGGTAGTATGTTATCAACTGCATAGTCCGTCTAAGTTTAAGCATGTCCAAACCCACCATACCAGTAACAAATAAGGACGGATATAGATAGGGAAAGGAGGAGATACCTGTATGCGCACGGTCGGAGAGCGGTAGAAGTGGTCAGAGCTCCTCGTAGAAGGCGACCCGAGCGCTGGCCGCGCCCTGCTTGAGGCGGCGCAGCGTGGAGTACTTGTCGAGGCCGGCGCGCGCCGCCGCCTCGTGCAGCCGGTCCAGCGCTGCCTCGCCCTCCCCCGCGCCCGCCTCCCCGCCCTCCCCGCGCAGCACCGAGAACTCGCAGCGCAGCGACTCGAGCTGCGCCTGCAGGTGCTTCGACTTCGCCAGGTACTCCACCCTGCGAGCGCAAACAGTTGCAACACGTGCACGACACCGGACAAGAGCCGTGTAGTCATAGCAATGGTGAATGAAAAAATGTTCCAGCCAGAGCGCAATTTAGCACAAATTTGACCATCGGAGGACTGGTGCTCTTGTATTAGGTAAATAATGGTTTGGAGTGTAATACTTAAAAGTGTTACTACTTTGTGTATTAAATGTTTCAAATTTTCTCCTGTATCGCGGGGGCAGTTTACAAACATAAATTGCACAACACCCAGACCCGGAACAATTATTTGTAGGCCATACAAACACTTGTTCCGTGCGGGATTCGAACCCGCGACCCCCAGCGCAACCACTCATTGCTAAGGCGCCACGGAGTCGTCGTTTGATGGAAGTGCTTGGACGGGAGATTGTGATACAAATCTCGAGTTATTTTTTCGTTCATACTGCCTAAATACTACCGTAATCAATTTTTCGCTAGATTATAATTTACTATTGTGAAAAATTTTGTGAACAAAATACACGTCAAACTAGGCTGTATGAGCAAAAACCTCTTGACCTATAATTAAAAAAAATAGCCAATGCACTACTGAGCTGAGCCGTCATGTCATACAAACATTTTCTTTTTTCACTGAACGTCGTATAATTGTTTAAATTACAAGCGCGGATTAATTAAATGTGTTGTTGTGCGCTAGTTTGAAATGATTATAATATCATTCAAAGAAAAAAAAAAAAGAAAATAACGAAATTATTATTATTTATTAATAAATAAATTGTTTTTATAATTTTAATTATTATAAATATAAATTATTAATTATTTTTGATTTTTTTTATAATTCATCATTTTTTAATGTTTCTTTTTGTCAATAATTAAAAAAATTATTTCGTAGATATTACCGACGACAGCGCCGATATAAATTCTACAAATTTTCAGGAACAGGCGTGCTGTGCTTTAGCACGTAGCGATCGTTCTTCTGTTCTATAACCTCCACAGGCAGTATTTTGAGTTTGACAACGGATCTTTGAGAGGTTCAAGTGTCGTTCTGTTTTTAGCTATTTCGTATTTCTGGGAGCTGCTGATTTACTTTCATTTTTTGGTTATTCTATGTTGGTGTTGGTTTGATTAGTTATAAATCCGTAAGTAATTATACATTAAATATACATTAAATTTACATAGTTTTTATGTAATTAGTAAAAGTAAAATGGAGGAAAATCTTCCCGATCCCGATGAGGTTCCATATTACTCCCACACTGTTCCATCATTTGGACTGGGTGTATTAAAATGCTGATGTTTAACCAAGGATAGACATAGATGTCCATAGGCCACAGACACCATAATTTGGGCTGTGTTTATCACCCTAATTCTATAACAAATTGGATATTAACTGACCTCTCCTTCTCGATCTCGAGCGAAAGGCGGTGTATGTGCGGGTCGGAGTCGTCGGGCACCAGCTGGTACGAGTTGAGGTCGGGCTCCGCGGTCCCATTGTGCGGCACGGCAACGCCCCCCGCACCCCCCACAACCCCCGCACCGACGCTCCCTACCGCGCCTGCACCCCCTACACCCCCCTGAAGCCGCACCCCCCACCCGCGGATCCCCCAGTTCGGCGGGTAAGGAACACGTCGACGGAAACAGGCTGGACTGCACGGACGACGGCTGCAAAACACCGCAATACTCAGCACACTTCTTTAACTTGTATGTTATAAGGGAATGACTCGGTTCGGTCGTATGACAATGCCCTGACAGAATATCAAATAAATCTTTCAATAGGATTTATTTTATCGAAATAATAAAATAAATCTTATTGAAAGCTTTTTTTTAATTAAACCCGGCTCGGCGGAACTATATTTTGTCAAACTAAAATTATACTGTAATTAACGGGTACGGGTTATACAAACTACTTGTAAAACTTATTAAGAAACAGCTTGGAGGCGACCACCGCAACCATGGATTCATTATATATTACAATAACTTTTTATATATACAAAGAGTAAAATATATGTACATCACATACATTGTCCTATGAATAAATTACTTAGGAACTGTTATCTGTCTGTTTAAAGTTAATAAATAATAGTAATATCTGTATCGCTTATTCATATCGTTGTATAGCAGTAAGATACCCCCCCCCCCATAAACCCGCGGGTGTTATGAGAGACAATAGAATGAAACAGAAACAGGAAATGGGCAGCAGCATCTTCCCGATAACAACTCAAAATTATAAACAAAAGCAGTTGCCAACCCAATTGTCAAGCATGACAATTATGGCATAAACTCCCTATGAGGCAATCTATGGGGTGACCTATGTTTAGCAGTGGACTATTAGAGGCTGTAATAGATAGATGTATGGCGACATCGTTAATTCTTTTGTTGTGATGGGCTACGAAGTGTACCATGTGATCTGTTAAAATGGCAGTGTAACTACTGTGTCTTTAAGAATATCATTCATGAAAAGTGTTAAGAGTAATGGGGATATGACAAAGCCTTGAGAGACTCCAGCCTTAAGGGGACGTTTTGAAGAGCGGGTGCCCTTTATTCGAGAGCGAAAATGATGGTTGGTGAGAAAGACCGATAAACCATATACACACAATCAACCAAATCGTAGAAAACTACAGTGAATATAACAAATCGGTGTACATGGCCTTCATTGATTATACCAAAGCTTTTGATAGCATTAAACATGAAGCGATATGGGAAAGCTTAGAAAAACAGGTAGTATCCCGGGCTTATATAAACATCATAAAAAATGCTAAAAGTAAAGCAAGAATACACATTTCACACTCGGAAAAGTATTCAAAATTGAAAGAAGTGTCAGGCAGGTTGACCCACTCTCTCCAAAGCTATTCTCTCCTGTGCTAGAAAAGATATTCCCGAAAACTAAAATGGAACAAATGTGGACTAAAGATAGATGGATAAAGACTACATCATCTCTGATTTGCAGTCGACATTGCCCTGTTCAAAGAGAACCCTTACAAACAGCAATGAAAGGAAGCAAAACTTTATACGTTGGGTATTATCAAATTCAACCCATATGAAATAAAAACCAATCTCTCGATTATGTAGAGGAGTACATACATATCTGGGACAAATAATCTCACAAATTAATCTAACTACCAAAGAAATCAAAAAGAGAATAACCAATGGATGGAAAAGATATTGGTCACTAAAGGAGATTATGAAACCTACAGATTTAAGTAAGAAAATTAAAAGTAGGTTTGTTTAAAAAACAAAAAAAAGGGGTGGGGGCGTGCGAAATTAAAAAAAAAAAAAAAAAAGGGAAAGTTTATAAGAACGAGAACAAGTTTTAAAAACTTTCCTCCCTAGAATTTTCTGGGGGGGGGGGGGGGGGGGGGGGCGCGAGGCCAGGGGAGGTGGGGAGAGAAATGGTGGGGAGGGGCAACAAAAATGAAAAAATAAAAAAAAAAAAAAAAAAAAAAAAAAAAGAAAAAAAGGATTGTTTTATAAAGGCTTTATTATAATAATAATAATTATTATTATTATATAATAACTTAACAAGATGTAACAGTAAAGTAATAAAATTTTCTCACCGGAGGCAATGAGCCAGTTGAAGCCCTGCTGAGGAAGTTGATGAGCTTCTCCTTGGCCTGCTTCTCCGCGACCTTGGCGGCGACCAGTTCCGCCTTCAGCCTTTCTGCTTCGGCCGCACGTTTCTCCGACTCTTCTACGAGACGCGCTGTTAAGAACTCTGCCTCTCGGGTCTTCCGTTCTAAGTGCACCTTGAATAGAATATGAAGAATGTAGTGGACTAGGTCGCGTTGACTTGACTTTCTTAGAATGCGTCAGCTGTTGTATAATAATCGAAAAACAGGATCTTGTGCATTACATCCAGGCACCAGTGTGACAATCTGATTAGGGCTACTTTCAAAGTATTGTAAAGTATAAGACTCTAGTAAAGTAAAAACACTACTTTTCATAGACATCATGGTTCGTAGGCAAATGTTTGATTTCGATAATAAGCGTTTCTTCCACGCCACTACGTCCCATGGGTATTGTAAGAAGCGACAGTGGGAAATGGCAGGAAAAGTTTTACCTCCAATAACTAAAAAAGTTTTAGCTTATGACATCCCCTTCCTGGGCACAGGGCGTACTCTCATTTCTGAGAAAGTTTTAGGGCTAGGAATAGTCCATTGCACTGCCCTAATATTTTTTCTATGATTTATAAGACATACACGTTTCCTCACGTTTTCCTTCACCGTAAAGCAGGTGGTAAATCAGAATTTAAAATTGTAACTAATAATTTTATAGGTGCCTGCGGAGTTCAAATCCGGGTTGCTTAACCTCTGAGCTACCACGGCTGCTGATAGATGTGGGTATAACCATCTTGTTTACACCAGACAAATATCCAAACAGATGACGGGCAGCAGCTTCCAAGTGCTCTCGTCTGGTGATGCAATCATCAATCCTATGCATGCATATTCTGAGATAACAAATCAAAGCAATCCCTTCTTACAGCGGGAACCAACTATATAGAGACTTTTACGACGGATAAATAAAATAATAATAATTCTCGAGACCGAATTTTGGTCACGGGGCCTTTACTTAGAATAAGATTATAGCACACGAGTGTATGCGCAAGTATAAGTACACTCTCAATTGCCTCACTCTCATAGTCCGATGAGACGGTAATCTGACACAATCGGAGAGAGATCAGGCGCAGGACCAACGGTTTTACGTGCTTTTAGGTGAAATAAAGCCAATTTTCTGACTCCGGACTGCTACAGAAAATTTCTTGTCAGCAAAATCCTGTGTTACTTTGGTCATTTTAGTTTGAATTTAGTGACTGAATAATATTTTACATATGATCAATGTTGTTCGATGAAATTAAATGACTATGTAACAAAGTAACTGATATTGTACGGACCCGGGATTCGAAACCAACGATCTATAATCGTGTTTACGACCACTAGACCAAAAGGCAGTCAAAAGAAAAGAATGAAGTTATATTTGAAGGCAAACCTTTTCCTCCTCAGTCTTAATAGCAGACAACCGTAGTCTTGCGTTCTCCCTCTCAACATCTGCCGCCTTCTGAGCAAGTAGCGACGCTTCTTCTTCCGCCACTCTACCCTTCTCTGCTAGCAACTCCGCAGTCTCTTCCGATCGGCGCTGTGAAGGCATTTGGGAAACGTGAGCACAAAAAATTAAATGAAACAAATTTTACGAATTTTCTCGGATTTAATTTTAACTTTTTATTTCTCGACATTTTGGTTACCTTACAGCACCCATAGTCACTGGGGGACTGAGGTGTTTGAGCTCCCAAGGTTATAGTTTGCCCGGCTACCTAAGGCTTAAGGAATGTTATAATAGTGAATATTAATTTTTGGTCCAGTTTTTATACGTTTTTATACGTGGTAGAGCTATGCTGCAGTTATATTAGTAGTATAGTTGTAGTACGAATGGGTCGGCTCGAACGGGGAAGGAACACGCTTTCACAGAATACCGGCGTAAAATAGTAGCTTAATGCTGCTGTGTTTCGTATGGTGAGTGTAGAGAACCGGAGACCCTTTTTACTGGAAACGAGGCATTCCATCTTAGTCCTTACGGGTGACAACGCATCTGCATTTTGATTTGTAATCGAGGATAGATGTAGATGTCAATAGGCCACAGCAACCACTTACTATCAGGTGGACTGAGTGCTCATTTGTCACTCTATCCTACAAAAAAAGTTTACGCAGAACAACCTTACACAGTATTTTGATCTTATAATATGCTTGGGTTTGGATTTAATTTAATTATTATAGGATCAAAAGCAGACCATGTGCGCTGTAAAAAGCACCTGAAACGTCGTGGAGAGTTAAAATTTAAAATTAAATGCTATAATCTCCGTAAAATCTTAAATTTACAGAAATTATTAACAGTAATTCATTCATTTATTCAATACAGCTTATCAAAATTACTGCTGAATATAGGCCTCCCAATAGATTGCCTTATTAGGGGAGTAGTTGCGACGTTTGGCAGATGAGTTAACAACCATAGTCTTTTTTTAAATCTTTTTAAAAAAACATTACCGCTACACTAGGATTTTCTCCTGTATCGTGGAAGGCAGTTTACATACATAAATTTCACAAGGACAAACATCCAAACTAGGAACAATTATTTGTAGACTATACACATGCTTGTACTACGCGGGATTCGAACCTGCGGCCCTCAGCGCTTTAGAACAGTTAGAACTGAAATAATAATAAACAAATACCTTACCAGTGCTTCGTTAGCGAGCCGTATCTCCTCCTGATATTGTAGTAATCTCTGCTCCATTGCTGTTCTTTCTCTTTCTGCTGCTTCCCGTAGCTGCTTCTCCCGCGCTAACTTATTTCGTTCTATTTGACGACGCTGCAATGAGTAAACACCTGATAAAATAGGATTTACTGATGGAAAAACATATTTTAATGTTTATATAAAGTCCATATATATATCTAGGAAATTTAAGGATAGGGCCAACACTACTAACAGGCTAAGACTGTTAAATGACAGATGTTCTAACAGCAGACGATAGACTCCTGAACAATTAAACATTTTCACGTAGCGAAAACCAAACGCAGTCGAACGTTTATGACTGCCCACAATTGGCGTTGTAAAACTGTGCGCATACGACCGATCAATCTTGTTCCCGAACAGGTCAAGCCGCCAAAAATTAAGCAATGTACATATTTCAAGAATTTCATATTATGCATATTTTTATATTTAACCAGCTTAGTATCTAGGAGCTAGGACACGATGACCTATCGGTCATCATTACTTACAAAAGAGAGCCGTGGTAGTTCAGGGGCTTAGCGTTCGCTTTCACAGTAGCAAGCAACTCGGGTTCAATCCCCGTCGGCATCAATGAAATTGCTAATTGCAATTTTTAGTGCTTATTTACCACGTGCTCGGCGGTGAAGGAAAAAAGGTTAGGAAACCGACATGTCTAAGAAATAAAAAAAATCGAAGACAGACAGGCACTCCTCTCCCTGGAGGTCAACAAGTTGAGTGAGCCTGATGGAGTCCCTCCCATTGTGCTGAAGACGTGTGTTCCGGAGTTGACACCAGTTTTAACGCGTCTTTTCCGGTACTCTTACTCCCAAGGCATAGTCCCGAATTTATGAAAGACAGCTTTGGTCCACCTGATCCTGACCGCTCAAACCTGTCTAATTACACATTACCTCCTTGTTCTCGAAAATAATGGAATCCATTATAAATTGCAAGCTCATGAGGAACCTTGAGGATCACCAGTTGATTAGTGACCAAGTAGAGTCCAAGGGGAGGCATTGTCCGTTAGTTTGGACATGGCGAAGGCCTTTGATCGGGTCTGGCACAAAACTATTCTTTCGAAGCTCCCTTCCTATGTGCTTTCCGAGCAATTGTAAAATTGGAACACCAGTTTCCTTGGCGATTGAAGCATCAAGGTCTGAGAAGATTACACAGAGAAGGATTACAAGCCTATTAATGCTGGTGTTCTACAAGGCTGCGTGCTATCGCCAACCCTGTTTCTTTTGCATATCAATATGTTGCAAACTGGTAACATTCATTGCTATGGGGACGACAGCACTGGTGTCGTTTTATACACCGGCCGTGCCAATATTTCTCGGGAACACGTCGCCAACTACCGGAACTAACTTTTGTCAGAAGTCGATTCTTTACTGAACAAAGTCTCGGATTGAGGACGACTAAATCTAGTTCAGTTCAATGCCCATAGGACACAAGTTTGCGCGTTTACCGCTGAAAACAACCCTTTACCGTATCTCCTCAGTTTCAAGGCACTCCTCTCAGCCAGCATCTTAATCCTCGGCGTCGATATAAGGAATAGTGTGCAGTTTCGTAGTCACATGGAAGGGAAGGCCAAATTGACCTTTAAAAATCTTGGCGTGCTCAGCAGAGCGGAAAAGCATTTCAGCCTCACGTGAAATACTGTTTTCATCCCTAGGCCGGGGCACCCCAATGCCAACCACTTCCATCTGACCGCATCCAGCGCAGAGCAGTTAGATTCGTCGACGACCGAGTTCTTTCTAGTCCAGTAAGGATGTTTCATTCCTTTACATTTTCTATCGCATCTACCACGGGGAGTGGTCCGAAGATTGTTCGGATTAATTCCAGTCACCAAATGTCACGAACGCACATCGCGCCAAAATTCACGATACCGCCTACACCATCTGGATGCTTGCCGATCCATTGCTGTGCGTTTTACTAAGAGTTTTCTTCGTCGTTCAACTTCTCTGTGGAATTGTTTACCACCGGTTTTCCGGACCGCTACGATTTAGGAACCTTCAAGAAAAGAGCTTAATCCTTTCTAAAAGGCCGGCAACGCACCTGCAATTTCCCTGGTGTTGCAGTTGTTCACGGGCGGCGGTATTCACTCACCATCAAATGAGCCGCATGCTCGTTTGCCCCCTCTTCTATAAAAAAAAGACGTGGTACCTCACGTCTTTGTTTTTAGATAACGCCGACACGTATTGGGAGAGCGCGGCACATCTTTGCCCTTAAAACCCTCTCATTTGTGAGAGGTGGTTTGTGCCCAGCAGTGGGACGTTATATAGGCTGTAACTTTAATTTTACTTTTACTTAGACAATGAAACATTAACTAATAAGGCTTCAAACTAAAAGCTAAGTCAAGGATTAGTGATGCTGACAATATAAATTAATACAACATACTGTGTAATGAATTCGTAACTGACGCAAAATATCTACATTACATAGACCCTTTTTACTGGATACGAGGCATCCCATCTTAGACCTCAGTGGTCAGGGGTCACAACGCATCTGCGTTTTTAATCGTAATTGAGGATAGATGTAGAAGTCTATGGACCACAGTATCCACTAACTATCAGTTGGACTGAAAAAATGTAGATAAAAGGGTATTTACAATACAAACACTCACGCCTGTCACCCAGAGGGGTAGGCAGAGACTACGGACTTCCATTTGGCACGATCCTGACATACCTCTTTCGCCTCCTTTACATCCATATATCTACGCATACATGCTCGTCGGTTAAGGGTACTTCTAACGTGGCCCATTTTCAAAATATCGCCAATTTGGTCGATGAACTTTTTTCTAGGGCGTCCCTTCCCGACTCGGCCATTCACATCTGCCATATAAATTTGCTTTGTCACTCTTTCCTCATTCATTCTTTCTACATGACCAAACCACCGAAGCATTCCTTTCTTAATCCTGGTCACAACATCATCTTGCATACCACATTTATCTCTTATCACGCAATTCCTCACCCTGTCATTCAAATTCAACCCTAGTATATTCCATAAAGACCGCATTTCTACAGCATTTATTCTACTTTCGTGCTTCTTCTGCCACACCCAGCTTTCACTACCATACATTAAAGTAGGGACTAACACAGCATTATGAATTACCATACGTGCCTTTTTTGACACATTCTGGTTCTTCATAATAGAGTGTAGTGCCCCATTCACTCTATTCCCTGCATTTACTCGTCGTTCTATATCCCTATCATATCTACCATCCCTGCTAAATACACATCCCAAATACACAAACTCATCCACTTGCTCAATTAACTCTCCTTCTATTCTTATTTCACATACCATTTTACTTTCTTCTCTTTCAAAAACCATCACTTTCGTCTTACTTGCGTTCACTTTCATTCCCCTTTCTTTTAATTCCCAGTTCATTAATGTAACCATCATTTGCAACTCAGCCGCCGATGACGCAAATATGACTTGATCATCGGCATACAGAATGCATTTGACGGTTTAAAACGACGGCCCTTTTGACGGCCGTCAAAAGGGTATTTAATGACAGAAATAATTAAATAATTTTAAACACACCACATTGACAGCAAGTGTTTTGTGCACGAACTTAATTCTTACCTGCTTTTCTTCTTTCGCTTGAGCCTTCATTTGTTGCACCTCCATCGTATCCGGTTTCCTCCGCCTCATATACAGGTCGTGGTTACCGATGCACAAATCCAATATCTGAAATCATACTTTGAAATTAAAATACGTAATAAAAAATAAAAATATAAATTACTTCGCAACCTTCCGCTAAATAAATACAATGATGTGTCTTACCTGGATTGAAGAGCACCTCCCGCCCTCCCTCAATTGCATGCACTAACTCCGTCACCACTAGTCCCAGCACCACTACTTCCAACACCACTATTCCAGGTAAGACACACCATCGACGATAATACGAAACATGTTTCGCCTCTACACGAGGCATCCTCAGGTAATGTAGACTCTACGGAGGCTGACCGCTAAGATCTCAGCGGTAAGTAACGCCTGATTCTATCAATTAAAGTACGTGTCGAATGCTATATTACATCATCAATTAGGTAACGAACTACTGAGATAAGCTCTTCTAAATTAAATAAAATTACAATCCTACTATTATCAAAGCTAATAAAAATCTATAAAAATAATAGTTATAAGAGAAAAATGTGGAGTGCAAGATGATGTTGTGACCAGAATTAAGGCCCGATTTACATTTTGAGAAGTGACAAGTGCGAGTGGCAAGTGCAACTGACATATGACAAGTGTTTAGTGCGTATGAGTGGTAAGTGATAAGTGTGAATAAAATTCGCACTATGCACTTGCACTTGTCATTTCTCAAAGTTGTGTGCTTAACTTAAAAAGTGTTTTTTGCTTATTAACAGGCAGTGACAAGTGATATGTGGGAATAAAATGAGCACTAAGCACTTGTTACTTGTCATTGTCACTCGCACTTGTCACTTGTCAAAATGTAAACCGGGCGTTAGAAATGAATGCTTAGGTGGTTAAGTCATGTAGCAAGAATGAACGAGGAAAGAGTGACAAAGCAAATTTATATGGCAGAT
Organism: Parnassius apollo; assembly: GCA_907164705.1. Classification (NCBI taxonomy): domain Eukaryota; kingdom Metazoa; phylum Arthropoda; class Insecta; order Lepidoptera; family Papilionidae; genus Parnassius; species Parnassius apollo. The sequence goes on along the minus strand of CAJQZP010001449.1, from coordinate 3,760,895 downwards.
GTGAACGGCAGAGTCGGGAAGGGACGCCCTAGAAGAAGATTCATCGACCAAATTGGCGATATTTTGAAAATAGGCCACATTAGGAGTACCCTTAACCGATGAGCGTGTATGCGTAAAAGACAAAGATAAAGTGGAAGTCTGTAGTCTCTGCCTACTCCTCTGGGTGACAGGCGTGAGTATTTAGGAGTCATTATTTATGTATGTATATGTATAAAAATAATGTATTTTTATAAAACTGAAGTTACAAATGAACTTACTAATGTGACTGTACCACTCACCAACTTATTCATGCCCTTGGGTGAGAAGAAGATAAAATTGGTGACACTCTTGTCCACGAACTTGATGACGAATTTCTTGTCGTCGAAGGAGATGTGCTTGATCTCGGACCAAGGGAACGTCGTCTTTGGGGTCAGCTTATTGTCCTTCTCGTATATGTTCAGACCGAGCGCCGTCACACCAAGGTAAAGATCTGTTTCTTTTTTGTTCTGAAAGAGTACAAAGGTTCATTTAATAATGTTGTTCAGACCAAATTACGGTCACGGTTGCAAGTCTTACTGTGCGGTTGTTTGGCACGCATACAGTTTACAATAACCTGTGCGCTAACCTCACAGTGTTCAATTATCGGCTACTTAAGTGCTTTGTATCGTAATGTACTATTATTTACTGTTTAGTATATTTAATTGTAGGATAAAATAATTAAAAAGTTTTAACGTAATTTAAAAAATATATGTGTAAACCTACCTATTTGATGAAATATAATGAAAAAACGCCGTAAAACGTGCGTGGTTGTTGAATTAGCACTCAAAAGGATTCGAAGTACCTACTTACAAACCTGTTCTTGTTTTTTGTAATTAAAATATTTTAAGTTATAATAACACAAAATACCGACATTAAAACTTTGTTTACAAGATTTTATTTTTTAACCAAGTAAAATACAATCACATTTCTGTTAGGAATCGTATTTCGGGTTTATTTGTTGTTTACACTACCTACCTACCTATTTCTTCCGAGCCAAGCATCGCGGTTCGCGACGAATGGCCTTGCAAGTTGCATACGTTAGGCGTCACAGAACTTACATAGTAGCGAAAATATGGTTAGCCGATCATTGTCAGAATAGGTACCTTACCTAAGTAACTTACTTATCACTTCGCAATTTTTGTTTTACTCTTTATTGGCAGCCCTTAGTAACTACGAAAAGTTCTCTGTGACATAGGAAGGGGAAAAGATGCAAAGTAACACGAACACTCGCACGCAGTGATAAAGTTTTATTCAACCTGCGTGCACGATTTATCTCATAAATAATAATGATGTACGCTATTGAAACGTCGGCAAGCAGGGAACATCAAAGGAGTGCAACTTCTGTACATAGTACGATTATTTATTCCGTGCTACTACTGAGAATTTCTTGATAGAAAAACCCAATTACTAATTTTGGGCGGAACAATATTCCAACCCGGAACCACAAGATCAGCAGTCGCGCTAATCTATACTCTAAAAAAATCTATGCTATGAAACTATTGAACCAATGAGGCAGTCAAAATATTAACTTACATTGATTGCAAAGTAGTTAACTCCATACATGTCCAAGTCTTGAGCTATTTTCAGATACTCCATCTCCGCTTCATCCCTGGACATTCCTTTGTGATCTGCATACCTGAAACGATTTAATATTTATTATAAATCGAACTTCCGTTGTTTCATCAGTCCGTAAAAGCCTTTCCATCCATCCGTCCATGCCTTTTGGGTGAGAAGCTGCTGGACAAGGGCCTCTTCCTTGTCTGTGTCAGGTTAGACATACAGAAAGTTCTAGACGTCTCACACCTTTGAAGCTGCTGCCCGTATGAGTTTTTTTTTACATAACATATGGGTGACCAGCGAGCACACAGCCCACCTGATAGTTAATGGATACTGTGGCCAATAGAGATCTATATCTATACTCGATTACTAGGGCACACTGAAATGATCGGGAATAGAATATTTTGGATTGAGTTACAATAAAACCTTTTTTTAGAATTTGAATACTGACCTCTTGGATTCATAATGACATTTTATGTAATTGGTTTAAAGTTGACACGTCGTTAACAGAAATGGAGCTCACGGCTGAACATTTCCGTGCCATAATTTATCACAATTTTCGTCGCGGCTTATCTTAAGATAAATATCTCCGCGAACTTGTTTCGATTTATGATTTTGAAGCACCGAGTTGTAAGACAATATACCGCTGGTATGCCGAGTTCTGACGAGGTCGTGTGGGGCTCAGCACTGTTTCTTCTGCAGGTCGACCAAGAACAGCGGTCACGCCTGAAAACATCGCAGCTGTGCGAATTATTATATTAGATGACCGTCATGTGACATACGAGCAGATTCAGGCTGTTATCAGTATCGGAATGACTGCAATTCAGTCGATATTACATAATGAGCTGTGTGTAAGAAAGCTAGTTTACCGCTGGGTTCCCCACAATTTGTCCGAAGAGCAAAAGGCGGCTCATGTCGAAATACTCTGCAACGCTGAGCTGAGGGAAGTCAAATGCCGTTTATAATATCGTCTCAGATGACGAATCATGGATTTATTCATACGAACCCGAAAGAAAACATCTGTTAGCAGTTTGGGTCTTCGAAGACGAGGTCAAACCAACGAAAGTGGTTCACTCCCGCAGCGTGTCACAGAAAATGGTTGCTACGTTTGTCTCGAAAAAGGCATCTTGCTACAATTCCTTTACAGGAACGCAGAACGGTTACCGCTGAGTGGTATATCACGATTTGTTTGCCAGAAATGATCCGAACTTCGAAAAAATAACCCGAAACCTCGCATCATCTTACATCACGATAATGCGAGCTCCCATACGGCTCGGAAGACAAATGATTTTTTGAAGCAGGAAAACGTTGAGCTGATGAGCCATCTTCCATACAGTCCTGGCCTGAGCCTAAACGAGTTCTTTAGATTTCCTAGAATGAAAGATTTATTGCGCGGTTAACGATTTGAAGACCCCGAAGTAGCTGATGAAGCGTACAAATCAGCCATTTTGTCAACATCAACTTCAGACTGAAATTACTGTTTTAATGATTGGTTTGCATGAATGGAAAAGTGCATTAAGTTGAACGGAGAATACTTAGAAAAACAATAAAATACAATTTAGCTATACCATGCATGCGGTTTTTCTTATTCCCGATCATTTCAGTGTGCCCCTCGTAGGGATCGAAATGCAGATGCGTTGTCACCCATGAGGATTAAGATAGAATGCCTTGTATCCAGTAAAAAGAGCTCTTCGGTTCTAAGAAACACAGCAGCATTAAGCTGCTATTTTACGGTGGTATTCTGCGAGAGCGTGATTCTTCTCTGGTTGAACCGACCCATTCGTGCTACAACCACAAAACTACAAAATAGCTGTACCAGATGTATATTTGAGTATTTTACGTCAAGCGAACGCAAGATGGTTATGCAGCCAGCTATCAGAAGCCATAAGACTTTTCCAGCATTTCCCACAGTCAGACCCATAGAATACTATAATACACAATAGAATGTCTGTCAACTTTATTTTGGACGAGGAAGGCCGTCGTTCGCTGTGTTGACAGACTAAATAAATTTACACATTTTAGACTTTTGATTAATGTGCAAGATCATTAAATTTTTTTAATTTTAAACATATTTATTTGTAAATAGGATTTGGCAATGGCAAGGGTTAGCAATTTGGCATTTTCTAAATAATTTGTATGCGAAATTTGGCAATGATTGTAACGTCAAACACATCTGGTGTTGACATTTATACGTGTGAATTGACATGTTAGTGACATTTTAATGGCTACACGGGCTCCGCCCACTCCCCGTTCTATTATTGATGTATTATAGTATTCTATGGTCAGACCCATACACGGTAAAATTATTATTAATAGCGTCGCGCCCCAGTTTCGTCTAGACAAGATCTATAAATGTGACGTTATTTAGATTTAAGATAAACATAAACCGACCATTGGTTTTATAAACATTTCGCTTTATCAAAAAAAAAAACTAAGTTTTTGGGATAAAATATAGCTTACATCCCTACTGGCATTGCTCTATCAGGTCGTAAGGTTTCATCACAATCAATTCAGCCATTCTGAACACTGGCCCGAACAAACAGACAGACAAAAATTTAAAAAGTGCTTAGCGATAAAGGCAGTTATTACGATATTACAGAGAAACACTTCTATTTTATTTATATGTACAGGTTATTGACGATAAACTTCAAGTAATACTACCATATCTTAATGCGGTCCTCCCACATCTCCGGCGTCATCTGATACTGATCTATGACCCGCTGTGGTAACAAGTCTTCACTTGCGAGCATCCCCGGTTTGTACGCACTTTCGTCATAATCTCCGTACTGCAATTGATTTTATAAATGTATATAGTGTTATTGGCATCATAATTTTATAAAGGTCTTAATTAAAGATAGTTAATTGGTTTCTTATTAAAGAAAATGAATGGAAATGCACTGTCCCAATGCATGCTGGCAAACCACATGTCTTATGCTACCATCTGCTTGGGATCCTATAATAAATAAAATTAAATCCCAACCCAAGCATACAACTTTTTTTTTCACGCAAGACTTCAAGATACCATAAGTTCATACTGCATAGATCGGAACAAAAGTTAAATTTTAATCTATGGTAACCGCGGTTAACTATGACATATGGACGTTGAACATCTCAGTCCTGCCCGTGACCATGAGTGCTGTAAAGCGTTCGAAACGTCGGGTATTTAAAAAGTTAAATATACGCGATAAATTCCGTAAAAACTAGCATTATTTCAATGTGTAGTGTTCGCGTAAATATAAGAAATCACATGTCTTCGAAATATTTATATTCTTATGTCTTAGACATGCAGGTTTCCTCACAATGTTTTCTTTTACCGAGCACGTGGTAAAACAGCACTTAAAATAGCAATGAATGATTTTATTGATGCTGAGGGGATAGAACACAGGTTACTCGTACACTGTAAAATTTACAGCTAGAGCTTAGCCCTGAGCTACCATGGCTTTAAATGTAGCTTTAATTAAATTGGTTTTAAATGTATCTATAATTTAATTGGTTTTAAATTAGCTTTAATTTGAATAATTTTACTTGATAAATTAATTCTTAATTTTGATTATAATTATAATTCCTTTTTACACTTTTGTTAACTTAGTGATTTTTTATAAAGGTTAGATGACAAACAAGCACATACATCCCCTGATAATAAATGGATGCTACGGACCATAGATATCTACATCTAATCTTGATTGAGAATCAAAATTCAGATGCGTTGTCACCCCCAAGGACTAAGATGAAATTCCCTGTTTCCAGTTAAAAGGGTCTCTGGTTCTCTACACTCACCATATGAAACACAACACCTTTACACTGCTATTTTACACTGGTATTCTGTGAGAGTGTGGTACTACCCCAGTCGAGCCGACCCATTCATGCTGCAACCACAATATAGCTGCAGCATGGCTCTATCACGTAAAACGTAGATTTTATCATTATATTCTTCACATTTACTACACTCACCATACAAACAAAGCGGCATTATGTTGCTATTTTACGCTGATTTCCTGTGAGATGTGGTCCTTACTCAATCGAACCAACCCATTCATACTACAAACATAATGTAGCTGCATCAATGCTCTAGCACATATTCTTAAGAGTTCATTCTATAATTAAGTTAAGCTGTATTTAAATTTTTACAACACAAAACTAGTCCATTAAAATTAAAAATGCAAGGATATCATTTAAAATCAACTGTGTACCATAAATATTTTTTAGTTTTATAATAAGCCATTCCAAAAACAGATTTCCTGAAATGTATCCTAAATCATTGTAATCGTTGTTGTTGTTGGCTGGTACTGAACCATGTGATCATTAGATAAAAATAATGGGATCCTCTCCCTTAATGATTTGTTAAAGCAAAACAAAATTTGAATTTTAAGTTTATATTATTAAAAAAAAACTTTCAAGGCTTTTAAGTGTAACTATGGTGAAACCAAACTAAACTCAAAAAATTCCAAATATATATTACCATGTATGGTGGCGGTGATATAATATGTATGTACCGTGAAAATGTCGTAATTACCGTGAAAATGTACCCCATATACAGTAAGTATTGGAAAAAACTACAAAGCCCAAGCATTTGGATTACGGAAAATCCTTTGAAATTGTAAAAGATTTTTTTTGATGAAGAGATTGACAATAATAACTCAAACAATCAACATAACTGATGTAGGAGTAATAGTACCAATGATACCTTAGCCTGCACTGCATAGCTTGCCAGCAGAACAGAGGCTTCTGGAGGGCAGTAAATGTCCATGCTGAGTATTGCTTGTTTCACTTGCAGGAACAACAGATGCTGAGTAACCTCCTGTATCAACTCCTCTGCGACATCCTCTGGGTACAGCTTGCAGAGTAACATAAATGGCGTCCCTGGCATTTGGGAGACACATTGATCTTGCACTGAAATCAAAATTAATAACTGCTAAGTGGAAATAATAGGTTTAAACACAAAGTTGCCACTTTAACGGAGTGGCCACTTTAAATTAAATTTATACCTGCGTGGTCCAAGATTCATGATCAATATGTTTTGCACACAAAAAAACTACAACATTCTAAATTGAGTAAATTTATGTCATTCTATTGGTTGACTTATAATCGTTTTTACATTCTATTAAATAATATTCTACTGCAGTAATTTTGAAATATTGGTTCTGACGTGATTCTAACATTGTAGAGACAGCTCACAACACTCGACAATTTTTTTACATTAGAAAACTTACAGTTAGGAATAGGGTCGCCATCTGTCTGGCTTTAGCCGGACATGTTTGGCTTTTTCGGGTTGTATCCGGCCAAATTTGTGTCTGGCCTGTCCGGCTTTTGTTAGGCTTTTTGCTAGTGTAATGCGTTGCACGCATCGCTTCCAGAATGAGCGAAGTAATGGCCTATGTTCAGCAGTGGACTTGTGAAGGGCTGTAATGATGATGATGAATGCCGAATTTATCTAACCATATACATTATTACCAGCCAATACTATATTAAATATGGCTACGGCCCGGGCGGCGAAGAGCAGTGCGGTGCGCGCGACGCGGGAGTGGGGACCACGCCCCGCCCCGCCGCGGGGGAGAGCGGTGCGGTACTTTAATCGAGCACAGAAATTACTTTAGTTTATCATACTGTCAAACATCATGAATCATTTAAGTCACTAGACTGCACAGACCCCCTTTGCATGAGTTATTTACCCAGATTCGAAAATCGCAAAGAACATCATACAACCTGTTCTCGAACAAAAGCTGAGGCTACTATTATAAATATTGATATTGAAAAATATCTTAGGCCCCTTTGCACTAGAAACAATTTATAAAGATATTTCTGAAATTCGATATTTAAGCACCGCCACAGATGGTAGCAATCATGATTGTAACAGCCAGGAATTCACTGGTTTACCACACGTCCACTCTCACCCGCGGCTCTCGTGATACTAACGCGGTGCCCTCGAAACAGTGGACATTTATACTTGTGTCTTAACAGGCAATATTTATGATACTACCTTCATTCCGATCTATGAACCTTATTTTATTACATACTTATTAGCATTTTATAATCACATACACTACAATGGTACTATTAAACTATTCTCTGTACTTATTCAATATTTCAATCCCAAAAAGGGTGGTATTAAAGTTCACCTAGTGGATTTACAGTCCTTACCGAACGAGACTGCCTAAACCGTATCGAATTACATATACAATGTTTTACAAAGACAAAAACCTGGTTGATAAAGTTATTGCGTTTTCAGCAGACAACACCAATGCTAACTTTGGCGGTAGGGTGAGACATGGAACCAACAATGTCTTCAGTATACTCAAATCAGTTACTCAAAATAACAATAAGATTGGTGTTGGGTGTATTGCACACTCTTTTAGCAATTATGTACATCACGCCATTGAATCTTTGCCAATCTGTGTAGATAAAATAGTAATGTAAATGCACAACCACTTTGCCAGATTTGCAGTGCGAACAGAGGTTTTAAAAACATGTGTTCCAAATTTGAAGTACATTTTAGAGAGATACTTAACCATTCAAAAACAAGATGGCTGTCTCTTTATCCGCCATAGATAGTATCTAACAAATGTATGAGCCATTGAAGTCATATTTTCTTTCATTGAGACATCCGCCCAGATCATTGAAAATGTTTTTTGAAGATGACTTCTCTGAGTGTTATTTATGGCTCCTGCACTCCTTGATGTCCATTTACCAAAGTCGAATAAAATGCACAGAAACTGCAGATATTTCCGTCAACGATAAGATTGAGCAGTGTTCACAAATAATGCAGAATATAAATGACAGGCTGGAATAAAATTTCTGCTCAATCAAAGTAACTGGAATTTTACGGCGTTTATTGGAGGCTTACCCAGATCGGGTGGAAGAATTCAAAGAAAATATGTATAAAATTGCCAAAGACAACTTAAACTCCTGGACAAGTGAATTCACTGCAGCATCGAAACATTTTCAGTGGATGACTTTAGGTGATGTAACGAGTAACGGAGTGTTTTAGTTTTTTTTTCTCAGGGGTTCTGGTGAGTTTTTTGGCTGCATGGCCTCAGAAAGGTATGTTTGGCTTTCTAAAAATTACTGTCCGGCTTTTAGGGCCAAAAGTTCGGCTTTTTGGAGCGCAAAGTCCGGCTTTTTCACTTTGGATTGCCAGGAGATTAGGAAGGATTAGGAGATGGCAACCCTAGTTAGGAATCATCTCTGTATTTGCCAGAACTAATCAACAATCAACCAATTACTTCATTTTTGCAATGTAAACAATTTCCTGCAAGAAAAATAATTTTGTTTACAGGAAGTCCAAAGTACAAAATGCCTTTATAATACACTTAGTCCTGATACCTAGAGTCCTATTGCAAAAGCATAAACAATCTTCTCTCCTGATCTAATACAAATAATTTTCTATTGAAGACATTATTTGCTCTTCTCTAAGTTTCACATTAATCTGAAACTAAATGTCGAAACATAAACGAAGATGAGTTTGTAACTCATACTAAACTAAACTGAAAATATATCACTAAAGGTGTCATTATCATCATTTTTCTGTAAAATTTCACTGATGGATGTGGACCACTTCTGTTGGAGGGACTATTTTCTTTAATCATCACACTCTGCAGTCGAATAATTGCAGTGACACCTTAGCCACTGCTGCTTGTTGCTTTTTTGGATTTTTCAAAAAATAAAATAGGTGTTTGCACAGCCATCTATCACAAGCCGGAATATTTATCTGGCATTTCCCAAAGCTAGCTCCTACAACCCCTACTGAACGAATTTGATGGATTCTCTGAATGGACGAATGTCTCTGACATTTCCATCATACAGCAATATAAATCAATAAGATATATTTAATTTGTAATATACATTTAAAACAAATTACATAGAGTAATAATTGATTGATATGTGATGTAAACACCTAAGAGAATATGGAAACTGCTCAACCCTTTCCTACATTACATCAACTATTTCACCTTATGTTTAGTTTATTTTATCACTAGAAGGGACTTACCCCTTTTGTCCAATTTCAACCAACTTATAAAGTGTTTTGTGTCTTCAAACTGCAGTCCAAAGAACCACGTTTCCCTAAGACCTATGGTCCTACACACCAGGTCAAAAAGGTCACGGCCAGTTGCACGCCACTGTAACAATTCAGAACAATTATTGAATATAGTAGAGACTGAACTTAGTGAGTATAATTTAAAATGAAATAATTGCAAATTGCCATAACCGCGTAGCTATATTATCCTGGTATCTATGACAGTTTTACCATGGAATATTTACAACGCTGATTAACTGATCATGGTTTATCTCCCACTGTCTCCAAAACCATATTGCTGTTGACTTTTACATGCCATAAGAATGTACCTAATATTCCAGTTTTATGTAAAGGTTTACTTGTTCCTATTCGGGACAAGGTAAAATTTTTAAGGTTTGGTTCTAAATAATAAATTATGCACACCATATTAGATACATTACTGAAAAGTGCAAGAAGAGTATAAATATTCTTTGTTCCCTGTAATTCATAGCAATTTAGATTATGGGTTCTTTCTTTTAAATCATCACTTAAAAGTTTAGACAAAATACAGTATGTCTCAATATTATAATTAGTGCAATGAAATTTTCCCCAAATTATGCCCTTTAGGTAGAGTATGTTGATCCTCCTCTCAGCATAAGCAGGTAAAATCTTTCGGACAGATTCTTCTTTCAGATGTGTCAAATCTGTTCTCATCCTCTAATTCCCAGGTTACACCTCCTCTCAGAATTCTTATCTTCAAGTAGGTACCGGCTCCATAAAGACTGTCTACATTTATTTAATAGCTTTGTCTAATTTCTCAAAATTTCTGGGCCCATTTTCTCATGCAATACAAGTACCCTCGTTATTACTCCTTTTGAAGCTTATATATCATCCTAACATTCACCTGGATACTGGCAGAATTAAAATTAAAAGAAACCATAGAAAAGAATTGGAAAGATTAGATGATCATGTATACAGATGCATCCAAAATTACTCCTGATGGCTGTTCTGGTGCAGCTGTCTAGATTCCCAGGTTTAAAATAATCCTTAGCTTTAAGTACCCTTCATTATGTTCCACTTTTCCTGCTGAGGCAATTGCAATCCATGGAGCTCTGATATATGTTCAATCACATAGTCTAAACAAAACAGTAATTTTTAGCAATTCTATGAGTTGCTTATCTGCTATTTTGTCTAACCAATTTCAAAGTAAATATAAATTTCCCATAATTCTTAATACAAAAAGCATTCTTAATAAATGTCATCTTAAAGTGATTTCAGTCTGTTAAACTTGGATACCTAGTCATAATGGTATCTGTGAAAATGAAAATTGCAGATTTGACAAAATCAAAAACAATTGCAATTGCAAACTATTTCGATAATCTTAAAAAAATAAACACAAGTGTGAGACAAAACAAGCAATAGTGTGAACATTATGTTTGACAGAAGTATATGCTAACATAACAGACAAGATAATATAAGTTTTTTTACGCCTGAAACATATGTTTTCCTTTTTTCAATAAACAGATTCAATAAAACAACAAATAAAATAAAACACTGCATGATTTTGGAAGCATGTATGTGTTGGCATATCAATGTAAAGGAGGCGAGGGATACGAGTCATGGTTGTTTCAAATGGAAGTCCGTAGTCTTTACCTACCCCTCTGGGATAGGGGCGAGATGGTTTTTATATATAGGTATATATTTTTTTGTAATTTACATGTGTCCACAATTTCGAAACACAAACTTAAGTTGACTTTGGAGCAAGCATAAGCATATTATGAATGTTCATGTAATTGATTACATATTATTTAATTCCAGAATAAAAACGGGAGCTAATTCTATAAAAGGAATCTGTTATCTATACAATGTTTACATTTACACTATTGCTGTTATTGCTCCCTATCTAAAACACGTAATGCAGTAAACTGCGAGCAATGTGGTCCCGGGGTCAAACTATGACTCACAATCTGCTTGTTGTGTTAATTTGTGTTAGCATTCGCTAATTATAACAGTAAACAATATAGGGATGTACGTGCATAACGACGAATTTCTCACCTCAAGGTTAAACTCTAACTCCGCGTCCAAAGTACAAACTTTGACTGGGAATGACTTAGAAGCCTTCTTTCTTCTAAAAGGCGGCATCACTTCTTTACATAATTACACATTCAAAGGAAACATTACAAAACACAAGTGATAGGTTATGATAATTGTTCCAACATAGTTTCAAGTTATTTACAACACCTAACGTTTACGTAATGTGTGGCGGGTTGAAGAATTCGTGTTAGGCACACGCATTTCACATTGCGTACATACTATTTCGAGCCAATATTATTTACAAACAAAAGGAACGTCAATGAAACAAGAATGCGAAACCGAATGAATTAAAATTAGTCAACAGTCTGACCATATTTAAATCTTCGATTCTACTGGATTCTACTAGTAGAAAGAACAAAAACTGCTAAAACTCGCAATTTTTCTTACAGAAAATACTAAACCACAGACATACTTTAAGAGCCCTCTTACATTTCGGCATTCGCAAATTTAGGTATTTTACGCTCCGAGTGGGTGGCGAACTACGCGAGCGATATCTACGTTCTTTCATATATATTCACTCGCTCGCACTATGATACTGTGAGTATAGGGACTAAAAGATCTCGATCTTCCATTATACAAGTTTTCAGATAGAGTTCAGTGGATGGAAAAATTTTGGTGTGTCATTTTTATGTTATTTAATTAATTTATTATAATCTATTTTGATATATTTTTAATTATTTATGAACCTTGGTGTTGAAATAAGTGCACATAAACATTTTAATTATTATGCAGTAATCGATTGTTAACCGATGTTGGTTAATAATCGATTATGTCTACTAACGGTAGCATTGTGGTACAAATAAAAAAATAGTACGGTTGCAACCTGTTTTAATAAATAAAACTACCAAATGTAAGAAATATTTTTTTAATCTGTACTGACAGTCAATTACCATATTTTTATTATAAAAATATTTGCCGCAACGGCACTGACCGAGCTTACCTCGAGTCAATAATTTCAGGCAGTACACACTTTTTATAAAACGCTTGTAACTTGGGTAACATATTCGAAATCCAAAATTGGTCGTCTTTGTAGACTTCTAGTACTTTTACTGCATAATCTAGGCTTGTCCATATGGCAAGCATGCACACATTTTAATTTCCATTATTATTTCTCCAGAGATAAGATCAGTGTAGCTACCTTGGGGCTAGGCGGGGCAGTGCCCCGGGGCCCCCAAGCTCAAGGGGCCTCCTCCTCGGCCTCCATGAACGACATTCAAAAATGATATAATATCCTAGAATATTGTTACGCGCCTAAGTCGACGTCATGTACAAGGCACTAGCGCCATCTAGTGTCAGGGATGAGAGCGAGGGGAGCTTTCCAAAAAATACATGACTAGTCTTTCAACCGACAGCGCCATCTAGTATCGAATTGAAGAACTAAGCTTTCTGGAAGCCCCACACTCGAACTTTCTGCGCCTGGTCGGTTGGTGCGCGTAATTACTCGAATATTCTGGAATATTCTGGATGTTTTCGTGGAAGAGCCCTATATAAAGGCGCTGCAATACGCGATCGGGGAAGTATTGAATTCGGCGAGACAAGCGAAGCTTCGGAGCGAAATAAAGTGAATCAGTGTGATTAATTATTGGTGTTTTAAGTTTTAATTAGTGTAAAGAAAATTAAAGTGTTAATTTAGGAAACTCTATTGGCAATTTTTATTGTCACGAACCTCAAGCTCGTAACAATATTATTATTTTGACTTTTTGTCCCCTGACCAACAAACCTCGTACTTTCAAACCGAAATCACAAAAATTTCCTCATCCTGCAGAACATAAACATCATTGTTAGAATAAAACCGTCTACTTCATTTTGGTGTCTAAGCACATATTATGTTATTACTTTACTAACTGTAATCTACTTCGTCATTCTTGCTTCGTCTGGTATGGACCAACATTGAAAATTATCCCATGGGATCCTTTTACCAGGATGAAAGTATCCTAAGTCCTACCCAGTTTGAACTCTATCGGTGTGCAAAATTTCATAGAAATCCACTCATCAGTTTTGGCGTGAAAGCGTAACAAAGAAACAAACTTTCACATTTCACAAAATAAAATCATAAAAATATTATTCCAATATAAATACTTGACACCTACCACTCAAATATATACAGAAACCATATTACTTAATCTAGCCCAAACGTACAAATATAAAATATGTATTTTTGTTAGGAAAATACTTACTAATGCTACTCACTCTCAAATAACATTTACAAAAAAGATAGGTTATCATATACGTATGACAAGGCAGGCTAATAACCTATGTTTAAGATTATATAGAACAAACTATGGAAAAAGGCGTGTTCTTTATGAGGGAGCTCAACACTACAACAAATTACCTAATAACATTAAAGAAACAAAATCCCTGTCCACTTTTAAGAAATTGCTAAAAAGCCACATTTTAAAGGATTTTTCATAATAACTTAATAATCACAAATCTCTAATCTACATATATGAAGTACACATGCAACCTTAATATCTACAATAAAATAGTTGTATAGAGATAATACAATATAATTACTTATACACAGTATGATTATAGATATGAGACAAGATAACTTATGTATATACATATATTTGTGTATATATCTATATGTGTGTATATATGAGTATGTTCGTATGTGTGTATGTATGTATATATACGTTGCATTATGCGTATGTGCAACACTACTTATATTATTACAAACAAATTAATACCTAAATATATAATATACTAAATAAAGAAACACTACCAAATTATAGTATCGTATTACATATAGTAATAATTTTAAAAGATGAACACAAACAATAAAAATAACACTATAAATTAATTTTGAACACAATAAAATAGTTAATGTGTCATAGGCCTTAACAAATAACTCGCCACATTCATTCAATTTTGACCGAAGTGAAGATGGTCTGCTTAGCTTTGGTACGAATACTTTTGCAACTACCCTATTTACTTATGTATAATTATTACTAAATAAATTATTAAGCACTCAATTAGAAAATAAGTTTTAGCGCCCTATTATAAGACTAGCTCACTACGCCAATCGGCTTAATGTTTTTTTTTTCTTTATAATATGTATTTTCTCTGTAAGTGATTTGTAAATCTTTTGAGAAATAAATGTCTTAAACCATAAACCATACATTTATATACAAGTTCAGGACATTTCTTTCAAAGTTTAATTACATTTAATTATAATAATATACTGGATGATTTTTTACTGTCTGGAAAAAATAGGGCGTAACAGGTGAACGGAGTAGAAGCCTATAGCACTGATATTTCAAAATTTTTTTTCATTAACATATAAAATGTATCAATCAATAAATTTTACTAATTTGATATAAACTTTTTTTAGACAAATGCAGTAAAAATTATTTTTAGTTTTATGCAAATGCAGTAGGATGAATTGTTTTTAGAATAATTATTTTTTGAATATTCGGATTTTTTTCTATCAGTTATAATTTTAAAGTTTTTGAGGATAGCTTCCATTCAAGTTACACAAAACGCCATAATATTATTTTCCAGGCGGTGAAAAAAAGTCACGTCAAGTTCGATAACTTGTTGCCATAATCCCGTTGCTGTAGAAATCTTGGAATTTTTGATTAAAAAAATGCGACAAGTAGTTTTGACAGTTCTTTCTTGATGTTAACCTAGCACTACCCAAAGAATTCTCAAGAGACCGAAGCAGCTGAAAATCCGAAGTTGCAAGGTCAGAACTATAGAACAGAACTATATAACTAATGATGACAGAATATAACTGATGGTGGATGCATTTACACTTCTCAAGCTCTCTAAAATTAAATAAATCAAAATTAAACTAAATTGCTGAATGGCCAAAGGTGTGTGGTCTGGAGTTATCATGATGGAATACCACGCTTTTACTGTTGATCAACTCCGGCCGGTTTTTTCTCAATTTCTTACTTGAGTCTCATTAGTTGTTGGCAGTAGAGATCCAAATCGGTGTTTTGCCCGGCTGTAAGTAAATGCTGCTAATAAAAGATGCCCTTCCAATCCCACCACACAATATGTTTTTTATTTTTACAATGCTGTCCAATTTTCATATTTCTACGTATAGCGTTTGGGCTGTGCGTTGGTAGATGAGTCAGTTACTCAGAGCATCCTCTTTTATATACATATTATTACGAGCTT
The DNA here is from genome assembly GCA_907164705.1 of Parnassius apollo. Classification (NCBI taxonomy): domain Eukaryota; kingdom Metazoa; phylum Arthropoda; class Insecta; order Lepidoptera; family Papilionidae; genus Parnassius; species Parnassius apollo. Next base: position 3,745,108 of record CAJQZP010001449.1, on the reverse strand, counting down.
GAAGTTCGTGACAATTAAAACTGCCGACTGAATTACCAAATTTACACTTTTATTACCGAACACCAATTAAAACTTAAAAGACACTAATAATTAATCACACTGATTCACTTTATTTCGCTCCGAAGCTTCGCTTGTCTCGCCAAATTCAATATTGCCCCGATCGCGGCATGCAGCGGCTTTAAATAAACTTTTTACACCGAAACATCCAGAATATTCCGGTAGATACGGGCGCCGACCGACCAGACGCAGAAATTTCGAGTGTGGGGCTTCTAGAAAGCTTAATTCTTCTGTTCGATACTAGATGGCGCTGTTGGACAAAAGACAAGATTGACATTTTCTAGGAAGCCCTCCCCGCTCTGGTCCCCGACACTAGATGGCGCTAGTGCCAGGTACCTGACGTCAACTTAGGCGCGCAACACTGTATTATACTCGTAGATAAAGAAGCACGAATAAATATTATCTGCTGCGTTACACATACTACTTAGTAGTAAGTAGTTTTGCTTTATTATGCCCTACAGTGGGCGATAAAGAGCTAATGATGAAGTAATTTTGCACCTCATGTATTTAGTTTAGTTCAAATAGGGCCCTAATTTAAATTTATGCCCCGGGGCCCAAAGCTACGCCACTGGATAAGATATTTCATTTTTTGCGTTTAGTGACATATTGAGACTTGTATCTTTTTTCCCCATTCCGACTGGTAAGAGAGCTCATCTAAAATCATAATAACTATAATGAGTTAGCTGTCTGGTATAATAATAATTTACGAGATGGGAGAACTCCAATGACGTGAAGCAGAAGCATCACAGTCTTGTTTTTTTAAGAAAGGTGACAAGACAATGGAACTATTGGCCCATCTCGCTTCTGAGCCACGTCTATAAGTTGTTTGCAAGGGTCATCATGAATCGACTTGCGCGGAGACTTGACGAATTTCAACCACCCGAGCAGTCAGGCTTTCGAGGAGGCAATGGCACCATAGACCACTTTCACACAGTAAGGCAAATTATTCAGAAGACGAATGAGTATAATCAACCTCTGTGTCTGGCCTTTGTATACTATGAGAAAGATTTTGACTCCATCGAAACTTGGGTTGTTTATAAATAAATTCCTTGCAGTGTTGCTGGATTGACTGGCGATATATAGATGTCTTAAGACATTTAAACACTACAAGCTCGATGTCCGTCCAAGTCGTCTTACAAAATATATCCAGTTGCATCGTGGAGTGAGACAGGGGGACACAATATCCCCGAAACTGTTCACAAATGCATTGGAAGATGTTTTTAAGACGCTAAACTGGAATGGACGTGGCATCAATATAAACGGTAAACATATCTCACACCTACGCTTTGCCGATGATATTGTCGTCATGGCAGAATCGTTGCAGGAACTTCAAGACATGCGTAGGAATTTAAATAAGACGAAAGTCATGTTTAACAGTCATGTCATGCCAGATCCGATTATCCTTTATGGTGAAATTCTTGAAGCTTTTCAGGAGTCTATCTATATCTACCTTGGCTATATAATGCAGATAGATAAAAACAACTTCGAGAAATAAGCCGATAGGCGGATTCAGTTAGGCTGGGCAGCGTTCGGGAAGCTTCGTCAGGTCTTCTCGTCGCCCATACCGCAAAGCTTGAAGACGAATGTCTACGACCAGTGCATCCTGCCAGTACTCACATATGGTGCTGAAACGTGGACAATTACGGTACGACTACTCCATAAACTCAAAGTCACCCAACGGGCAATGGAAAGAGCTATGCTCGGAGTTTCTCTGGTGGATAAGATTCGTAACGAAGAAATCCGCCGGAGAACCAAGGTTACCTACGTAGCCTTCCGTATTTGCAGGCTGAATTAGCAATGGGCTGGTCACATTTGTCGCAGAAGCGATAACCGTTGGAGTAAGCGTGTCATAGAGTAGAGACCGCATTTAGGTAAACGTAGTGTGGAACGCACCCTGGCTAGATGAAGCGACGATCTGCGTAAGGTGGCTGGCAGCAACTGGATGCGTGAAGCCAAAGATCGAGCTAAGTGGCGCGCCTTGGGAAAGGCTTGGTCGGTCGTTAAATGAATTATGTCGTTTTTTTCTTACGTGAAAGGCATATAACGAAAATGTATTCTATCATAATTAAAGTATGTCTGCCTTGTACTGGTGGTTGAGAATACCCACTAACCTATATCTTCCCGTGGGTGTCGTAAGAGGTGACAGAGGGAGACAGGCAGGAGATGGGCAGCAGCATCTTCTTATAACAACAATAATATAATAAAAACTGCGGTTGCCAACCCGCTCGCCAGCGTGTCAACTATGGCAAATATCCTCCCATGAGCAACGACGCAAGCAAACGACCTCCAGCCCCTGGTGGCCCCGCTATTCCCGGCTACGGTGGCGACTATGGTAACGGCGGGGCAGGGGTGCTAAGAATCTCTGGTGGAGGTTCGGTTGCCACCTACGGTGACTCGACCTGGCAACATATAACGCACGCACCCTGAGGACTGACGAGGAGATACTGGAGCTGGAAGTAGAGGTAGACGTCGCGCTGGCATATTATTGGATTATCTGAGGTCCGAAGAGAGGGGGAGGACCCCTCACTCGACTCGAGTCTGGCAACTTGTTCTATCACCGGGAGGGCGACCATCTGTCTCAAGGAGGTGTCGGATTTATCGTCTACAAGTCTCTCGTCAACATCGTTGTAAAGATTGGGAGTGTGTCGACGAGGATCGCGTAACTAATACTCAGAATCACCAAACGGTATTCGCTGAAGGTCATACAGGTTTACGCATCAACCTCGGCACATCCCGATGAGGAGGTGAAGGAAATGTATGAGGATATTTCTAAAGCCATGCATTCCTCCAAAACCCACTACACGGTGTTGATGGGAGACTTTAACGCAAAACTATGCACAATAGAAAGCGGTGAGCTGAAGGTAGGGAAATTTGGAGTAGGGAAACGGAACCGTAGGGGCAGCAGCTGGCCGACTTTATGGAGTAAGAGGGACTCTTTATGATGAACTCTTTCTTCCAGAAGCGGCCTCACACGAAGTGTAAACCGTTACTTGAAGTTCTTCAGAAGCTCTTTAATTCCGTCCTCCGTGGAGGCACTACTCCCGAGGCGTGGAGCGGAAGTGCGGTGGTCTTGTTCTTCAAGAAAAGCGACAACGCTCTCTTGAAGAACTACAGACCAATATCCCTCCTGAGTCGTGTCTACGTGCTGTTTTCGAGAGCCATTACGAATCGTCTCGCACGCAGACTCGACGACTTCCAGCCTCCCGAACAAGCCGTTTTCCGAAAAGGCTTTAGTACCATAGACCACATACATACCCTGCGGCAGATTGTACAGAAGAGCACAATCCGCCACTTTGCCTGGCGTATGAGGACTATGAGAAAGCATTTAATTCCGTCGAAATTTGGGCGGTACTACAGTCTCTTCAGCGGTGGCAAGTTGACTATCGGTATATCGAAGTGCTGAAGTGTTTGTACAGTGGGGTTACGATGGCTATCCGAGTACAGAACCAGAGTACGAAACCCATCCAACTGCAAAGAGGTGTAAGACAGGGTGACGTTATTTCCCCGAAACTCTTCACCGCTGCTTGGAAGACGTTTTCAAGCTACTAGACTGGAAAGGATACGGTATTACCATCAATGGCGAGTACATAACTCACCTTAGATTTGCCGACGATATAGGCCTTATGGCAGAATCGCTGGAGGGCTTAAGCACTATGCTCAATTACCTCAATAGTGCCTCCCAAGGCATAGGTCTTAAGATGAACATGGACAAAACAAAGAAAACATAACATAAACACTCACGCCTGTCACCCAGAGGAGTAGGCAGAGACTACGGACTTCCATTTGGCACGACCCTGACATACCTCTTTCGCCTCCTTTACATCCATATATCTACGCATACATGCTCGTCGGTTGAGGGTACTTCTAACGTGGCCCATTTTCAATATATCGCCAATTTGGTCGATGAACTTTTTTCTAGGGCGTCCCTTCCCGACTCGGCCGTACACATCTGCCATATAAATTTGCTTTATCACTCTTTCCTATTCATTATTTCTACATGACCAAACCACCGAAGCATTCCTTTCTTAATCCTGGTCACAACATCATCTTGCATACCACATTTATCTCTTTTATCACGCAATTTCTCACCCTGTCATTCAGATTCAACCCTAGCATATTACTTAAAGACCGCATTTCTACAGCATTTATTCTACTTTCGTGCTTCTTCTGCTACACCCAGCTTTCACTACCATACATTAAAGTAGGGACTAACACAGCATTATGAATTACCATACGTGCCTTTTTTGACACATTCTGTTTCTTCATAATAGAGTGTAGTGCCCCATTCACTCTATTCCCCGCATTTACTCGTCGTTCTATATCCCTATCATATCTACCATCCCTGCTAAATACACGCCCCAAATACACAAACTCATCCACTTGCTCAATTAACTCTCCTTCTATTCTTATTTCACACACGTTTTGCTTTCTTCTCTTTCAAAAACCATCACTTTCGTCTTACTTCCGTTCACTTTCATTCCCCTTTCTTTTAATTCCAAGTTCATTAATGTAACCATCATTTGCAACTCAGCCGCCGATGACGCAAATACTACTTGATCATCGGCATACAAAAGGCATTTGACGGTTAACTCGCCCATTCTTAACCCACAACATTCTTCATCTTTCAAAGTATGCAAACTCCTGTCCATAAATAGTTTGAACAGCCAAGGGGAAGCTACACAGCCCTGTCTGACACCTTTTTGGATAACAAACCAGTCCGAGTAGACCCCGTTGATCCTGACACAAGCACTAGAGTCCCTATAAAGAGACCTTAATGCCGGTATCAAACCAGCGCTCAACCTAGTGAATGCAATCCGGATTCTTCGAAATTCGAAAATAACTGGAAAATCCGGATTTTTAAAGAGTTTTATAAATCCGGTTTTTAAGACTCACATCCGGATTTTTCGGATTTTAGTGAAAATTGAGTTCAATGGATAATATTTTACACTTATCCACAAATTTTCATTCTAACTAATGAGTAGTTAGGTGTTACGTACTCTAATACGCAAATTCGAGCAATATTTGAATTGGATAGTTAGATATACAGCTCATAATTTTTTTATAAAATCATTAGACAGTCAAGACACGGTGTCTGCCAGGCAACTGGCAACGTCATTGAAACGGAGAATTAAAGACAGGTGACTCTATAATATTGTCGGTGCCTTACAATACTTACCCAACCCTAATCAATTTTTAAATGAGACTAAATAGGACGAAGATAAGTTTAAAAACCTACGTATGATGAAATTAAAAATTTGATCTATCAAGCTGCAACCCTGGATGTTGACAATTGCACGACCACGTCGATTAATACGAACTCTATTTCAGAAACTCTGATCCATCGCCGCTCAGTTTTAAAGAAAAGCTCAGTCGTCAATTTTCTCTTGCAAGTGTGGGTAGTGATCATCAACACCAGTCAACGAGTGTAATCAGTGCAACTGATTCACGTTGAAATGGCTTCATTTGAAAACTGTGGATGTTGTGGAGAACTCCGATCTAAGATCTCGTTTTTTAAAAAAAGGATGACTAATATATATATCCCTTCTATAGCTCGCCGAGCGACCTTGAGCGTCCTCATACAGCCAGCAGTAAAGGACCACGTTTCAGATCCATAAGTCACCACTGGCAACACGCACTGGTTGTACAGTTCTGTTTTTAGGTTTTGAGATATGCTTGAAGAGAAGATGTGTCGTAATTTTCCGAACGCTGCCCATCCGAGTTGAATCCGTCGATTGACCTCTCGGTCCAAGTTCGACTTACCTAGTCGGAACAGTCCACATACGCCAGGCAAAGTGACAGATTGTACTCTTTGGTCTTCTGTACAATCTTCCGTAGGATATGTATGTGGTCTATGGTACTGAAGTTTATTCGGAAACCAGCTTGCTTGGGAGGCTGGAAGTCGTCGAGTCTGCGTGCGAGACGATTCGTAATGACTCTCGAAAACGGCACGTAGACGCGGCTTAGAAGGGAATTTGGTCTGTAGTTGTTCAAGAGAGCGTTGTCACCTCTCTTGAGGAACACCACCACCGCACTTCTGCTCCACACCTCCGTAGTGCCACCATGGAGGACGGAATTAAAAAGCTTCTCAAAGACTTCAAGTACCGGTTTTCCAGTCGCTTTCAGATGCTCCGCTATGATTCCGAGGCGAGCCTGGGACCTTGCCGTTTTTAAGGTGCTGGAGAGCCATTCTAATCTCGCTCAGATTGACGTCCGGTATATCATCGGAATAGTCTCGGATAAGACTTGCTCTTGGATCGTTACTCACAATTCCGTGTGGCTCCAACGATGATGTGTCCCATATAACATCTCAGTCTCACTCAAAATCTCAGGTATCCCGGAAACGATGCCACCACACTCAGTCTTCAGCATTGAAAGTTGGCTCTTTCTGACAGACAGATTTCAAGCAAAGACTTTGGAGCCCTGGTTCCGCTCAATCGTTTCTTCAATAGGAGCTGTATTGAAGTTGCGTAAGTACTGCCGCATATATTTGGAGATCTGTCTGTTCAGTTGCTTGTATGCTGTCAATTCTGCTGATGATTGCAGCCTCACCTATCGTCTAACAGCCATGAGATTAAGAGTGTAATCGGAGATTTTTTGTGTTCTTCTGCGGCGGGTCTTGCAGAACATAGCTCCAACCGCATGGACAATTTCCACGAGTTTGTCATTCATATTGTCCATTGTGTATTGCAATCTTCCAGGCACTGACAACGGTTTTGTAACTCCAGCTGAAAGGTTTCGGGATTTTTCGACAGAGCGTTGACTTCATTAGACGAGACCTCTCCAACTTAACGTTTAGGTTCAGTGTGCCTCTAACCATTCACTGATCGCTGCCAGTTTTCACCATGCGATCACTACGTGCACTCAGTTGGGTCATGAGTTCAATCCGTCGATTGACCGGTCCACTTTCTCGACTCGAAGTTGGACTTACCTAAGTCGGACTATTTGTCCCAGGTCCCAAACGTACTCGTCAACAACTTTGCCTAGCTTGCTAGTGCTCCCAACAACTACGGGCATAGTGGGTGTGACAAGGATATTAAACATGATCTTTGTTTTGTTGATGTTGGGTGCTAAAACGGGTACCGGATGACTGGTGTAAAGCAGTTCATAGCACCAATATATAAAGGAAAAGGGTCACAGCAGGACTCGTAAAAACTACCGTGGTATCAGCTTGACTTAGTATTAGTGGGTAAACTGTATCCTAAGGTGTTAATTGAAAGAGTCGTATGAAAGAAACTGATGGATTAAACTATTTGGGTCATGTGCAAGCGGGTTTTAGAAAGGGGGAATGGGGTGTCAGATCAAGCGTCTTTTCCATGCGTATGATTGCCGAGCAAGTTTCTTGGCCAAAAACCGAAAGCAGTTTTTTGTGCGTTCATGGACTTGGAAAAGGCTTGATGACAGAGTGGACAGGAAACATGTGAAAGCATAGCCCGCCTGTCCTTGAAAATTGTAGAATATATAGCGGCGCTGACGTCGGTGTGTCGGTTTGCCGTGTAGTGGCGGTTAAGAATATCCACTACCCCATATCTGCCCGTGGGTGTCGTAAAAGGCGACAGAGGGAGACAGGCAGGAGATGGGCAGCAGCATCTTCCTGATAACAGCAACTGTACGACCAAAAAAAACTGCGGTTGCCAACCCGCTCGCCAAGCGTGGCAACTATGGCAATATACCCCCCATGAACAATTACACAAATAGACGTCCCCGCCTTCCTGGCTACGGTGGCGACCATGGTAACGGCGGGGCAGGGGGTGCTAAGAATCTCCGGTGGAGGTTCGGTTGTCACCTACGACGACTCGACCTGGCATTTAACGCACGCACACTGAGGACTGACGAGAAGATCCTGGAGCTGGAAGAAGAGATAGACAAGCTGCGCTGGAGTATTATAGGATTATCCGAGGTCCGAAGAGAGGGGGAGGACACGGTGATTCTCGAATCCGGCAACTTGTTCTATCACCGGGAAGGCGACCATCTGTCCCAAGGAGGTGTCGGATTTATCGTCCACAAGTCTCTCGTCAACAACGTTGTAAAGATTGGGAGTGTGTCGACGAGGGTCGCGTACCTGATACTCAGAATCACCAAACGGTATTCGCTGAAGGTCATACAGGTTTACGCACCAACATCGGCACATCCCGATGAGGAGGTAGAGCAAATGTATGAGGATATTTCCAAAGCCATGCAATCTGACATGTAAGTAACATAATAGTATTTTAATTGTTTTATGTAATTATAAATATTTGCATGCCTATTAAAGGCAGAATATAGCTTGAACTATGCACCACTGTTAAATCTGGTACCACCTGTATTCTGTGCAAATAAATGTTTCTTTCTTTTTCCTCCAAAACCCACTACACGGTGTTGATGGGAGACTGCAACGCAAAACTAGGCACAAGAGAAAGCGGTGAGCTGAAGTTAGGGAAATTTGGAGTAGGGCAACGGTAGGGGCCAGCAGCTGGCCGACTTTATGGAGAAAGAGGGACTCTTTATGATGAACTCTTTCTTCCAGAAGTGGCCCCACAGGAAGTGGACCTGGTCGAGCCCCGACGACAAAAAATGAGATTGACTTCATTATGACGACCAGACGCCAACTGTTCAGTGATGTCTCAGTGATCGCAAGGGTGAAAACTGGCAGCGATCACCGAATGGTTAGAGGCACACTGAACCTAAACGTTAAGTTGGAGAGCTCTCGTCTAATGAAGTCAACGCTCCGTCCCCCCTCGTGCTCTAATCCAGAATCCCGAAAATTTTCAGCTCGAGTTACACAACCGCTTTCAGTGCCTACAAGATTGCAATGCAGTGGACGATATGAATGACAAGCTCGTGGAAACTGTCCATGCGATCGGAGCTAAGTTCTGCAAGACCCACCGCAGAAGAACACAAAAACTCTCCGATCACACTCTTAATCTCATGGCTGTTAGACGGGAGATGAGGCTGCAATCGTCAACAGATTTGACAGCATACAGGCAACTGAACAGACAGATCTCCAAATGCATGCGGCGAGACTTACGCAACTTTAATACTGCTCGTATTAAAGAAGCGATCGAGCGGAACCAGGGCTCCAAAGTCTTTGCCAGAGATCTGTCTGCCAGAAAGAGCCAAATGTCAAAGCTGAAGACTGAATGTGGCAGCATCGTTTCCGGGACACCTGAGATGTTGAGTGAGATTGAGAGGTTCTATGGGCAGCTGTACACATCATCGTTGGAGCCACACGCAAGTGTGAGTAACGATCCAAGAGCAAGTCTTATCCGACACTATTCCGATGATATCCCGGACGTCAGTCTAAGCGAGATTAGAATGGCTCTCCAGCACCTTAAAAACGGCAGGGCCCCAGGCGAGGATGGAATTACAGCGGAGCTTCTGAAAGCGGGTGGAACACCGGTACTGGAAGTCCTTCAGAAGCTCTTCAATTCCGTCCTCCATGGTGGCACTACTCCAGAGGCGTGGAGCAGAAGTGCGGTGGTCTTGTTCTTTAAGAAAGGCGACAACGCTCTCTTGAAGAACTACAGACCGATTTCCCTTCTGAGCCGCGTCTACGTGCTGTTTTCGAGAGTCATTACGAATCGTCTCGCACGCAGACTCGACGACTTCCAGCCTCCCGAACAAGCCGGTTTCCGAAAAGGCTTCAGTACCATAGACCACATACATACCCTGCGGCAGATTGTACAGAAGACTGAAGAGTACAATTTGCCACTTTGCCTGGCGTATGTGGACTATGAGAAAGCCTTTGATTCCGTCGAAATTTGGGCGGTGCTGCAGTCCCTTCAGCGGTGCCAAGTTGACTGTCGGTATATCGATGTGCTAAAGTGTTTGTACAGTAGGGCTACGATGGCTATCCGAGTACAGAACCAGAGCTCGAAACCTATCCAACTGCAGAGAGGTGTAAGACAGGGTGACGTTATATCCCCGAAACTCTTCACCGCGGCTTTGGAAGACGTTTTCAAGCTACTGGACTGGAAAGGATACGGTATTAACATCAATGGCGAGTACATCACTCACCTTCGATTTGCCGACGATATAGTCCTTATGGCAGAATCGCTGGAGGACTTAAGCACTATGCTCAATGACCTCAATAGTGCCTCCCAACGTCTTAAGATGAACATGGACAAAACAAAGATCATGTTTAATGTCCATGTCACACCTATGCCGGTAGTTGTTGAGAGCACTATGCTCGAAGTTGTTGACGAGTATGTTTACCTGGGACAAATAGTCCGACTAGGTAAGTCCAACTTCGACCGAGAGGTCAATCGACGGATTCAACTCGGCTGGGCAGCGTTCGGGAAATTACGACATATCTTCTCGTCAGGTATACCTCAATCTCTAAAAACTAAATTGTACAACCAGTGCGTGTTGCCAGTGATGACTTACGGATCTGAGACGTGGTCCTTCACTGCTGGCCGTATGAGGACGCTCAAGGTCGCTCAGCGAGCTATGGAGAGGGCTATGCTCGGAGTTTCTCTGCGTGATAGACTCAGAAATGAGGATATCCGCAGTAAAACCAGAGTGACCGACATAGCCCAACTGATTAGTAAGCTGAAGTGGCAATGGGCCGGCCATATAGCTCGAAGAACCGATAACCGATGGGGAAGAAAGGTTCTCGAGTGGCAGCCTCGTACCGGTAGGCGTAGTGTAGGGCGACCCCCACTAGATGGAGTGACGACCTGGTAAGATATGCAGGAAGTCGATGGATGCAGGTGGCTCAGGACCGTGGTTTGTGGCATTACTTGGGGGAGGCCTATGTTCAGCAGTGGACTTGTGAAGGGCTGTAATGATGAATGATGATGACGTCGGTGAGTAGTGACTGCGAAGTTACCTGTTTATGAGTACAAGTAGATGAAGTTAGTTGAATAATGTACAAATTTTCATTTCATTTTAATGAGAAAATTTAACATTAAAAAATGGAGAAATATTTTATTATGCGTGGATGTGCAAGTGGTTTAGCATCTGATCGGAAAAATAGACTGAAAATGACTTTTATTCACCGAACTTTGCAATCGAAGCGCCTCACTTATGATGTCCATATTTATGGGACACTATTTTATACGACGATCGTTCTCCTGTTCTCTAACCTTCATGAGGAGAACGACCACTACATACTAAAGCATAGCCCACCTGTCCTTGAAAATTGTAGAATTTATAGCGGCGCTGACGTCGATGAGTAGTGACTGCGAAGTTAGCTGTTTTTGAGTACAAGTAGATGAAGTTAGTTGAATAATGTACAAATTTTTTCGCGGCATTGGTGAGAAAATTTTCATGCTCCGTAATTTTGTAATTTTTGACAAAAAGAAACATTAAAAAACGGAGAAATATTTTATTGTGCGTGGATGTGCAAGTGGTTTAGCATCTGATCGGAAAAATAGACTGAAAATGACTTTTATTGACCGAACTTTGCAATCGCAGCGCCTCACTTATGGTGTCTATATTTCTGGGACACTATTTTCTACGACGATCGTTCTTCTGTTCTCTAACCTTTATGCTCCATCCTCCAGCACAATATGGCGATAATTAATGACGTCATTTGCATTCGCCAGTATACTGGAAACATTTCGGAACATACCCTTGACAGTACGTTTGCACTGAGAAACATCCAACACGTAATGTTTTGAAACAAATCGCATAAAATAAATTACACAACATGTTTTGTTGATGGTGGCGTTCACACTCACAAAAACTGAGTAAAATTTTCAACTGTCGGCGACAAGCATACAATCAACCAGTGACGAATTTTGTTTTAAGATTATTTCAATTCCTTAATTAGTGTAGTGTCAATCAACCAGTGACGGACTGTGTTTTAAGACTATTTCAATTCTTTAAATTAGTGTAGTTAGCGCCTACGACAAATATAATATACCAAGTGACGAACTTTATTTTAAGACTATTATAATTTATCAATTAGTGTGATTAGCATATTAACTCTTATTAGAATATAATTTAAATATAATTACAAAATTGAAAGGTTAGCCTTTAATGATAATTTTATAAGGAAGTTTTTTAAGAAAGAATTTGTATTGTAAAAATTTAAGTTTTGTTTAACGCTTAAAAACTAGTGTTAGATTAAAGGTTTATACGTAACATAATGTAAACAAAAAGAAATAAGTTGATTAGACATCTGTTTTAATAAATATAAGACAAAATGTATAGTAAATTAGCAATTTAGTAGGGTTTTTGTTCTATAAGTTTTGTATAGAGGACTTAATAGTTTTATATTATAATTTTATGTTATAGAACATAACTAGAGCAATCTAACGATATATAATTTGTAAGGGTTTTTTGAAAACTTTCAATAAATAAAGGCTCCGAAAGTTTCGGCTCGAAGTAAAAACAACGCGCTAGATAGGGAAAACCGCGCTAAAAAAAAAGCGCTTTCGTTCCTGTACGGTAGTGCTCTCCCGCTCTCGCGCCCCCGCTGTCCCGCTCGCGCTGTACAGCGCCGACGCAGTGCTCAGTCCGCCGGCGGCATCGTTCTCGGACGGTCGCCTCCAGGTGGTCCGCGCTCCCGTACAGTACGGTAGTGCTATCACGCTCTCACGCGCCTCCGCTGTCCTGCTCACGCGGAACAGCGTCGAGGCTGCCGGTGAGTCACTTTCACGCTACAGTTCTTGCCCCCCTGTCTTCGGGCAGGGAGGTCTCACTGACTTCCGCTTTCATTTTAATTTTCACTTTTTCATTTCATTTTCATTATCATTTTCATTTTTCAATTCATTTTCATTATCTTTTTCATTTTTCAATTCATTTTCATTATCATTATTTTTTTTGTACTGTCTCCTTTATTTTTTCCTGTGTTCTTGTATTACTATTACGTGCATAGTGTGTCGTAGTACGTCTCGCGTTCTAGTCCCTGTTCTACAGAGAACAGGGACCCGTCCTCATCTTTATCGTTACATAGCTTAGCTTGCTTACTGACCCAAAATGGCCGCACCCAGCCTCACTGAGTCCCTCGCCGCCCTCATTAACCAATTTGGATTAAATGGCAATGAGACGGTCCTCGCCGCCATCGCCACCATCGCCGCCCAGGCTTCCCTCCCTGCCCCTCAGGCACACCTTCCGCCGCCGGTAATCGCGTCTTACCTCGAAACGAGGAACTCCTTTGCCCCGCTAGAATCTGCCCCCTTAGAAATGGAGTACGCATGCTCCGAGTCCTCGGCACCGACCTCCCGGAAGAGGCCCGCCACCACCTCAGGCTCCGGTTCATCGGAGTCCTCTGACTCCGACGGAACCGGGGAGTCCACTTTCACCACCGTCACCTCCAAGCGCAACGGTAAGCGCGCCGCGTTAAAACGCACCCCCCCTATTTCAGCGGCCCTTGCCGCTCCCACAACCTCCGCAGCCCTCAACGCTGCCGCCGTCCCACTGATGTCACTAGACATCCCCAAACCGCCCAAACCAGCCTCTCGTTGTGCTCCAGTCCTTGCTAAGAAGCAAGTCCCGCCCCCTGTCTTCCTAAGAGACAAGGCAAAATTCACTCAATTATCCAAAACCTGCTACGACGCAGGTATCAAGTATGATCATGCCATCAACCTCGGGGAGGCGATCAAAATCATCCCTGCCTCGATCGAGGACTTCCGTCAGATCACCCGGCTATTCACAGCCGAATGAATCTCCTACCACACATACGCTCTCCCGGAAGAGCGTAAAGTCAGGGCCGTCATCCGAGTCGTACCATTTGAGTTCTCAAACGAGGAAATCCTTGAGGACCTTAAGTCCCAAGGTTTCCCAGTGGAAGCAGTGCACAAAATGCACAACAGAACGGGCAAGAGATACAACCTTGCCCTAGTAATCCTATCGAACGTGCCGGAGGCTAAAGCTATCTTCCGGCAGGTACGCACAGTGTGTGGCCTGTCAAGGGTGAAGGTAGAGCCCCCATATAGGCCCGGTTTCCCGGCGCAGTGCCACCGCTGCCAACTTTATGGTCACGCGGCGGCCAACTGCTCCGCCCCACCCAGGTGCGTTAAGTGCCTAGAACCACATAACACAAGAGTGTCCCCGGCCCAAAGACGCCGAATCCCCGCCCGCTTGTGTCCTGTGCAACCAGACAGGACACCCGGCCAACTATAAGGGTTGCCCACGCGCACCTCAACCTCGCCCCAGTAGGCAAGCTCCACCACCGGTGAATGACCGCTCATTCCCGGCCCTCCAACAACGGCCCCGTCAGGGCCTTTCTCAGCCCATCCAGGGCTTCCCTCGACCCTCTCAGGGTCCCACTAGGGCCCCCTCAGGGCATAATTCGGCCCCCTCCGGGCTTCACAAAGCCAATGCAGCCTCCAGTCTTTCCCTGGGGGCCCAAAAAGGCAGACCCACCGCGGACAACCTCGTACGCACATGAAGCAGAGCCCACACTCGACGACTACAACACGCTATATTCCGCTATTAGGAATATCGATGTTAGGGAAATAACCGTTGTATCACGCAAACTGCGCGCGGCGAAGTCCCCCCAAGAACGCCTTCTCATTCTTGCAGAACACAATAACCTTCTGTTAGCGTTGTAAGTTAAGTTAAGTTAATTAACTTAACTTCAATGACTGAGCAAATTAACCTACCAAGATCTCACGGTCGTATCAAACCTAAGGGTTTATCGCTTGTATCATTTAATATTCGCGGCTTGCGAAATAACCTCCCAGAGCTCAAGCTCTTTCTTCGAAATCGTGAAGTCGATTTCCTCCTCCTACAGGAAACTAATCTCAAAGCTAAGGACACTAGAGGCCTTTCTATTAAAAACTTCTCTCTTCTTCGTAACGACAGACCCGACCGCCGAGGCGGCGGAACGGCCATCTATTACAAGAAGACACTTCATTGCTCGCCCATTTCTACTCCGCAGCTTACCAACATGGAAGCCACGGTATGCAGGCTAGCTATGACTGGACATCAGTCCATCCTCATAGCCTCCTGTTACATCCCTTCAGGAACCTATCCCCTCAAAAAAGATTTTGAGGCCATTTTATCTTTAGGCAATTCAGTCATTATGTTTGGAGATTTTAACTCCAAGCGTACTGAATGGACATGCCGCACTACGTCCCCTAGTGGCAAGATACTGCTCGATATCACGCTGTCTCTTGATATTACCGTCCATAGTCCTCTCGGTGTTACTCACTTTCCCGATAACACCGATCACGCCCCCGATGCGTTAGATTTTGCGTTACTCCAAGGAGTTTCTCTCAACCTCAGAGCAATCGAGACACTAGACGATCTAGGATCAGATCACCGACCGGTCTCCCTCATTCTTGGCCATCAGCCACCTCCCCCAACACACGAAAACCTTCACTAACTGGAAGGGATTCAAGGAGTCCCTAGCTAAAGCTTTGGACCCACAGGACTCTACCATCTCCCTACCGTCGGACTTAGATAGTCCCGAAAAAATCAACATCGCGGTCGATTCACTCTCCACCCTTATTAAATCCTCCCTTAAGGAGAACGAAAGGGTCGTCCCGGTTGCTAACAATAGTGGGCTTCCCCTACATATTAGCAACCTATTAAAAGCCAAAAAAGCTGCTTTCCGGAGAGCAGCAAAATATCCCACCCCCAAATATAGGCGCGCGGCCAATCGTCTTCAACGAAAACTCCGCTTCCGCCTCTCTGAATTTCGAGACCTCGAAAAGAGTAAGCTCATGGAGACTAACTCTCCATCTCACACAGCGTACTATCAGATGGCTAGAGCCCTCCGCATAGACGCTATCACCCACACTCCCCCTCTCTCCCGTCCCAACGGCACGGTTGCCTTCGAGGACGAGGAAAAGGCTGAGTGCTTTGCAGATAGCATTGCCGCTCAATGCTCTCCTAGTTCTCAACCCGTCGACCCCTCTCACGTCCAGGCAGTGGAGGATGAGGTCCGCCGCCGGAACTCAACCCCTACGGCCTCCGAACCTATCTCTGTGTCCAATGATGAGATTTCATCCCTCATCAAAGGACTTAAGCCCAAAAAGGCTCCGGGCGCGGATGGCATCTCCAACCAAGCCCTAAAACACTTTCCTGAGCAGGTGTTAACCTTGCTATCTATTATCTTCAACGCCTGCTTCAACCTCAGTTATTTCCCCACTACGTGGAAAGAGGCTACTGTGATTGGAATTCCCAAGCCAGGCAAGCCTCTCAACCTCCCCTCCAGCCATCGCCCCATTAGCCTCCTCAAGGCAATGGGCAAGCTCTTCGAAAGAGTCATCCAAGCGCGTATGAGGCGCTATCTGTTTCCCACAGACGGCGACCCTCTTATCATTCCCCATCAATTCGGTTTCCGAGCCAAACACTCATGTCCCCAACAAGTTCACCGCATTGTGGAATATATCCTCAGCGGTTTCTATCCTCGTCGTCATAAGACCATCGCGGTCTTTTTCGATATAGCTAAAGCTTTCGATAGAGTCTGGCACACAGGCCTCATCTACAAGCTATACAAAATAGGTCTCCCCGATCGTCTAGTTCGTCTCGTGGCCTCCTATTTAAAACATCGTACCTTTCGTTTTAGACACGAAGGCACGCTTTCTTCACAGCGAACTATCAAGGCTGGTGTCCCTCAGGGCTCAGTACTTGCTCCTCTGCTGTACATCCTGTTCACCAACGACATTCCCATCCCGTCGAAAGGTGTTCAACTCTCCCTCTTCGCAGACGACACTGCCATCTACTGCAAAGGTGTCTCACTACCCATCATACGGAACAAGATCCAAAAGTCAGTTGATGACCTAGGAGCTTGGTTCAAAAAATGGCGCATCGATGTGAACCCGGAGAAGAGCTCCGCCGTTCACTTCGATTATAAACGACGCCGTCTCAAAAACACTCCACCAATACGTATGCTAGGGACCCCTGTCCCCTGGCATACGACCGCCAAATATTTAGGTGTCACTCTAGACACAGGGCTTACTTTCAGGCCCCACGTCAAAAGAGTAACCCGTCACGCACGGTTTTATCTGAGTAGGCTCAACAGTATGTTGGGCCGACACAGTAAAATGTCCCTTCGAAACAAGCGTACCCTTTACAAGGTCTGTATACGACCAGTCATGTCCTACGCGGGCCCCGTCTTTGCCCACGCAAACCCTAACATTATAAATAAACTCCAAATAGTTCAGAACCTCTTCTGCCGTCGAGCTGCGAACGCACCTTGGTACGTCCGTAATGCCGTCCTTCATCGGGACTTAGAGCTCCCAACAATTCAACAATTCCTTAAAAAACTCTCTGAGAACTTCTTCAAAGTCTCAGAGTCGCACCCAAATCAATTAATTCGTGAGGCAGCTTCTTATGCAGCCCCACCGCCCTCTCGCTATCGTGTCCGCAGGCCGAGAAACTCTCTCTCGGACCCGCCTAATAAACTGTCAAACGACCTGAACTGTCTCCTGGCGGCTCAGGCCAACTCTAATTAAACTAAATTATTGTATTAACCAACTTTAATTTGCCTTCGTAGGCACTCCCTCAGCGGCTCTTAGCCGCCTGCGCCCTCTTTTCCCAAAAGAGGGTCGCTCATGATAAGGCACAATAGAGCTTAATCAGCCGGTTGCCTGTCCCCAAAGGCGGTTTTTAGAGGGTATCACTTAGGGTCCCCGGTAGGACAGTGAGCCCCTCATAACCACGATAGACCGGCTATCGTGGTATGCGTAATGCATTTTCCGCCTCCCTACGTATAGGGTAGCCCTTTAATTGCTTCGGGCGCAAAAAAAAAGGCTCAAATCGCAGCTTGCAGGCCGCGAGTCCTGAGACAAGATGAAGCTGTAAGAGTCGCATAGACTAACAGCACTAACATCTAGATAATAGAGCTCAAATCGCAGTCGCAGCACAGCCGTCGAAGAGGCTACAACAATAAGGAAAAAGGAAGCCGAAACCTAAGGAACAAGAAGTTACCTAGAAGAAAAGTGTTTTAATTGCCTCCTCCCGGTTGATCGTCTATCTCTCTCTCTCTCTCTCTCGGGGTCCTAGTAGGGTCGTATCATACATACGCATTCAGGGGTGCGTGGGACGTGCGTCACCAGCACTAGGCAAGGAACGTACGTCATAAAGTGGGAGATTGTCCCAGGGCGACTGCGGGCACTGGACGTGTCCCTGCCGTCCGAAACATCAACAGATATCAAGATTTGTTTTTGGCTGTGTTCGCATTGATTACAACATAGACATTCTATTTGTTTATCTCTAGATTTGTCAACGTTAGCGTTCGCACTGTTGTTTTTTACATTTCGCGATTTGCTTTAAATCGTGTTTTTTTGTTATTCAATTTAGTTGATAAACATCACAAAAAATTATCACCCCTAGCGGAGATGAACGATTACTTTATACAAAATATCATCATTACAGCCCTTCACAAGTCCACTGCTGAACATAGGCTTCCCCACAAGGTAAGCCACAAAGCACGATCCTGAGCCACCTGCATTCACCGACTTCTTGCATGGCTTACCAGGTCGTCACTCCATCTAGTGGGGGGTCACCCTACACTTTGCCTACCGGTACGAATATAAATGTGGTATATATCTCCACAAACTCCATCTTTATCATTAATCAGATTACCTGCAATTCTCTCGTGTGGCGGAAAAGTTTAGTCATTATTTGGGGTATTTTTTTAAGTTGCCTGTCCCAGAGCTCGATATAAAAGAACATAATAAAATACAAAACAAATTTCTAATTATTTATTCAATTAAAATACATAACTTAAAAAAGAACTGTACAAAACTGTTTATCAAATAATTTAGTTTGTTACTGCAATCTTCATAATGTGTTTTAAGTAATAAGAAATTTTTCTTCCACATGTACTATCTTTAAAAAATTTACAAAGCTTACCATAGTTTAGGCTTATTCCAATAATTTGTGTTTCCTTGGAGATATATAGGGTGTTTTTGTGATAACCGGTCAAATTTGCAGAGAAGGTTCAAGATAACTAATATAGGCTAACGTTGAAGAAAAATCCTAAACTTTATGTCCTTTTTGTCTCTTAAATTCAAAATGCGCAGTAATGTATTGTATTAAGTGAATTTACTGCACACGCAAACATTCGTAAGAGTCCTGTAGTTTTTTTCTTTTAATTTCTTATTTGAGCTTGTAATAACAGCGCAAATGTTGATATTATTTTCTTGGATAATTTACTTACTTTATTGTCATTAGGTAAAACATTTAATACAATTTTGGCTTTTAAGGTTTCAATGTGATTATGCAATTGGTAGAATTTTCTTATGTATCACTTTCTATAATTTTCTTTATTAGTCACGCAGCACAGTTTTTAGTCTCTATCTCGTATTCCACTGCGAATCACTGTCAAACACATTGCACGCGCTTCCAGAACCTCGATTTCTTTCTTTTTTGTTGTAAATGTACAGCTACCTTTGCTTAAAACAAATAAAAACTCTTCATCACTTGAATCCATTATTATTGAAAATTCTGTCTCGGTTGTGTCTACAAATACAAAATTAACGTCAAACTTATCTTTCAACATAAAAATATTTCTACAAATTTGTTTTCTAACATTTTGTTTTTGCAGTTATATAGATATAATATATATATAATATGTAATAGTGGCACTTCACATGGCTATTTGGTATTTGTGATAGCATGTTGCCGTATTTGGCAAAAAAATTGACGTAAGGGCAAATAAACGATATAACCGTCCACACATGGAGCCAAATACCAAAAAATGAAACATGTTTGCCAGCGTAAAGTAGTTGTACCTATAAAATGGACGTTGCACTTTCAGCTGGATTTTATTATTTGAACGCATGTTACTATTACATGTTATGCGTAAAAAAATACAAAGTGATAAAAAAAAGACCAAGAGCAAGGCGATGGTGGATGCTGACTGTGCATAAAAATCGAACCAAGTAAGTAATTTGTTTATTTCATTTGTAGAATGACTTTTGCATGACACGCAAATCATATTAACGAAAATTCCAATAAAATAAGAACCTAAATCTAATTAGTATATACAGAATAGAATAGAATAATTTTTTATTCAATATAGATCACATGTGTAATTCTTATTGAAAGTATTTTTTTACTTTACCACTGGTTGGAAAAAAAACCCTCTGTCCTGAGAAGAACTAGCAAGAAATCCAGCAGGATTTTTTTTAAAATAAATTTTACAATATAAATGGTTACAAACTATTTACAATTTATTTTAGAAACAGATTGCAAGCGACTACCTCGTTCCCAGGGTTTATTATCAACCATGTATTCATTTATATTAGCCCTTTTTATAGAGTTTTTCATTAATTAAATATTTAAACTTGGTAATAGCTATGGAGTGTAGAGTAGACACTCCATAGTAATAGCGTATACATTGCCCCAAGAACGGGTTACTGACTTTATGGACTCGAGATATAGGTCACTAGCTTGTGTTTGTTCCTAGTGTTTACAGAGTGTATATCACTTTTTACTAAAACTGTCTATGTTCTTGTGAACATACATAAAATTTTGGTAAATATACTGAGAGGCCAAAGTTAATATATTAATTTCTTTAAATTTATCTCTAAGAGACTCCTCGGTTTTAGGTTGTAAATACACAATAAAAGTTATTTATATTTCCAGGGAATCTATGGAGACAAGGTTTCAAGAAATGTTAGCAGAACCCTCTAACGAGTTTGATAATTTCTGCCGAATGTCTTATGCAGATTTTAATTTTTTGTTACAAAAAGTCCATCCCATAATTTCTAAAAAGGATACAAAATGGAGAGAAGCTATACCTGCAAAAGTTAGATTAGCGATTACTTTACGATTCCTTGCATCAGGAGACAGTTATAGAAGCCTTCACTATACCTTCAAGATATCAAGTCAAATAATCTCAAGAATTATAATGGAAGTGTGTGCTGCTTTATATCAGGTTCTAAAGGATCAAATCAAGGTAAACAACATATATAATTTTCATTAACTTTTATTAATCGTAATCAAATTATTTTTAAGTAGGTATTAAATATGCTATTAATTATTTTTCCCTCGAGGTATTTGCGATGGTGATGGTGTATACGACACCATTCTAGAAGTAGGATTCGGTAGATTCAAAGGAGTATCATTAGAGTATTCTGAGTATTCAACATGATATGCAGGAGAAGGAGCATCCATTTGCGGTGAAGATGACGTATACAAAACCTTTGTAGAATTTGGATAACTGTTAACACAATTAAGATATTCCACTTCTGTCGGAAATGCAACCTGTGGAGGAGATGCGATATTGCTTTGCGGTGGTGATGGTGTATACGATAACATTGTTGCATCAGAATTAGGTTGACTGGTAGCAGAATTCAGAGATGCCACATCTGTCGGATATGCAACCTTTGGCGAACTTGCAACCGCTGACGGAGATGCGATATTGATTTGGGGTGGTGATGGTGTGTATGATAGCATTGTTGCAGCAGAATTTGGGCGACTGGAAGAATAATTAGGCAAATTGAAGTTGTAGACGTGTTCATCGACAAATAGCTCATGTATTTTTGCCATCATGATGTCTCGGCGTTGTTCAGAAAGTTTTCGTAGCTTTCTAGCCACAAGTACCCCAAAGGTAGAGCATTCATCATCTTCATCCTTTAGCTGCAGCTGGGAATGTTGCTTCATAAAACTATATGCTTCATCCATTCGTTTTTTCGCTTCTATAAGTTCAGGTGGATTATTTTGTCTTCTTCTATGCAATATTGGTCTTGCTGTTGAACCCTGTTGTTCATTTGAATTTAATTCCTGTTGTTCTTGGCTTCTAATATTTTGATCTATAGGGCCCTGTTCTGTGTTTTGATCTTCATTAATCGTAAGTTCTTCATCCTGCAAGTATAAATAACATTAATATTTTTGTTACAGTTGCCCGTGGTAGAACAAGACTGGTTGGACATAGAAGGTGGCTTCCATCAACGTTTCCCGCACTGCATAGGTGCGATAGATGGAAAACATGTAGTGATACAGTCTCCAGTTAACAGTGGCTCAGAATATTACAACTACAAAAAATCTTTTAGCATCGTTTTATTAGCTTTGGTTGATAGTAATTACTGCTTTATGTATGCCGACGTGGGATGTCAAGGGAGGATAAGTGATGGAGGCGTTTTGAAAAACTCCGTTCTGTGGAATAAAATAAACAATAATACGTTGGGGCTACCAGCACCAATTCCACTACAAAATGGAAATGGTGACTTGCCATATGTATTCTTAGGTGATGGAGCATTTGCCTTACATAACAATATCATGAAACCATATCCAGGGAATCATCGAGAAGGCACCAAAGAAAGAATTTTCAACAAGAAGCTTTCATCAGCCCGTGTTATCGTTGAAAATGTATTTGGTGTTATGTCTGCTATATTTAGAGTGCTACGTTCGCCTATGCTACTTGAACCTGAATCAGCTAGCCAAGTAGTCATGGCGTGTGTAGTTCTACACAACTTTTTGAGAAGAAGTAGACTGTCTAGAAATGTATATAATCCACCTGGTACATTCGACCTGAATGATGGAGACGACTTAATAATACCAGGGTCATGGAGGGCCGATATTCCCAACAACCCAGCACTGCGTGATATTCGTAACATTCCTAGAAGATCTCCAAGGAATCCAGTCGAAATCAGAAACGACTTTGCTAATTACTTTTATAATACATGAAACTGATTGATCTGTAAACTTACCTATCTGTTTATTATTTGAAAATAAAATAAAATTATTATTATAAAATTTATAGGTAGTTATATTTTTTTTATAGATAATAATAATAATAATGTCCTCCAGACCGAATTTCGGCCACGGCGGCCAGCCTCAACGGAGACTAGCCATCTGCGCAGGACAGGATTATAGTGCCCAAGTGTATGCGCAAGCACAGGAGCACTCTCTATTCCCTCACTCTCATAGCCCGATGGGACGGTAAACCGACACGACCGGAGAGAGATCGGGCGTAGGACCAACGACTTTACGTGCTTTCCGAGGCACGGGGGTGAAACACCGCCAACTTCCTGACTCCAGGCAGATACTGAGAATTTCTTGATGGAAAAACTCAATAACTGATTTTTTGGCCCGACCCGGGATTCGAACCCGGGACCTCATGATCAGCAGTCGCACTACTACAACCACTAGACAAACTACTTTGGAAATGATTACAGTAATACATACAGTGGTATTTTACTTTGTGTTTTTATCATCATACAACCAGTTTAAAATATCTTTCTTACTAGCTTAGCTAGCTTAGCATGTAAAGGTAATATTATAAATGGACATATTATCCCTTATTCATCTTGGCTTTAATCATATTTATTTAATTAGTGTAGTGGTGTTTGTGATGTATATTCACTAATTAATTAACTATGTAAAAATAGTCTCCACACCATGTTTGTTTGTCTGCTGTGCACCATTTTTTGCCAGACCTACTAAAAAGATTTTCCATCAATCTTAAAGTACCTATAAACGCTGAATGAACCTACAACTTTGTTTTATACTAATTTTAAGCTATTCTATTCTATAATATGTACTATTCTAACTCATAATATCGGTGAATACTACTAGAAAATAGTTTTTAGTTTGTTTATAGGTTATTGTGATATTCATATTTTTATTTTTAATTTTTCAGTATTCCCGTTAGATGCGGTAAAACTAATATTAATTTTGTAATTTATAGATGATAAGGAATAAATTGACATGCATTTCATTAATTGTAGCTAAAATTTGTGGTGGGCCCATTCTATATACAAAAAGAAATTGTCTTCTATAAATGTATTATTACTTACCACAGTGTTTATGGTACTGTTGCAGGTATAAACAGAATTCAAAAAACTATCCATGAATGCAAATGCAAACCAACTTGGTTGATACACATCGGATGCACCTGATCCGGATCGTTCGCTTTTCTTTATTTTGGTTTTGTAACCTCGGTACGCAGACATAAGCGACTCCTTCTTTTTTTTAAATCTTGCAGGGTACATGGTACACCCAAATTGTCTTTAATTGTATTCCACGCGTCGTTTACTCTTTGCCGGTTTTTATGCCCCTCGTTTCCAGGGTCCCAAATGCATGGGTTCATTTGGTAAAGTTCTAAAAACCTTACAACGGTTTCTTTGTCCCAATTCATTTTCCGTATGTATCTAAATAATTACTTATTAAGGTTATAAACAGGTCCGTCCGTACTGGTTGACAGTTCGCGCGCTTATGAGCCCGACCATGTGTGGCCAGTATATTTGCGTATTTGCCTATTTGTCTCCTTTGATGTGCCTTAAAAAACCGACAGACGATCGGTAAGCCG
This sequence comes from Parnassius apollo, assembly GCA_907164705.1. NCBI lineage: Eukaryota > Metazoa > Arthropoda > Insecta > Lepidoptera > Papilionidae > Parnassius > Parnassius apollo. Next base: position 3,720,912 of record CAJQZP010001449.1, on the reverse strand, counting down.
TATTTGTTATTGGCTATATTTGCCAAATAGGCAAATACGGCAATAATTATGGCAAATATACTCTCCACACATGGAAGTTATTTGTCGAATACCCCAAATACGCAAATACAAATAGCCATGTGAAGTGCCACCATAATGTACAATAAACTGTCAAACATATTTCTCTACAATATGTTCCTTGACTATGCAAACGCTTTATGGTATATTGACAGAAAACAGTGTTTAAAACGTAGACAGAGAAGTTTAAAACATGTTTTTTCGTGATAATCGCGTCAGTGCAAACGCACGGTGACATATGTTGTCAACTTGTCATGTCATTCTCATCTTTTACTACACGTGTTTTTGTGTATCCCATACAATATTTTTATAGTGCAAAATAAATCTTAAAAATGGGAAAATTTAGATCTAAGCTTAAAGGAAAAGCGAAGGGTAAAAGATGGCAGAAAGGTCAATCATCGAATTCAAATCCAAAAACGCAAAAATACAGAGAAATGGCAAAATCCCGGTTTTTTCAAGAGAATCTTGGTATATATTTTTTAATTAAACTTGTGCACTTTTTAATGATATTCTATGATATATTACTTTTTGGTTCTCATTTTAACCTATCCAAAGTTATAAAATAGGATAAATATTTTAAGTAAAGTAAAAGAAAGGTCATAAATATTTTTTTTACCATTTCAATATTTTGAAAAGTTTATTTTCGGAATTACAGTTTACACGAGGTTTTAATGGGCCCCTTATATGTCTAAGCTGACTAGCAAACTTAGTTTACATTTGTTGAAACAGCTAAATTAGATATTATAGTTATTTCAATAGCATATTGTCATACGGAATCTTGCTATGAGGTAATGCAACTGAAAAACTATCTTTGTATTGCAAAAGAAAGTGATAAGAGTAATATATAAGCTAAGTCCAAAAGAATGAATGTCTTAGAGAAAAAATTATAGAAATAAATATATTGACTTTAAATATTTAGCAAAATTTAATTATGTATGTCAAAAACAAAAATAGTTTTATTAATACTACTGGTGTACATTCTGTAAATACTAGGAACAAGCCCAAGTTAAAATTATTTGACTTGATAATATTATTTGACTCCAAAGAGTCTGTAATCCTAAATGAGGCTATGTATATACGCTTTTTCAACAAAGTTACAGAAGATATGCAGGATCCATCTATCAAAAGTTTGAAATGTTCACTAAGTAAACATATTTAATAAGGATTGTTACACAAATAAAGAGTAAGTGTCTGATAATAACCCTTGGGAATGAGGTAGTAGCAATTATGCTGTTTCTATTTTAATTACATTACATTTAAAAAAAATTAAAAGTAGTATGGTATCATAAAACTACAGTCCTATTGTTGGTGAGTGGCCATTGCAGTCCATGGACAACCACAGTTAATCGCAAACAACCTACTGCCTAGTAATTATTATTTATTTAACCATGTGTAACTATTGCAAATATACCCTAAATATACCCTAAATGTGTAACTATTCCAAATATACCCCTATGGCTTTAGAAGGAAAAGGGAAGATCTCCTGCTAGGCAAGGTGTTCAGCCCGGAGAGTGACCAACATTCCATGTGTTATTTCAGAGTGACATTGCAACCAAAACACCCCTCTGCTCAGTTTTTTACACAGTACTTGCTTATTGTACTTATTGTATATGTATGTATAATATACGATAAGTAGGCTATAGTAGTATAGTAATATAATATACAATAGGTAGGGAAAAACATATATATGTAAATATCATGAATTCTAAATTTTTTTGTATTTATAATAAATGATGGAAATTTAACTCCTATCATTCAAATTGTGCTATGTCGTAGGTGTATAGTAAAGAAATAATTTGTTCATGTTGCCATAATAGCAGTAGTATAAAAATGCTGCTGTTTCATATAGTGAGTGCAGTGGATCGGGGACCACTTTTAATGGTAATGAAGCATTCTATCTGAGCCCTCAAGGGTGATCTCTACATTTTAAATCATATCTGTGGACTATGGACCACAGTATCCACTTACTATCAAGTGGACTGTGAGCTCATTTGTTATCTTAATTCTATATTTAAAAAAAAAGATTGAATTTTAACCAACTTGTTTTACTAATCTAGCCAGTAAATACCAAAATAACTTTCAATTTCTAAGGTGCCTTAAATTAAACAGTTTGCTGTTTCTAGGAAGCACTGGCTTAACCCAACAAGCTGTTTTAAAGCATGATGCCATGATGACCTATGGTCACAACAGTGGTAAACAAAAATCAGATGGAGAAAATGAGCTTACAATAGCAAAAGAATTTGAGAACATGTCTGTGAAGACTGGAGATGAGGACTCTGAGACTGAATACTCTGGCACCATGAGATCTGGTACATTTAGGACATTTCAGACATTCGCATCTGACTGGAGTCAATGTTCCAATGTCAGTTTTAGCAAGTAAGTTATTAAATATAATCAAGCAGTTACATACAGTTATCACATATATGAACAAGGTTGTTTAAGGAAGCTCAAGGCACCTCAGCAAGCTAATGAAAGGGCTATGCCCAGAGTTTATCTGTGTGAAAAATTTCGTAATGAGAATATTCTCATTAGGAGTGTTCTGTTCTCAATTACTGACTTTTCAAAAGTAATGTATATAAATATTTTGCAAATAATGGCCAAATTTGCAGAGAAGGTTCAGAATAAGTAATATAAGCAAATGGTGAAGAAAAATTAATTAAAAAAACTCGAAAATTCTGTCCATTTTATCTCTTAAATTCAAAATGTGTGGTAATCATTATTTTATCTGATTTCACTGCAGATGTACACAATCGTAATAGTCAATCATTAGGCAAAAATGTTGGCCATAAATCACGATTAATTTGTGATGATTTCAGATAAAAGTAGAAGGCTTATTTAAAAAAAAAAACTAATAAATAATATAAAATACAGATGTATTTGAAAAACTGTGAAATATCTCTCTTGCGAAAATCTTTATTTATATATTTGAACTTAAATTAAAAATTTGGCTACTCTTTGAAAAATAACCTTGTATGTATAATGATTAAGTTTCCTTTTCAGGTTGTTAAATAGATTTGATTCCAACAATGCTATCCATAAAGAGATGCTTGCTGTATTAGCTGCTGTGACTGAGGTCATCAAAGAACAGGGTGGCAAGGAGACTACTACAGAATACTTTGCGGCATTGGTACATTTAATTTTTGATATAGCATAACATGTCATAACATGTCATTGCCGTGTAGTGGCGGTTAAGAATATCCACTACCCCATATCTTCCCGTGGGTGTCGTAAGAGGCGACAGAGGGAGACAGACAGGAGATGGGCAGCAGCATCTTCCTGATAACAGCAACTGTACGACAAAAAAAAAACTGCGGTTGCCAACCCGCTTGCCAAGCGTGGCAACTATGGCAATATACCCCCCCATGAACAATTACACAAATAGACGGCCCCCAGTCCCCGGCGGCCCCGCTATTCCTGGCTACGGTGGCGACCATGGTAACGGCGGGGCAGGGGGTGCTAAGAATCTCCGGTGGAGGTTCGGTTGCCATCTACGAGGACTCGACCTGGCAACATTTAACGCACGCACACTGAGGACTGACGAGAAGATCCTGGAGCTGGAAGAAGAGATAGACACGGTGCGCTGGAGTATTATCGGATTATCGGAGGTCCGTAGAGCGGGGGAGGACACGGTGATTCTCGAATCCGGCAACTTGTTCTATCACCGGGAGGGCGACCATCTGTCCCAAGGAGGTGTCGGATTTATCGTCCACAAGTCTCTCGTCAACAACGTTGTACAGATTGAGAGTGTGTCGACGAGGGTCGCGTACCTGATACTCAGAATCACCAAACGGTATTCGCTGAAGGTCATACAGGTTTACGCACCAACGTCGGCACATTCCGATGAGGAGGTGGAGGAAATGTATGAGGATATTTCCAAAGCCATACAATCCTCCAAAACCCACTACACGGTGTTGATGGGAGACTTCAACGCAAAACTAGGCACAAGAGAAAACGGTGAGCTGAAGTTAGGGAAATTTGGAGTAGGGCAACGGAACCGAAGGGGCCAGCAGCTGGCCGACTTTATGGAGAAAGAGGGACTCTTTATGATGAACTCTTTCTTCCAGAAGCGGCCCCACAGGAAGTGGACCTGGTCGAGCCCCGACGGTTCGACAAAAAATGAGATTGACTTCATTATGACGACCAGACGCCAACTGTTCAGTGATTTCTCAGTGATCGCAAGGGTGAAAACTGGCAGCGATCACCGAATGGTTAGAGGCACACTGAACCTAAACGTTAAGTTGGAGAGGTCTCGTCTAATGAAGTCAACGCTCCGTCCCCCTCGTGCTCTGATCCAAAATCCCGAAAACTTTCAGCTCGAGTTACACAACCGCTTTCAGTGCCTACAAGATTGCAATGCAGTGGACGATATGAATGACAAGCTCGTGGAAACTGTCCATGCGGTCGGAGCTAAGTTCTGCAAGACCCGCCGCAGAAGAACACAAAAACTCTCCGATCACACTCTTAATCTCATGGCTGTTAGACGGGAGATGAGGCTGCAATCGTCAACAGATTTGACAGCATACAGGCAACTGAACAGACAGATCTCCAAATGCATACGGCGAGACTTACGCAACTTTAATACTGCTCGTATTAAAGAAGCGATCGAGCGGAACCAGGGCTCCAAAGTCTTTGCCAGAAATATGTCTGCCAGAAAGAGCCAACTGTCAAGGCTGAAGACTGAGTGTGGCAGCATCGTTTCCGGGATACCTGAGATTTTGAGTGAGATTGAGAGGTTCTATGGGCAGCTGTACACATCATCGTTGGAGCCACACGCAAGTGTGAGTAACGATCCAAGAGCAAGTCTTATCCGACACTATTCCGATGATATCCCGGACGTCAGTCTAAGCGAGATTAGAATGGCTCTCCAGCACCTTAAAAACGGCAGGGCCCCAGGCGAGGATGGAATTACAGCGGAGCTTCTGAAAGCGGGTGGAACACCGGTACTTGAAGTCCTTCAGAAGCTCTTCAATTCCGTCCTCCATGGTGGCACTACTCCGGAGGCGTGGAGCAGAAGTGCGGTGGTCTTGTTCTTTAAGAAAGGCGACAACGCTCTCTTGAAGAACTACAGACCGATTTCCCTTCTGAGCCGCGTCTACGTGCTGTTTTCGAGAGTCATTACGAATCGTCTCGCACGCAGACTCGACGACTTCCAGCCTCCCGAACAAGCCGGTTTCCGAAAAGGCTTCAGTACCATAGACCACATACATACCCTGCGGCAGATTGTACAGAAGACTGAAGAGTACAATTTGCCACTTTGCCTGGCGTATGTGGACTATGAGAAAGCCTTTGATTCCGTCGAAATTTGGGCGGTGCTGCAGTCCCTTCAGCGGTGCCAAGTTGACTGTCGGTATATCGAAGTGCTGAAGTGTTTGTACAGTAGGGCTACGATGGCTATCCGAGTACAGAACCAGAGCTCGAAACCTATCCAACTGCAGAGAGGTGTAAGACAGGGTGACGTTATATCCCCGAAACTCTTCACCGCTGCTTTGGAAGACGTTTTCAAGCTACTGGACTGGAAAGGATACGGTATTAACATCAATGGCGAGTACATCACTCACCTTCGATTTGCCGACGATATAGTCCTTATGGCAGAATCGCTGGAGGACTTAAGCACTATGCTCAATGACCTCAATAGTGCCTCCCAACGGATAGGTCTTAAGATGAACATGGACAAAACAAAGATTATGTTTAATGTCCATGTCACACCTATGCCGGTAGTTGTTGGAAGCACTATGCTCGAAGTTGTTGACGAGTACGTTTACCTGGGACAAATATTCCGACTAGGTAAGTCCAACTTCGACCGAGAGGTCAATCGACGGATTCAACTCGGCTGGGCAGCGTTCGGGAAATTACGACATATCTTCTCGTCAGGTATACCTCAATCTCTGAAAACTAAAGTGTACAACCAGTGCGTGTTGCCAGTGATGACTTACGGATCAGAGACGTGGTCCTTCACTGCTGGCCGTATGAGGACGCTCAAGGTCGCTCAGCGAGCTATGGAGAGGGCTATGCTCGGAGTTTCTCTGCGTGATAGACTCAGAAATGAGGATATCCGCAGTAAAACCAGATTGACCGACATAGCCCAACGGATTAGTAAGCTGAAGTGGCAATGGGCCGGCCATATAGCTCGAAGAACCGATAACCGATGGGGAAGAAAGGTTCTCGAGTGGCAGCCTCGTACCGGTAGGCGTAGTGTAGGGCGACCCCCCACTAGATGGAGTGACGACCTGGTAAGATATGCAGGAAGTCGATGGATGCAGGTGGCTCAGGACCGTGCTTTGTGGCATTACTTGGGGGAGGCCTATGTTCAGCAGTGGACTTGTGAAGGGCTGTGATGATGATGATGATGATAACATGTCTTAAAAAATAAAAAATTTTGTCTGTTTTCTTTTTTTCAATGTTTATCTATTGATTAAAAGTAGTTAAGGCTTCCTATACTATGTCTTTTGAACTCCATTATTTTTTTGCTCAAAATGACATTTTATTATTGCAGATACAAACCTTAAAAGCTTCGGAAGATGATAGCAGTCTAGTGGCAACCCTGTCACTGCTATCTATGGGCATCAAATCAGTTCCCCAAGCTGTACTCAGAAAGCAGTTCTCAGATTCTGCATCAATATTCATTGAGATATTGGAGAAGAATGCACAGGGTGATAATGGTACATTATTGAGAAGCACAATAGGATGCCTGTCTGTGTTGCTTAGAGCACAGGAGTATGCTCTATGGGGTGATTCCTCAACCATGAAAGTGTTTGACTCCGTGTTGGCCTTTTCATTGCATTCAAAGCCAAAGGTAAAACTGTCATATTGTATTATGACATCTATACACAAAAATAAAATCCAAATGAAACAACTGGCATCTATTAACCAATAAAAAAAAAATTGTTTGTATGTCTGTCTGGACTAATCTTCAGAATGCCTAAACCAATTGTGATGAAACTTGATAAACAGAGAACAATGTCAGAAGAGATCTAGGCTATATGTTAACTGGAAAACTTAAGGACTTTTATGAACAGACAAAAAAAGATAAAATATATGATCTTTGATTACCTTAAAATCTATGTAACGCCACATAAATAGATCATATCCAGGTGAAAGCTAGGCGGGTTGCTTGTACTTAATCTAATGAAAACTTATATACTATTGTTTTATTTTAAACATTTTAGCCAGTATCTAGCAATATTCTAATATAGTTTACTTTCGTAAAAACTTCGTCTTATACTCTTATATAGGTACGAAAAGCTGCGCAACATGCAGTTACAGCGATTCTACGTGGCAGCTGTTTCATGCTTCCTTCAGAAGATCAAAAGGCAAAGGTATGGTTACTTATGAGCATAACTTCTAAGAAAATAATCTAGATAAACCGTTAGGCTCAATTTACATTGCGGCTCGATGGAATGGTATGAAACGGAAGCGTCAATTTCGCGACGAGTGAGAAGGCCCGCGAATTCACTTCCTGCCTATACGACAATCGGCTTGGGACTGTAGAAAAGTTAGTCTAAATTCTATGCCCTTCGCGCCACTTACCGCGAATCGCACAGACTTCGCCGACAGTAGCTACAGGAAACCTCGAAAGTTCCCCGGAAGACGCGCGACTACTTTTTGTCTCATATCTAATTTGTGTGTTTCACAATTAACGTAAGACTCTTTTTGATATGTACAATTTCGTTATAAAAATCGCTTTCTTTTCCGTAGCAGTGTAAATTGAGCCTTATTGTATGGTGACGGCGTAAGAATCTCCATCACCACATTTCGCCCCATTATGAGCTGCTCATGTCTGGTACTGCTATCGTTAATTCATCTGTCAAGCGTGACCATTAGGGCTAATATAAAATACAAGGGGAGAAGTGTCCGTGTCTAGCTATAAGGGCTGTCAAATATGAAGTTTTTTTTTATAGAATAAGAGTAACAAACGGGTAGTACGGTCGAAGTAAATAATGCTATAGCTAAGGTAGTCAATTGGTTTAATGTTAATAATTTGCATTTAAATGGAACTAAAACTAAATGTATGAAATTCGTAACTCCTAATGTCAAACATGTTAATACGAATGTAATTTTAAATGGGGAAGAACTGAGTCTTGTTGATACCACCAATTTTCTTGGAATCACACTAGACGCAAAGCTTCAATGGCTCCCCCCTATATCAAAACTAGCTAGCAGACTTAGTTCTGTAGCATATGCTGTAAAAAAAGATTAGAACTCTTACCAGTGTTGAAACAGCAAGAATAGTTTACTTTAGTTATTTCCATAGCATTATGTCGTATGGTATTTTGCTGGGGACATGCGACTGACACTGAAATTATATTTATTTTACAGAAGAGAGCCATTAGAGTAATATATAATTTAAAACCAAAAGAGTCACTGAGACAAAAATTTAAGGAAATTAATATATTAACTCTGGCCTCTCAATATATTTATGAAAATGTAATGTACGTACACAAGAATAAACATAGTTTTGCAAAAATAAGTGATATTCATTCTGTAAATACTAGGAACAGACACAAGCTAGTAGTACCAGTTACTCGACTCCACCGAGTCAGTAATTCATTCTTGGGGCGATGTATACGCTTTTACAACAAAATCCCAGAAAATATACAAAATTTGTCATACATTTTAACAGTGGTAGAGCCACGCGGCAGCTTTGCTGTCGCACGTATGGGCCGGCTCAAACCGGGGTGGTACCACGACCTCACAGAATACCGGCGTGAAGTGGAAGCTCTGCTTCCGCGTTTCGTCTGGTGAGTGCAGGTGGCCGGAGGCCCAAATCCCCCCCCCCCCCATCAACATGGTAGCGGAATTAAATGATAGACTACCCCAGGAGGGTACCGGCACCCCTGGAGAATCCCTCGCTGAGCATCCACGACCATGTTTCTCCACTTCTGAGCGTGGGTGCTCAGGCTGCCCCGCGTATTCTGGGGGGGAGGGGGGCAAAATTCCGCTCAAGACTACAACTGCTCGGGGCAAACGGAGCAACAAGACCAAGGCGACCCCTGCCACGCTGTCCGTGAATTTCTGCAATATCGGGGGACTTCACTCTAACCAAAACGCCGTCCACTACCATCTCGAGACGGCGAGGCCGGCTCTGCTCTTTCTGACCGAGACGCAGGTGTCCTCTCCGGCTGATGTCTCGTATCTCTCCTGCCCGGGGTACACGGGTCTACGGGTGCCTCTATAGGTCCCATAGCGGTAATGCCGAAACAGACCGACTATTCGACCACGTCCAAATGGCTGCAGATTCGTTGCTACAGCAGATCCCCTCCGCAGAGATCGTGATCCTCGGCGACTTTAACGCCCATCACGCCGAATGGCTTGGTTCACGTTTAACCGATCATGCGGGGAGATCTGTTCATGATTTTGCCTTGGCATATGGTCTGACACAACTGGTTACTTCGCCTACGCGGATTCCAGATGTGGAGGATCATGCACCTTCCCTGTTCGACCTTCTGCTGACCTCTCACCCGGACGGATATCAGATTTCCGTCGACGCCCCTTTAGGCTCCTCGGACCATTGTCTTGTCCGGAGTGTGGTGCCACTCACGCTGAAATCGCGGTTGCATTCTGCAGGCTGCCGCCGTGTTTGGCACTATAGGTCAGCCGATTGGGATGGGATGCGGTCTTTCTTTGCATCCTACCCTTGGGGGCGGGTTTGCTTCTCGCCGGACGATCCCAACGTTGTTGCGGATTCTGTCGCTGATGCGGTACTTCAGGGTATGGAACTTTTTATTCCTTCCTCTGTGGTGCCCATTGGAGGCAAATCTCAGCCATGGTTTGGTCGCTCCTGTAAAATAGCATCATGCTATAAGCAGGAGTGCTACCGAGCCTGGGCTGACGCATCAGCGTCCAGGGATGTAAACACCAGCGCTCTAAAAAAGAAGTATAATTCCGCCTCTAGGTCCTTCAAAAGTGTCATTGCCAAGGCAAAGTCAGAGCACATAGGCAGAATTGGCGAGAGACTAGTTCGTCTTCCTTCTGGAACCCGTGCATTCTGGTCTCTCGCCAAGGCTGTCCAGGGGAATTTCTGTCAGCCATCTCTTCCATCTCTGCACAGGGAGGACGACTCACTGGCCCACACCGCAAAGGAGAAAGCCGATCTTCTAGGCTCTTTCTTTGCGTCTAACTCGACTCGATGACGGGGGGAGTACGCCGCCGACCATCCCGCGGTGTGAGTGCTCCATGCCGGAAGTGCAGTTCACTCAGCGCTCGGTTCGCAAAGCACTCCTCTCCCTGGACATCCACAAGTCGAGTGGGCCTGACGGAATCCCCCCAATTGTGCTGAGGACGTGTGCTCCAGAGTTGGCACCGGTTTTAACGCGTCTTTTCCGGTACTCCTACTCCCTAGGCGTAGTCCCAAAATCATGGAAGACGGCTTTCGTCCACCCGATCCCTAAAAAAAGGCGACCGCTCAGACCCGTCCAACTACCGGCCTATCGCCATTGTTTGAAGAACAAGGGGTCCTTGTTCTTCAAAACAATGGAGTCCATTGTAAACTGCCAGCTCATGAGGTACCTTGAGGATCACCAGCTGATTAGTGATCGCCAATACGGTTTTCGCCGTGGTAGGTCAGCTGGTGATCTTCTGGTCTACCTAACTCACAGATGGGCGGAGGCAGTAGAGTCCAAGGGGGAGGCATTGGCCGTTAGTTTGGACATTGCGAAGGCCTTCGATCGGGTTTGACACAAAGCGCTTCTTTCGAAGCTCCCTTCCTATGGGCTTCCCGAGAAATTGCGCGATTGGATCACCAGTTTTCTTGCAGATCGGAGCATCAAGGTCGTTGTAGACGGTGCAAGCTCCGATTGCAAGCTTATTAATGCTGGTGTTCCACAGGGCTGCGTGCTATCGCCAACGCTGTTTCTTCTGCATATCAATGATATGTTGCAAACCCGTAGCATTCATTGCTATGCAGATGACAGCACTGGTGATGCTCTTTACACCGGCCGAGCCAATATTTCTCGGGAAAACGTCTCTGAGTGCCGGGACAAACTTGTGTCTGAAGTCGAGTCTCTGCTGGACAGAGTCTCGGATTGGGGGCGACTAAATCTAGTCCAGTTTAACCCCCAGAAGACACAAGTTTGCGCGTTAACCGCTAAAAAGAACCCCTTTGTCGTATCCCCTCAGTTTCAAGGCACTCCCCTTCTTGTTGCCTCAGCCAGTATCGGAATCCTCGGCGTCGACATATCGAGTGGCGTGCAGTTTCGTGGTCACTTGGAAGGGAAGGCCGAATTGGCCTCTAAAAAGCTGGCGTGCTCAGCAGAGCGGGACAGTATTTCATGCCGGCACACCGCCTGCAACTTTACAAGGCGCAGGTTCGGCCGCTCATGGAATACTGTTCCCATCTCTGGGCTGGGGCTCCCCAGTACCAGCTCCTTCCACTTGACCGCATCCAGCGCAGAGCGGCTCGAATCGTCGACGAACGAGTGCTTTCCGATCGGCTCGATTCACTGGCGCTGCGAAGAGATGTTGCATCTCTTTGCGTATTTTATCGCATCTATCACGGGGAGTGCTCTGAGGAATTGTTGGGATTAATCCCAGCCGCCAAATTTCGTGAACGCACTACACGGCAAACGTCCCGATACCATCCACACCATCTGGATGCTTGGCGGTCCACCACTGTACGTTTCAAAAGGAGTTTTCTTCCGCGTACAACCTCTCTGTGGAATAATTTACCACCGGTGATTTTTCCGGACCGATACGACCTGGGGACCTTCAAGCAAAGAGCTTACTCCTTTCTAAAGGGCCGGCAACGCACCTGCAATTCCCCTGGTGTTGCGGTTGATCATGGGCGGCGGTAGTCACTTAACATCAGGTGAGCCACATGCTCGTTTGCCCCCTCTTCTATAAAAAAAAAAACGCAAAGTTCAAAAATTTTATTAAACTAAGTTTGTATAAAAAGGGTTATTATAATATGAAGGAATTTATGGATGATAGTAACCCCTGGGAAGGGTGATCGCTACCAAGCTATTTCTAATTTGTGTTGTGTTGTTAATTGTAAACATGATTGTAAGCTATTATTTGAAAAAAAAAAATAGTCCCGCTGGGTTTCTTGCTGGTTCTTCCCAGGACAGAGTTTTTTTTGCGAACCAGTGGTAAATGAAAAAATTGACTTTCAATAAGTATTGCTTATAATCTACATTGAATAAAAAAGTTTCTGTTTCTGTTTCTGGTACACAGTCGTCCTGATGGTTAGTGAATACTGTGTCCCATAGATAGCTACATTTATCCATAATTAAGAATCAAAATACAGATGCGTTGCGACCCCTGAGGACAGATTAAAGTCTCTTTTTCAGTAAAAGTGTCTCCGGTTCTCTACACTCACCGTACAAAACACAGCAGTATTAAGCTGCTATTTTACACAGGTATTCTGTGAGAGCGTTGGCCTTCCCCGGTCGAGCTGACCCATTCATGCTACAATTATAATGTATAGCTGTAGCGTGGCTCTAACACATATTATTATGATATATTAGAAGATGTATATACGAGAGGTTACTTTTTACTACTACTTCTCGAGTGGCAGCCTCCAGCCGGCAGACCGTGCTTTGTGGCATTCCTTGAGGGAGGCCTATGTTCAGCAGTGGACTTGTAAAGGGCTGTAATGACTTTACTCCACAACACATTAAGTAGAGTAGCACCTGGATGATCGAGCTTTGCTCGGTTTTAATTAAAAGTTTTTACGCAATTAGTTTAATTAAAATTTTCGTATTTTTAAAAAATACTAAAAAAAAACGGGAAATAATAGATTTTCTAACAAAAGAAGGGAACTTGAAAAAAAAAGGAAAAAAACTCGGACCGAAGACAGGACACGAACCAAGGCATTACGATTTCGCGACCGCTTGATATCTACTTGAGCTATTACGATCATTAAAAATTTTTTTTCGTTTCATTGCCTGAAAACACAGACAAAAAGACATTTTCTAAAAATAAATCTTAGCTAGATCGATTTCTTGCCCCCGAAACTACCTGAACACAAAATTTTATGTAAATCGTATATATATATATATATCAAATAATATGCTCGTTTAAAGGTATTGGATAAAGTAAAGTAACCTCACTGGAATAGCAAGTGCTCAGCTGTGTCGACTCGGCGGCTTCGTGGTGCAGTGGCTTAGTAATGAGTTGCAGCGCTAAGAGCTGCAGTTTCGAATTTCGCAAGGAACAAGTATTTGTGTAGCTTACAAGTAATTGTTGCAAGTCTGAATTTTGGCCTTGTGAAATTTATGTATGCCAGCTGCCCCCACGATACTGGAAAAAATCCTAATGTGGAGGTAACATCTTTTCAAAAAAAAAGTGGGTGCTATATTGGCTATAATATATATATATATATATATATATATATATATATATATATATATATATATATATATATATATATATATTAATTAATAAGCTGTAACACCCTTTTTTCCAAAATTCTTTCTTAGTGGATGTCTATGTCGTGAAAGATATGCCAAATTTCAAGTCAATCGAGCATAATATAGTTTTGGATTGTGATGAATGAGCGAGTCAGTGGTATTCCGATTATATTGGATTTTGATAAAATCAATGAATTAATTTAAATCTATCGAAGTTCAAGTCGGGTATGACTTGAACTTCGATAGATTTAAATTACCCTACTTTTCGAACGGCAATAAAACACTGAGTTAAGTCGGCATATTTGACGACATCAGAGTAACAGACTCGAGGGCAAAAATATTGTTCAAAATTTTTTTAAAGTGTTTAATTCAAAATTTTTGTTTTTATTTTATGTAAAATATCAGTGCCATAGGCTTCTACTCCGTTCACATGTTATGCCAGATGATAAAAAGTTTATCCAGTATATAAGAATATATAAAATGAGCACATCTTGCATATACTTTTCATCATCACTACAGCCCATCACAAGTTCTCTGCTGAACCTAGGCCTCCTGCAAGGAATGCGACAAAGCGTAGTCCTGAGCCACCTGCATGTGTCTAATTCCTTCCTGTACCTGTGTATTTATGTAATTGATTTCTCGCAAATGGCTCAAATGATTTGGATGGATTGTACATTTCGATAATGTTTTGCTTTCCAAGTTTATTTTGATAGGTTTCACTTCTAAGAATTTTTTTTCTAACGCCGTGCAAAGCTCGATAGTCAAGGTACCTATATATTATAAATTGTTTATACAGGTTCCAAAGCTACATCCGGCATCAAATAGAGTTGCGGAATATTGCTTGTCACAAATAAAGCCTGAGGCGCTTCTGTCTGGTCACCGTTCTGTTCTTCACATACTGACAATGCTACGAGACGTTTTGTCTGTATTCAGCAAAGACTACATAAAGGTGAGTATTTTAATTTATTTACAAACGATCTAATAATGGATCGTGTGTGCGTGTGAGAGTGCGTGCACGAGTGCGTGCTTGCGTGCGTGCATGTTTATGTATGCATATCTTTAATTAAGAATCTAAATACAGATGCGTTGTAACCCCTGAGGGCTGAGATGAAATGCCTCGTTTCCAATAAAATGGGTCTCCAGTTCTCTACACTCACCATATGAAATTATGGTTCATGTTTATTACACCATATAAATATGAACCACAGCAGCATTAAGCTGCTATTCTACGCTGGTATTCTGTGAGAGCATGATCCTACCCCGGTCGAGCCGACCCATTCCTGCTACAACCACAATATAGCTGCAAATGCTAAAGTGGCAAAGAAACAGCCCACCATTATAAGAGTCTACTATAGTTGGTAGACACTTGCAGTAAAATTCAAACAAAGAACGTTACAAATGCGTTTTCAGTGATAGCTTATATCAAGTGAGATAACTTATCACCTCTGAGGACTAAGATGGAGTGCCTTACAGCCTGTAATTATACTGGCTCTGTATATATTGCTTCTTGGCGGCCGGAATAGGTAAAAGTGTGGTGTCAGACACACGCCTATGTAGAAAAATCCATCTAGAATGGTACTATATTGATCACAAAAATAAAAATTTCACTGAACAATTATTACAAAAAAATTATTTTTTATATTAGTAAGGGTGATAAACAAGCATAAATTCCATTTAATGGTAAGTGGATGCTCTGGCCTATAGACACCTAAATCTATCCTCGAATAAGAATCGAAAATAAATATGCCAAAGCTATGTTGGTTCTCATGAAGGTTGTCTTTGTTGGTAAGACTCTAAACATAATCTGTTTGCTTCTTCTAGCCATCAACAGTAGGAAGATTTCAAATCTCCAGAAATTTTAATATAAATTTCCAATTTCAGACAATTTGCGAAGCTATCCTATCTTTAATGACACACAACAATATATACATCAAAACCTGCTGCATGCATACTCTCCACGCGCTGTTCTCATCCCCACTGGAGACCAGCAACTTGACAAGTACCCTGGCAGCCCAGTTGTCCAGGGCCCTGTTGGCTGCCAGGCCGGCTGCCACTGACACGGGGCAGAGCTTGGCCTGGGTAGCTGTGCTGCAACAAGCACTATGCTGCCTAGCACGGTGAGGACTTTTGTCAATCAATTAACCAATAAATAAAATTGAACTGAAATATAGAAATAACTGCCTTATATTGAACAGATGGGTTTACATTTGATTTTTATATTTATGTGAACACTACACATTGAATAGAACTATTAATATATATAATTTTACTTATTCTTAATTCCTGACGTTTCTGTACATAATTAATAAAATTAAAAGAAATCCAGTGTACCCTTAACCGACGAGCATGTATGCGTAGGTGTATTGATGTGAAGGAGGCAAGAGAGGTGTGTCAGGATCGTGCCAAATGGAAGTCTGTAGTCTCTGCCTACCCCTCTGGGTGACAGGCGTGAGTGTTTATGTGTATGTAAAAGAAATCCCAAGCACTGCAAGACTTCAAGACACAGTAAGCTCATTCTGCAGAGATCAGACAAAAAATAGTAATTGATAAGCTGTAGGTATTATGGATTGATTTTGACGTTGGGACATCAATCACCTCAGTCCATGGATGCTGCAAAGCACGCGAAACGTTTTTAAAAGTTTTATGTGTGGGCCTGTCTATCTGTCCAGGTTAATTTCCGGAATGGGTAAACAGATTGTAATGAAACTTCTCGAACAGATAGAGTGCTTTGCCAGTCGCAATCTAGATTATATTTTATTCGAAAACCTTAAGAGATATAAAAAAAAAACGAAAAATTGATAAAACAAATGGTTACGACAAAATATTACAAAGGGTAATTTCTTTATTTACTTGACACTGGCAAACACGCTTGGAGTTTTGTTGTGGAAAGAGTAAGTACCACTTTTTTTAATTATTTCATTCAGCAAATGATTTATTTGTCCACAGGCTAGACTTGAATCTGTGCATACCCAACGTGTCACCATTTGTCAACATTTGCGTGACTGAATTATGGCTGTCAGATGTCGCTGATATTAATTCAGCTTCCACCAACGCACTTAAGGTTAGTCCAGTTTACAAGATAAATTCATCATCATCATCGTCATTGCAGTCCATCACAAGTTTTGCAGGCCTCCCCCGACAAATGCTGCTTCATATTGTTGAGCCACCTCATCATACAACAATATTACCAATATTTGTGTTTGGTGTTTGTTGCAGCTACATACAGGGTATTTTTGAAACGCTCCCGAAAACGCAGACAGACGATAATATTAAGGATACATTTGATGATGAGACTCAAATAAAATCGATCCCGATGCAAGAGTAATTATTTTTTTTACAACTTTTAATTAGCTTTATTCACGCTCTATCATGTTAGTACAATGATTTCTTATATTTACGCGAACATTACACATTGAAATAATACTAGTTTTTACGGAACTTATCGCGTATATTTTAACTTTTTAAATACCCGTCCCGTGTTCACAGACTGCAGACTTCAGACTGCAGTCTGCAGTCTGAAGTCTGCAGTCTGCGAACACGTACAGGATCGCCCCCGTCACTATATCAGATTTGATAGACCGCAGATCCTCGCTAAAGAACACCGATTCCTTCCAAGGATGATTCGCGAGGCTATTGAAATCAAAAAACATCCTAATTTCAATAGAGAAGATGGCTGGGTGCTACCATCTGCTTGGGATCCTATAATAAATAAAATTAAATCCCAACCCAAGCATACAACTGCAAGACTTCAAGATACCAAAAGTTCATACTGCATAGATCGGAACAAAAGTTAAATTTTAATCTATGGTAACTGCGGTTAACTATGACATATGGACGTTGAACATCTCAGTCCTGCCCGTGACCATGAGTGCTGTAAAGCGTTCGAAACGTCGGGTATTTAAAAAGTTAAAATATACGCGATAAATTCCGTAAAAACTAGTATTATTTCAATTTTAGTACAACTAATTGAAACGATAATTTCATAAAAAAATCATGAAAATACCCAAACATAAAACCAGCAATGAAACTTCAATAGCTGAAATCAGCTGATAAAAGGTCAATAAACGCGTGACGCCCAACGCCGACACGCAGCCCACATCGTACCAATACCTAATAATTTACAAAATTTGTCTAAATGCCTAATTTATCCACTTAATCTACTGTTTTGCCACTGTGCTAGTCTCCACCCACTTTAATTCGAATTCACAGGTTAAATAAATCAAATACCTGGTTCGATTCCCCACTAATGAAAAATTTGCTTACATGAAATTTAAATAAGGATAGTCATGCTTTTTTATACATCGTGTTACCTACACTACACACCACTGTTTATTATTTTGTTAAATTTAGTTACGTACATATTCACATCAGTTCAAAACTAAATTATTTAAAAAAAATAGGTATTAAACAGCTTACCAATTTAAATCCTCTGTGGCCTTATGACATGCGGCTCAAATTGTGCCCCATTTTTTTTGAGGCAGATTTGGGCTCGGTGTTGCGTCTCCTCATGCAGGTGGGACATTATCGTGAAATCGGAAATTTTCCACATGTTGGCCTTGTAAATTGCGAGGCGAAACGGGTTGACCGGGTGGCGGCAGCGCGTGTGTGAAAGGGAAGGGTAGAGTGAGCGTAGTACAGTAAGACCTATGCATTGTATCGTCATATTTATTCTGTGGTTTCGTACCGAGCTAAATAAAAGTTTTAAGCGTCCGCGCGTTTATTGACCTTATAATCAGCTGGTACCATTTTAATTTTCACTGCTGTTTTTTTTTCAGTATTTTCATGATTTTTTTTTTATGAAATTATTGTTTCATTTAGCTGTACGATGGAGCGTGAATAAAGCTAATAAAACGTTGTGAAAAGTTTTTTTTTATTGGGATCGATTTGAACCCGGTCCTATCGTCAACGGTATCGTTAGTACTATAAGTCTGTCTTCGTTTTCGGGAGCGTTTCAAAAAATACCCTGTATTTATTATCTGCGCTATCCGTGAATTTCTGCAACCATTCAAACCTTAACGTCGTCTACTATCATCTGGAAACGGCGAAGCCGGCTCTCTAACCGAGATACAGGTGTCCTCTCTGGCTGATACTTCGTATCTCTCCTCCCCGGGGTACAAATTATAACACTCGTTTGTGCCCCGGGCTGGAGTTTGCGTGTAGGTCAGAGAGGACATCTGTTTTCGACGCCTTGGCAGCCTTGAAGGTACGGACCTATCCATATTATG
Organism: Parnassius apollo; assembly: GCA_907164705.1. Classification (NCBI taxonomy): domain Eukaryota; kingdom Metazoa; phylum Arthropoda; class Insecta; order Lepidoptera; family Papilionidae; genus Parnassius; species Parnassius apollo. The sequence continues at coordinate 3,702,284 of CAJQZP010001449.1, read as the reverse complement.
GCATCGCGTAGACAGCGACGATTGTCACGCGTCTACGGGTGACTCTATAGGTCCCATAACGGTGATGCCGCCACAGACCGACTCATCGACCACGTCCAAATGGGTGACACAACTGATTACCTCGCCTACGCGGATCCCAGATGTGGAAGATCATGTACCTTCCCTGTTGAACCTTCTGCTAACCTCATCCAGACGGATATCAGGTCTCCGTTGATGCCCCTCTTGGCTTCACGGACCATTGTCTTATCCGGGGTATGTTGCCACTCACGCTACCATCGCGGGTGCGTTTTGCAGGTTGCCGCCGTGTTTGGCATTATATCATTATTTTGTGTTTGTCATTATATTATTAGGTATATGGTCAGCCGACTGGGGCGGGATGCGATCTTTTTTTGCATCATACCCGTTGGAGGCGGGTTTGCTTCTCGCTGGATGATCCCGGCGTTGTTGCTGATTCTGTCGCTGATGTGATGCTACTGGGAGTGGAACTTTTTATTCCATCATCTGTGGTACCTATAGGAGGCAGAACCCAGCCTTGGTTTGGTCGCTCCTGCGAAATTGCACTACGTCATAAGCAGGAGTGCTACCAGGCCTGGCATCGCGCATCAATGTTTCGGGATGCAAATACCAGCGCTTTTAAAATGAAGTACAATTCTGCCTCCAGGTCCTTCAAAAGTGTCATTGTCAAGGCAAAGTCGGAGCACATCGGCAGAATTGGTGAGAAACTAGTTCGTCTTTCTTCGGGAACACGTGCATTCTAGTCTCTCGCCAAGGCTGTCCAAGGTAACTTCTTTCAGCCATCTCTCCCATCTCTGCACAGGGAGTACGACTCACTGGCCCATGCAGCAAAGGACAAAGCCAATCTGCTGGGCTCTCTCTCGCGTCCAATTCGACTCTTGATGACGGGGCAACACACCGTCGACCATCCCGCAGTATGAGTGCTCCATGCAGGATGTGCTGTTTACCCAACGCTCGGTGCGCAGAGCACTCCTTTCCATGGACGTCAACAAATCGAGTGGACCTGATGGCGTCCCTCCTATTGTGCGGAAGACGTGTGCTCCGGAGTTGGCACCGGCCCAAGGCGTAGTGCCGAAATCATGGATGACAGCTTTCGTGCACCCGACCCCGTGCACGATAAAAAGTTATAAAAAAGTTATAGGGCTATCGCCATCACCTCCTTGTTCTCTAAAATAATGGAATCCGTTATTAACAGCCAGCTCATGCGGTACCTTGAGGATCATCAGCTGATTAGTGACCGCTAGTAGGGTTTCCGTCGCGGTCGCTCGGCTGGTGTTCTTATGGGTTACCTAACTCATAAATGGGCGGAGGCAGTAGAGACCAAGGGGGAGGCATTGGCCGTTAGTTTGGACATAGCGAAGGCCTTCGATCGGGTTTGGCACGAAGCGCTTCTTACGAAGCTTCTTTCCTATGGGCTTTCCGAGAAATTGTGCAATTGGTTCACCAGTTTTCTTGCAGATCGGAGCATCAAGGTTGTAGTAAACGTTGCATGCACCGATTACAAGTCCATTAACGCTGGTGTTCCACAAGGCTGCGAGCTTTTACCAACGCTGTTTCTTCTGCATGTCAATGACATGTTGCAAACCGGTAACATTCATTGGTATGCACACGACAACACTGGTGATGCTTTATATACCGGCCTTGCCAATATTTCTCGGGAAAACGTCGTTGAGTACCGGTTAAAACTTGTGTCTGATGTAGAAACTTTGTTGAATAAAGTCTCGGACCGGGGGCGACTAAATCTAGTCCAGTTTAATCCCCAGAAGATACAAGATTGCGCGTTTACCGCTAAAAAAACGCCTTCGTCGTATATCTTCAGTTTCAAGGCACTGCCCTTGTTGCATCAGCCAGTATCGGAATCCTCGGCGTCGACATATCGAATGACGTGCAGTTTCGTGGTCACTTGGAAGAAAAGGCCAAATTGGTCTCTAAAAAGCTTGGCGTGCATCTGCATCAGTGGCGAAGCTTCCATTAAAGCCGAAAAGCCGGGCTTGCCTTATTAAACCTGAATCAATCAATAATATAAACTAATAAAATAACTCGTAAAATGTTTCAAGCTATTTCAAATTTCTCACGTACTCCACTGTTCGACACATGTCGACCGATGACCTCGTATTGCCTTAACGATACTGTTGCTGTCATAAAAAATGAGTTTTAAAGAGCTAATGGTTGTCTCCCTCGCTCGCGTGGGCTTTTTACGGGGATTTCGAGAAGACGATCGCTCTCTTTCTAACCTATGGCAAAATATTCTATAATGAAATATAACTACGATTGTATATATATAGCAATTAGTATAGAAATTTAAAGCCAGGCTTTTGGGAATAAATTTGTTAAAGCGGAGGCGCGCGGGCAATACGTTTGCAAGTTCATTTCACGTTTCAATGTTTATTTACTTTGTGTGCTTATCTTAAGCGATTTAATATTACGAGTTCAAAATTTATGCTTTTTTTTTGAGATTTTTATGAAAATGGAGGATAATAGTGTTCCTTGTGATGAATTGAAGTGTGTTAAAGTGATAATCGGAGAGGAAATCTTTAAACTTTGTTGAGATAATACACAAGGTTAAGAATGTATTTCAGACTTATCAATTATCACAATTAAAAACAGTTATTGGTACAATTAAAACGTTCACCAACATTTTACGTGGACGTAATTAAATCTTTCCATAAGAAAGCGATACGATTCCACTTATCTTATCTTCTTATCCATTATGAATGTAAATATTTTTTTTAATTTTGTACATAGTTTGTTTGTACTTTGTTCGTGTTTTACTCTTGTTCATGTATTGTATTGGATGTAAATATTTTTTTTCTTTCGCTTAAACAAACCCAAACAGCTTTCTTCAAAGCTACCGAAGCTATGCAATTGCTGATATGTAATACAATCTATCTAGCAGTGGTATGCCTTCTGTGTGCTTTGTTAAACACGTCCTTGACAGCACTGAACATGAAACTGAAGCGTGGAGACAGATCAAGATTGGTGTATTTTTATAAAACTGCTAAAAACAACAATCTATATTTTTATCAATTTATATCTTGGGCTTTCCCTAGCTTGGAGCTCTAGCTTCGCCACTGATCTGGATGACTGGCGATCCACCAACCACTGTGCGATTTAAAAGAAGTTTTAAATCGCACAGTGGTTGGTGTTGCAGTTGTTCGTGGGCGGCGGTAATCAGTTACCATCAGGTGAGCCGTATGCTCGTTTGCCCCCCTCTCCTATAAAAAAACATTTGCGTCAAAAATCTTTCGATAGCGAAAGGACCAAAGAACTCGTTACATTGAGCGAGGACTGTGTGGCATCGGAAGCGCCGCCATTTTGAGATCGTTTTTTTACGTACACGTGTTCACGTAAAATAACCGTCCGTGTCCATGACATATACACATACCCCGATTTTTTGAATTTATGTTCCTCGATAACACCTCCCGTCATTTGTAAACCGATTTTGATGATTTTTTTTAAATATCTTATACTTCAGGGGTGGTCCCATATAAATTTAGAGAAAAATACAATTATTCAGACGACATTAAAATTGTGTAGTGGTGGTTTACGAATATCCACTACCAACATATCGTCTCCTGGGTATCGTAATAGGCAACAGAAAGAAACTGAGACAATCTATGAGGGAGGCATATGTTCAGATACGATGGATGTAAGAAGTAGTCATATACCTATTGACAGTAAACGGTTAAGTGGGCAGTAGCGTTCAAACAATGTCTTCGTGGCGAGTTTAGTTAAGGACATTTGTTCATAGAGTTCGTTTGAGTGTGACGTTTCAAGATTACAGGATTTTTATATCTTCCGTCCGTTTCATTTTAAAACTTAATATAAAACGTAAAATATTCAATAAACAGTACCGTACAAACTTTTGGCGAGTTTAATTATAAAGGTACAATTATACGTTTTGGCGCGCAAACGTTACGTCCTGTCAACCTATGCACTGAACTAAACTTGCTCGTTCACACGAGCGGCGAGTTTAGACGGCGTTTGGCGGGAGGAGTTAGAGGAGTTTGGCGGGAGACGCGCCGGAGGACAACACTTCGCACTTAACTTGCCGAAAAATAGACCGGTCGGTTATCCCGTTCAACTTAGTTGTTAACTTGCTACTCGCTTATTGCCGTACAAACGAGATTTTCTACTTAACTCGCAAGGTTCGCGAGTCAACTCGTTACTGTACTTGTCGAAGTGTAAATCGCCCATTAGGTAACAAAGACGTTGTAAATTGGTACAGTGTTATTGTTGAGTCCTCCTTTTAAGTATTTTAAATACTTGTGCTAGTGTATGCGTGCGCATTCGTGTATGTGTGTTGTATGTGTGTGTGTGTGTGTGTGTGTGTGTGTGTGTGTGTGGGTGTGTGTGTGTGTGTGTGTGTGTGTGTGTGTGTGTGTGTGTGTGTGTGTGTGTGTGTGTGTGTGTGTGTGTGTGTGTGTGTGTGTGCGTGTGTGCACGTGTGTGTGTTTGTATGACCTTATTAAAAGCTAAGTTTATTAATTTATTACTTTTTTGATTCAGGCAATACTCCTGGACTGCGTGAAGCCAGCCGTCGAATCCGAGGAGTGTTTGAGAAAACACAAAACTCACATCGATTCGATATTCAAGACAATTGGCACAGGTCTGGATAACCCATTCAACCAAGCTATTAAACATGTTATTATGACAATAGCAGTTTGTTTTGAGGTGAGTTGTTATTTTAAGAATCAATAATGTTTTCATCATCAGTATTACGATGGACTCGAATTCGCTGCTGATCACACTAAGACATTATTTAGAATTTCATCATCATCATTACAGCATGTTAAAGATAAACTGCTCAACATAGGCCCATACATAACTTTATAATGCCGAATTAGCAACATACAATCGGCGTTTGTCGCCGTCGTTATATTTAACAATTTAATGAGTATACAATAAAAATTCTTACAACGACACAATACATATATTATTCTTTTTTGAAAAAGTGCTTTCTTGCTGGTTTTTCCTAGGACAGAGTTATTTTCCAGACCAGTGGTAAATTGAACATATGCGTGACTTTCAATAAGTATTATTTATAATCTATATTAAATAAAAAAGGTTATATTTTCATTTCTATTTCTACACGTGTCTAACTTATAACCAGTTCAATAACTTCAGTGCACTTAAAAACATATTTCCTCGGGTTATATACTACTGCACAATTATTGAACAGAAATGCAAACTGTAACTCGTAATTTTATTACTCTTATAATATAATTTTAATACTCTAAACCTTTGGGTCCTTCGAGCTGGATATACATCGCCCTTTGGGGGGTATATTTGCCATAGTAAGCTTGCTTGGTGGGCGGTTTGGCAATCATAGTCTTTTTATAATTTTGAGTTGTGACCAGGAAGATTTTGCTTCCCATCTCCATTTTTCATTTGCCTCTGTGGCCTCTTACGACACGACTACGCCACAACTACATGGCCAATTTAGAACCTCTGCGTTATGATATACTTAGCAATATATCATAACGCAAGAGTTTATGTATTGTAATAAAGTGGCGAGCAAGAATAACAGGAAAAAGTTTATGTGGTTTTTTTTTTAAATTTCATTAGTGCATAATTAAGATCGCAACGCTATTTTTAATCGGTACTAAACGAATGCGGAAGTCGTGAAGTATGGCAGTAATATTTCTTATATTGTTAGGGCGGAAACCGAACTAAGAGTCCGCCTGATGTTAAGTGGCTAAAGCTGCTCATAGTCACCTGTAACTTCAACTACCCATCAATCGCCTACAATCACCCTATTTCATCTCGTGGGTTTTGTAAGAGGTGATAACATGGTATCCGATAGATGGCGATATGTCATTTTGTATATCATCATCATTACGGCACAGCCTAATAACAACGAACATACAGTCAGTCATCGCGTTTGATGTTATTAGAAAAGCCGACATACACAATAAATTGCTAGGGTTGTCAGAACTGGAAGTAATAAAAAAATAAAAAAAACTGATTTTATTTTATTTCACGTTTAAACAAATTCCGTGTATGTGGAAACTGATGAAACTTCAATGCCTTATCTTTAAATGAGGACGACCCACAGTTTTTTACCGCACATGTAGTGTGAACAATTTTAATTTATTTGCGTGACAGGACAACCTAGTGGACAGCTCCCGAGCGACCAACGGCCGCTTGGCAGCGCATCGCACGGTTACCTCGTCTAAATGCCATCGATGACCGAGTGTTAGTAGTAGTTAGACTGTGATTACGGTCTATCAAAAGTTCACTGCTAAAACAGAGGCCAGATCTTTCTTGGATTAGTAGGCTTCAGTCCGCTTCCAATCCGTTTACCAAACGTAACGAATTTGACAAATCTTTCACACAATGAGAGAAGACAATGTCGAATTGTTTTTCAGTTTCAATATGATAAAGAAAGAGAACACGCAATAATAATAAAAATATTATGTTGTGAACAAAAAAAGTATGGTAATGTATACATCTATACATATAAATAAAATTGAAGGTTCTGCCTGTAATGTAGAAATAACTGGATTTTATTGAGTAGAGGGGATTTTGCATGCTAAGGATTTTTTAAATGATTATTATTTATATTCAAAATAATAATCATTTAAAAATGTCTGTCTGCCTGTCCGGGCTAGTCTTCAGAATGGCTGAACCGGTTGTGATGAAACTTTACGAACATATATTGAGAACAAAAACAGGAGCGATTTAAAAGAGTTTTTTTAATTAAATCTGCATTTTGATTCCTGATCGATGATACATGTAGATGTCTTTGGGGCACAGCATTTAATTCACTTACAATTATGTGGACTTGTTTGTCACCCTTATTCTATAAAAAAATATTGACACAGCTTACGTGACTTTGTTGTCACATATTTTTACGAAAAATTATTTGTACTTCTTTCGCAGATAGGTAACGAAAAGCTATTCCACGTACTCGGACCACTGTTGAAGAAACTGAACGAAAGAAGAGAAAGCCACAACTTCCATCATGAGAAGGAAGCAGAATATGCAACTGGTTGCGCCGTGAAGGCCTTGGGACCAGAGTTTGTTTTACGACACATACCTTTGAGGGATGGAGAAGACATTAACTTGGAGAGAAGTTGGCTTCTACCTGTTCTGAGGGAGAAGATAGTCAATTCTAATCTGAAATTCTTTGCGACTGAAATATTAGAAATGGCAACGTTTTGCAGACGAAAATCGCGTGAATTTGCCCAAACAAATGATACCGCACGCGCCCACACTTACGATTTACTGTGCAATCAATTATGGGCCTTATTGCCTAGTTTTTGTAACAACCCAAAGGATATTAAAGAAAGTTTCAAAGCGATTGCTAGGGTATTGGGTAATGTGTTGAAGGACAATCCGGAATTTCGACACTCGGTTATGCAGGCTTTAAGGAAGCTAATCGCTTGCTCGGTTGATAATGAAGCTGACAAGAATGAGTTGGGTCGATTTGCAAAGAACTATTTGCCCATACTGTTAAATATTTACATGTCGCCTGCAAAAGGCAGTATAGCAGAAGGACAGAGGTTGGCAGCTCTCGAAACAATTCAGGTAAGTCAAGTTTCCAAAACTATCAGATATGTACCATTTATCCTATACCTTTAAACGAGCAATTCTTGTATATATATATAATCGGAATCTCGGAAACGGCTCCAACGATTATCATAAAATTTAGTGTCCAGGGAGTTTCGGGGGCAATAAATCGATCTAGCTAGGATTTATTTTTAGAAAATGTCCTTTTGTCCGTGTTTTCAGGCAATAAAAAAACTGCTACAATATAAGAAGGTAAATTTTGACAGATCACTAACGATCGTTATAGCTCAGGTGGGATGTCGGTCGGGTGTGATATCGGAGTTCCGTGGTTCGCGTCCTGTCTCTGGTCCGGCTTTTTTTCCTTTATTTTTCAAGTTCCCTTCTTTTGTTAGAAAATCTATTATTTCAAGCCCTTTTTTTAGTATTTTTTTAAAAATACGAAAATTTTAATTAAATTAATTGCACTCATGATTTTTTTATTCAAATAACCAGTTCAGTTTTTTCTATTATGTCAATAAGATCAAAAAATATTATTCATCAGTATGTAATTTGTATCTAAATGTAATTTCAAAAAAAAAAAAAAACCGAGCACAGCTCGGTCATCCGGGTACTCAATTATTGTGCTTGTAACATTAGAGACCATCGTTAGCGGTAAAACGTCATTACATCGTAGCCTGTGTTTTAATTCTTAGACAAGAATAGATATAGGCAGGGTTGCCGGCTCCCGCTTTGTTTTAGAGGATTTAATAAGTTTAATAAAGAACACAAAATAAAAATAGAGGATATCGTAATATTGTTTTCAATAAAATGCTGTTATGGTATCATTAACAACATTTATTTATCAAAAAAGCAATGTTAATACGCAATTTAACATAATTTGTCTCTTTAATATCGCGCGTCATCTCACGTGATTTTTAAACTCTTTGACCTCAACTAGCAGTGCGAATGTCGATTACGCGCGATATTGCCTTGTCTCCTATTAGATTTCGAATTAAGGCGGACAAGATCAATTTTTGTGTGTGAAGTAGTGGACGCCCTTTAAAATAAAGCACAGTTGGTAACCCAATATGTAGTTTTGTATGAGCCACTGCAATCGCTTAACAACATATGTACCGTGTGCTCGTTTGTCACACACTTCTGTAAAAGATATTGAAGTTTCCGGTAGAAGGCGCTGTATGTGATATTTTCTCATTTCTGAGAGAGTAATGGAGCAATGAATCAGTGCGTCTTGGTCGAAATATTTTCTTTCTCAGATGACATGACGGTTGCGTGGTGCAGTGGCTTAATAAATTAGTACGACCCGTGCGGTTAAAGAATGGGATTGAAGTGGCGTCGCCACTATTCACCTCTCGCACGCACACTGACGCTATGTATACTCACCCGCCTGGAAGGACTGCACAAAATAAGTTTTGATATGCGTTCTTCGTACGTTCTATCTTCAGTCCAACTTGTCATTGGAATAAATGATAACAAAATGCCATAAACTACGAAAAAAATTGAATTAATTTGTGAGCTAAAAAAGCGTTCTAGAACTTATCTTCATAATTATTGTTAATTTTGTTTGGTAAAATTTTTGTATAAAATATTTAAATGCTATTGAGACATGAGTAACCATTTTTAAAACTGAAACTAGATTAAAAGTGATCTAGAATTAATTTTACCCGAAAAATTTAGTGACTATTAAAATAGAAATATTGTTAAAATAAAATAAATGGGTTTTAATGATTATTTTAATTCTAAATAACGCCTTATTATTAAATCCCACCCCAGGGGAAGCCAGAGCTAGTTATAAATGTTATTTTAAAATTGATGTACCTTCTTGCTATACAATTTTTTTTACAAATATTTTCCCATTAGTTGAAAATTTCCAGTTAACCGAATAATATAAAGTCATAACGATATACCGTTATCAGCGAGCTTTCGGTATTGGTACTTTGCATGTTAACGGTACGGGCTCGATTAGCCGCCATTTCTATTTACACATATCTTTTCAGGTGTATCTAACGATAAGCGATGAAAACGTAAGGGAGGAGTTGTACAAAAACGCACTGCAACAGCTCGAAGCTTCGGTCGACAACCACTTCCAACGTGAATCCATACTGGATATCATACGCCTTCTCGTCTTGTACCAAACAAGCGAGCAAATCGCAATTTTGTTCGACAAATGGGTGTTCCCACTCTGCGAGACGGTCTTAGAAGATCCAAAGACTTTTAAAAAGGCCAGAAGGGAGGCTATGCCAGAAGATGGAGAAGTTAAAAAGCAACTGAGATACAAGGAGAAAGCGAAATTACTAGAAATGGAACACAAAAAAGCTTACAGGATATTAGAGGAGATTTTCAGGAGTGAGAAAGAGACGTGTAAGGAATTTATAAAGGACAACTATAAGAAGATAAAGAAAATGTTGATGAGCTCGTTGAGCAAAGTAGCTGACAGCAGCAAGGCTGCTAGATTGAGGTAAGTTATGATAAAATACAATACTACAGTAGGGACACAGTAGTTATATACATTTTACTGAATTAACACTTTACACTTGTGTACCTGTGAAATTGTGGATTTCGAAGAGAAACATCAGTGACCTTTGTGACTTATTACTGAACCCCATGGACACATTCTGCACCTTCTGAGAGCCATAATACGAGATAAAGATACCAACAGTTAATTCGCAACCGTCCCAATTAAATACAATGATGTGTCTTACCTGGATTGAAGAACACCTCCCGCCCTCCCTCAATTGCGTGCACTAATCCCGTCACCACTAATCCCAGCACCGCTACTCCCAACACCACTATTCCGGGAAAGACACACCATCGACGATAATACGACACGTGTTTCACCTCTACACGAGGCATCTTCAGGTGATGTAGACTTTACGGCGGCTGACCGCTAAGCTTCAATCCAGGTAAGACACATCATTGTAAATAATTAAGCGGATGGTTGCGAATTAACTGTTGGTATCTTTGTTATAATGGATTTCCGCAAAGTAACGCCTGATTCTAACAATTATAATAAGAGACTGTTAGGAATAAGTAACTAGTACCAACACGCACGTAAATAACTAAGAATAACGCTGGTACACTACCAAATACAAAAAAAAAAAAAACAGTACATATTTTATTGTTTTAATTTTTTACTCTGGTGAACATAGAAAAGCTAGACATAAAATCCATTTCCATTTAATTACAGCCTGAACATAGGCCACCCCAATAGTGTGCCCCCATATGGATTTTGCCATAGTTGCCATAATTGGCAGACGGGTTGGCAACCACAGTTATTTTTTAATTTTGAGTTGTTATCAGGTAGATGCCAGCTGATGAGTTAGCTCATCTCCTGTTTCGGTTTCTTACGACAGTGGATATTTTTTCGTGGCCTACACTAATACTTATTTACAGATTATATCGTTTTTAATATTAACGTATTTAAAAAACCAACGTTTCGTGTGCTTTATAGCGCCTATGATCATGGGTTTAGTGAGATGTTTGACGTCTTGAAGTCATAGTTCACCTGGGCTACCTTCAACTAGATAATATCTTCACGGACTGCAGACTTTTCTATATGAAAGTAATCGCTTTAAGCGACAAACCCGCCCATTCTACTGCCTCCTAATTTAATATCTTACATTGAATTCTAATGTCTTACTTGTGTATTAAGATGTGTGCAATAAAATGTTTTTATTGAATTCTATTGATTAACATGGTAAAACATAAGAAATGTACTTTAAATGAATACTGCACTAACATTGGATCTGAATTAAATATTGACTCCTTATGTGTCATTTTTTTTAATGATAACTGACAACTACTGTGATTTGAAACAAAACCAAAACCCATAACCCAATTAACAGGTTTTCTATTAAATTCTGTTCATCCATAAATCTTTGATTTAATGTTTTTAATCAATTATTTAAAATGAACTTTATTTATAGGTGCATAGAACACCTTATAAATGCCACTCACTTTGTGGATGCTGAAAACAAGTTACTGAAGAGTGCAATAGCTGAATCGGTGATATGTACAAAAGATATAAATTCGAAATGTCGACAGTGTGCCTTCAACGTTATCAACACTGTTGGGAATGTTCTGAAAACTCAAGACGGAGGTATGCTCATATTTATTAAAATATACATGCTATTCCCCGCGCCTTCGTCCGCGTGGAATTTATAACGATTGGACTTCATGGGTTTTAACTTTTTTCCGCGGAACCCTAATTTGTTTTCTAAAATAAAAGTAGCCAAAGTTACTCCTTTTAACAACAACTATCTGCCAGTGAAAGTCCCCTCAAAATGTGGTACAACAATACGTGGTAGAGCCATGCTGCAGTTATATAGTCGTATAGTTGTAACATGAATGTCGGCTCGACCGGGGAAGGACCACGTTCTAATAGAATACCAGCGTAATATAGCAGCTTAACGTTGCTGTGTTTAGTATGGTGAGTGTAGAGAACCGGAGACACTTTTTACTGGAAACGAGGCATTCCGTCTTAGTCCTCACGGGTGACAACGCATCTGCATTTTGATTTGTAATCGAGGATAGATGTAGATGTCTATCGGCTACAACAACCACTTACCATCAGGTGGACTGTGTGCTCGTTAATCACCTTAATCCTGTAAAAAAATGAAAAAATTGTAAAAAGCTGTTATTTTGACATTACAAATAATAAATTCAATTTTATTTATTTGTATAGGTTGTTTCCTTTTTCTGTAATTTTTATAGCCAGTAATATTAAATAGTTGTAGGAACTACAACAGATGATAATACTTTTGATGTAGGATATACACAAGAGGAAAACCCACATCTGAAATATCAGTACAGAGCGATTACAATTCCACCTACCGTAATATGTCCCCGTCACAATTACACAGTAGGTAGTATAACACGAGGGAGGTAATTACATGATAACATCAAAGTATGAAAAGCAACAACAACAGTACACATTTCAGTGTAACACAGAGCAGCCTATCAGCAACAACATCTTCCGTGCCTGCACTAGAATAATTACTGCAACAAACAGAGCCTATAGTGAACTTTATACTCCACAAAATAGTGGGATACCGTGGTTTCCCGATATACCTTCAATTATACCTTGCTACCATTGATATGACGCTCTGATAGAGTAACGAAATCTCTTGTTCTCGATCCAACCGGTACGTTATAGACGCGCCTGCATATTTATAAAAATGAAATGGAAAGACCCATAGACAAATTAAAATGATTTTTTAAATAAAAAAATATTTTTCATGCTGATATTATGTGAGAGTTTGGTCCTACTCCAGCAAAGCTGATCCATTTGTGTGCTGCAATGTAGTTAGTATAGCTGCAGTGTCGATATACCTCGTAAAAATGCACTGTTTACTGCAATTATTTTAAGTAATGATTATTTTAAAGCTAGTTCATCATTTTCTGTTCTTGGAGTAAGACTTTGGGAACTCCTTACCCCAGTCAATTAAAAGTGCTCAATCCTTAAATGTGTTCCAGAAACAGGTTAAAGAACACTGTTTGTCTCTTGAACCCCTCTCTCTTCCTCCTCTTATTTATGGTCTTTGATCTACCTACAGAATATTGTTTTTTTAGTGCGTAAGTTATGTTATGTGTTACTTTTCTTATTTTAGTGCACCCTAACCGTTTTTTTTTAATTTCATTCTTCTTCTGGGTTGTATTTTTTTTTTTTTTTTTTTTTATGGAAGAGGGGGCAAACGAGCATGTGGCTCACCTGATGTTAAGTGACTACCGCCGCCCATGATCAACCGCAACACCAGGGGAATTGCAGGTGCGTTGCCGGCCCTTTAGAAAGGAGTAAGCTCTTTTCTTGAAGGTCCCCAGGTCGTATCGGTCCGGAAAAATCACCGGTGGTAAATTATTCCACAGAGAGGTTGTACGCGGAAGAAAACTCCTTTTGAAACGTACAGTGGTGGACCGCCAAGCATCCAGATGGTGTGGATGGTATCGGAACGTTTGCCGTGTAGTGCGTTCACGAAATTTGGCGGCTGGGATTAATCCGAACAATTCCTCAGAGCACTCCCCCGTGATAGATGCGATAAAATACGCAAAGAGATGCAACATCTCTTCGCAGCGCCAGTGAATCGAGCCGATCGGAAAGCACTCGGTCGTCGACGATTCGAGCCGCTCTGCGCTGGATGCGGTCAAGTGGAAGGAGCTGGTACTGGGGAGCCCCAGCCCAGAGATGGGAACAGTATTCCATGAGCGGCCGAACCTGCGCCTTGTAAAGTTGCAGGCGGTGTGCCGGCATGAAATACTGTCCCGCTCTGCTGAGCACGCCAAGCTTTTTAGAGGCCAATTTGGCCTTCCCTTCCAAGTGACCACGAAACTGCACGTCACTCGATATGTCGACGCCGAGGATTCCGATACTGGCTGAGGCAACAAGGGGAGTGCCTTGAAACTGAGGGGATACGACAAAGGGGTTCTTTTTAGCGGTTAACGCGCAAACTTGTGTCTTCTGGGGGTTAAACTGGACTAGATTTAGTCGCCCCCAATCCGAGACTCTGTCCAGCAGAGACTCGACTTCAGACACAAGTTTGTCCCGGCACTCAGAGACGTTTTCCCGAGAAATATTTGCTCGGCCGGTGTAAAGAGCATCACCAGTGCTGTCATCTGCATAGCAATGAATGCTACAGGTTTGCAACATATCATTGATATGCAGAAGAAACAGCGTTGGCGATAGCACGCAGCCCTGTGGAACACCAGCATTAATAAGCTTGCAATCGGAGCTTGCACCGTCTACAACGACCTTGATGCTCCGATCTGCAAGAAAACTGGTGATCCAATCGCACAATTTCTCAGGAAGCCCATAGGAAGGGAGCTTCGAAAGAAGCGCTTTGTGCCAAACCCGATCGAAGGCCTTCGCAATGTCCAAACTAACGGCCAATGCCTCCCCCTTGGACTCTACTGCCTCCGCCCATCTGTGAGTTAGGTAGACCAGAAGATCACCAGCTGACCTACCACGGCGAAAACCGTATTGGCGGTCACTAATCAGCTGGTGATCCTCAAGGTACCTCATGAGCTGGCAGTTTACAATGGACTCCATTGTTTTGGAGAACAAGGAGGTGATGGCGATAGGCCGGTAGTTGGACGGGTCTGAGCGGTCGCCTTTTTTAGGGATCGGGTGGACGAAAGCCGTCTTCCATGATTTTGGGACTACGCCTAGGGAGTAGGAGTACCGGAAAAGACGCGTTAAAACCGGTGCCAACTCTGGAGCACACGTCCTCAGCACAATTGGGGGGGATTCCATCGGGCCCACTCGACTTATGGATGTCCAGGGAGAGGAGTGCTTTGCGAACCGAGCGCTGAGTGAAGTGCACTTCCGGCATGGAGCACTCACACCGCGGGATGGTCGGCGGCGTACTCCCCCCGTCATCGAGAGTCGAGTTAGACGCAAAGAAAGAGCCTAGAAGATCGGCTTTCTCCTTTGCAGTGTGGGCCAGTGAGTCGTCCTCCCTGTGCAGAGATGGAAGAGATGGCTGACAGAAATTCCCCTGGACAGCCTTGGCGAGAGACCAGAATGCACGGGTTCCAGAAGGAAGACGAACTAGTCTCTCGCCAATTCTGCCTATGTGCTCTGACTTTGCCTTGGCAATGACTCTTTTGAAGGACCTAGAGGCGGAATTATACTTCTTTTTTAGAGCGCTGGTGTTTACATCCCTGGACGCTGATGCATCAGCCCAGGCTTGGTAGCACTCCTGCTTATAGCATGATGCTATTTTACAGGAGCGACCAAACCATGGCTGAGATTTGCCTCCAATGGGCACCACAGAGGAAGGAATAAAAAGTTCCATACCCTGAAGTACCACATCAGCGACAGAATCCGCAACAACGTTGGGATCATCCGGCGAGAAGCAAACCCGCCCCCAAGGGTAGGATGCAAAGAAAGACCGCATCCCATCCCAATCGGCTGACCTATAGTGCCAAACACGGCGGCAGCCTGCAGAATGCAACCGCGATTTCAGCGTGAGTGGCACCACACTCCGGACAAGACAATGGTCCGAGGAGCCTAAAGGGGCGTCGACGGAAATCTGATATCCGTCCGGGTGAGAGGTCAGCAGAAGGTCCAACAGGGAAGGTGCATGATCCTCCACATCTGGAATCCGCGTAGGCGAAGTAACCAGTTGTGTCAGACCATATGCCAAGGCAAAATCATGAACAGATCTCCCCCGCATGATCGGTTAAACGTGAACCGAGCCATTCGGCGTGATGGGCGTTGAAGTCGCCGAGGATCACGATCTCTGCGGAGGGGATCTGCTGTAGCAACGAATCTGCAGCCATTTGGACGTGGTCGAAGAGTCGGTCTGTTTCGGCATTACCGCTATGGGACCTATAGAGGCACCCGTAGACGCGCGGATGGTCGTCGCTGTCTACGCGTAGCCAAAGGATGGACAGGTCCGAACCTTCAAGTCTGTCGAGGCGTCGAGAACAGATGTCCTCTCTGACGTAAACGCAAACTCCAGCCCGAGGCACAAAGGAGTGTTCCAGTTTGTACCCCGGGCAGGAGAGATACGAGACATCAGCCGGAGAGGACACCTGCGTCTCGGTCAGAAAGAGCAGAGCCGGCCTCGCCGTCTCGAGATGGTAGTGGACGGCGTTTAGGTTAGAGTGAAGTCCCCTGATATTGCAGAAATTCACGGACAGCGTGGCAGGGGTCGCCTTGGTCTTGTTGCTCCGTTTGCCCCGAGCAGTTTTAGTCTTGAGCGGAATATTGCCCCCCCCAGAATACGCGGGGCAGCCTGAGCACCCACGCTCAGAATTGGAGAAACATGGTCGTGGATGCTCAGCGAGGGATTCTCCAGGGGTGCTGGTACCCTCCTGGGGTAGTCTATCATTTAATTCCGCTACCATGTTGATGGGGGGGGGGGGGATTTGGGCCTCCGGCCACCTGCACTTACCAGACGAAACGCGGAAGCAGAGCTTCCACTTCACGCCGGTATTCTGTGAGGTCGTGGTACCACCCCGGTTTGAGCCGGCCCATACGTGCGACAGCAAAGCTGCCGCGTGGCTCTACCACTGTTAAAAGAGATATGTAGAGAGTATGGAAGAGATTGTTATTTCGCAATAAGACCGCCTTTTGTTTTTTCTGAATATTTGTTTTTTTTTTAAATGTTATTTTGATCTTTTCTTGGTTTACAATAAAAGAGTATTGTATTGTATTGCATGTATCATTAACTTTTAAATTTATTCTGCAGGAATGCAAGCATTCATAGAGATGCTGTCATCCGGTCTGACAGCTCCACTGCCTCGTGTAGTAAGTGCGACTCTCAGAGCGCTAGCCTCCGCACTGTTCAACTTCTCTGAGGAGATGGGTCTGGAAACCGTCCAGCAGCTGTTGGAGAAAGTGGCCGAGATGATGCTGAACAACAACAGAGAAATTGTTGCCGGTGCTATGAGCTTCCTTAAGGTAAGAAAACTTATTTAAACTCTCGATATATTGATAAAATATACTCGTAATAATCATTTAATAATAATAATCAATCGCGTGCTCACCATGCATAATTGCGAAGTGTGCAGCCTCCGTAATTACTTCCTGGCGAGATCGGATGATCCATTCTATAGGGACGTCATTTTTTGTGATAAATTACTTACCCCTCTATCCTTAGCCAACGAGCAATGGCAAGACCCGACAGTGCAGAGCATTTCCGACCGGGAGACCGACAAGGCTCTACATCAGCCTTTCCTAGACACAGTAGCCTCCCTCCACTGGCTACGCTTTGGTGACCTCTTCGGAGAAACCGAGGGTTTTGTCTGTGCAATACAGGATCAGGATAGGAGGACAGGAGGACCAACAACTATAGGAGATACCTCCTAAAGGATGGCACCGTCGACGTTTGTTGAGCTCGTCGCCATCCCGGTGAGTCACTTAGGCATGTCATCTCCGGTTGTTCGACGCTTTCTAACTCTGAGTACTTGCACAGGCACAACCTAGTAGCCAGAATTCTACACCAGGAGCTCGCTCTGAAATACGGTCTCGTGGACTGGAAATTGCCGTATTACAAGTACTTGCCGGAAGCCGTGCTTGAAAATGACCGCTCCGGGCAAAAATGCAGAAGGCGGTGCTCCTCGATACCGCCCGCATCGTCCGCCGGTTTCTTTCCCTTTCCCCCCTAACCCTCGGCCGGTTGGTCTCCCCCTGCCGAGGGCTTCCATCTGGTTGGGCTTTTATTTATTTATGTATTTTTGTATTTATTTTATTTTATTGATATTTATGTATATTTCTTTTCATTTTAATTTATAATTATATATATAGAACCCAACCAGATGAGAAAACTATATAGATAACCCACAATAGTAATAATCATCATTTATTTCATTAATATTTTTTACATTATCTGTACACTGATTAAAGTCAACCAGGAAGCAAAAGACTTCGCTCTTCTATAGCTACTATTAATTTACTATTACTTATAACTAAGTTTTACATCATCATTGCAGCCCTTCACAAGTTCACTACTGAACATGGGCCTCTCCCAAGGAATGCCACCAGGCATGGTCTTGAGCCATATGCATCTATCGACACTAGTGGGGGCCGTCCCACACTTCGCCTACCGATACGAGGCTGCCACTCAAGAACCTTTCTTCCCATCGGTTGTGGGTTCTTCGAGCTATATGGCCGGCCAATTGCCACTTCAACAGTATATATAGCGACAGTATATATACTGAAAATTATATATACTAAAATTTGAAAGTTGCAGAATGCGGATTAAGAATGGGTGAGTTAACCGTGAAATGCCTTTTGTACGCCGATGATCAAGTTATTCTTGCGTCGTCGGCGGCCGAGTTGCAAATGATGGTTACATTAATGAACGGATCATTAAAAGAAAGGGGTATGAAAGTGAACGCAAGTAAGACGAAGGTTATGGTTTTTGAAAGAGAAGAAAGTAAAACGATTTGTGAAATAAGAATAGAAGAGGAGTTGATCGAGCAAGTAGATGAGTTTGTATATTTGGGCTGCGTATTTAGCAGTGATGGGAGATATGATAAGGATATAGAACGACGAGTGAATACGGGAAATAGAGTAAATGGGGCCTTGCACTTTATTGTGAAGAGTCAAAATATATCGAAAAAGGCACGTATGGCAATTCACAATGCTGTGTTGGTCCCTACTTTAACGTATGATAGTGAAAGTTGGGTGTGGCAGAAGAAGCACGAGAGTAGAATCAACGCAGTAGAAATGCGGTCGTTAAGGAGTATGTTAGGGCTGAATCTGAACGACAGGGTAAGAAATTGTGTAATAAGAGAAGAGTGTGGTTTGCAAGATGATGTTGTGACCAGGATTAAGAAAGGAATGCTTCGGTGGTTTGGTCATGTGGAAAGAATGAATGAGGAAAGAGTGACAAAGAAAATTTATGGTGCAGAAGTGAATGGCAGAGTCGGAAAGGGACGTCCTAGGCGAAAATTTATCGACCAAATTGGCGATTTATTGAAAACGGGCCAAATTAGGAGTACCCTTAACCGACGAGCATGTATGCGTAGGTGTATGGATGTGAAGGAGGCAAGAGAGGTGTGTCAGGATCGTGCCAAATGGAAGTCTGTAGTCTCTGCCTACCCCTCTGGGTGACAGGCGTGAGTGTTTATGTATTATGTTATATGTAGTAGCCTAATGGCAGGTCACGGACCGCGAACTCAAAAAGGTCGTGGGTTTGAATCCGCCATTCGACTACTGGCGTGAACCATTCGTAACATAAGCAATTTAAGCTTACCACGAGTGGTTAAGGGGAATATTAGTAATGTTTATAGCATTGTTAATGTTCTTTTTTTAAATAATAAAAAAAACTTACTAATCCGTCGGGCTGTGTCGGTTACTCTGGTACGACTGCAGATATTCTCATTTCTAAGTTTATCACGCAGAGAAACCCAGAGCATAGCTCGCTGAGCGATCTTGAGCTTCCTCATACGGCCAACAGTGAAGGACCCCACATCTCAAATTCATTAGTTATCATGTTCTCAAGTTTACAAACAAAAACAACTACTGACTACTGAAAATGTTTTGCGAATTGCGATGTATGCGATATTGCATAGGTAAGAAAAAGTTCTTCCAGTGGGTGTTTCTCAGAGCTCGATTCCTGGCCCATTTCTGTATTTAATCTATTTGGCAACTTTATTACTGGCAACACTGTCCGTCCATCTTCATGCGAAACCAAAGAGAAGTGGGAAGGGAAATGTTATAAAAGAAGGTGCGTCATCATTCTTTGACATTCTGTTATGAGAACCCGCGTTGTATTTGTCACAGTGAAATTGAGTGTTGTGAATATAAAAACTGATATATTAAGGGTTTTGTACAATTTTTGATTGAATATATAGATTGTATGGTAAGTGCATTTTTATACAAGGTGCCCCAGCTCGAAGTGACTGCTCTGCATCTGTTGGTTATTTAGACAAAATTATCAACAAATGCCATTTAAAGTACAGGTCTTATCGGTTTGGTTCTTTTTTATTAGGTTTTTATTTTTTTTCGCAGAGAAACCTGACACCTGCTGCACTATTTTCGAGATGTTTTGTTTTTACATTTTTTTCGATTCGTGGCTTAAAATGTACCCAAAATTAAACAAGATACTTAAAAAAACTCAAAGTTTTAAGAAAAAATTATCGTTTATATTAATTTCGCTAAAGTTGATAATGCTTTTTTATTTTTTGATGATTTTGTTTGGGTTGAATAAGTGTCTTTTTGTAATGTCAAAATAACAGGTTTTACTAAATGCGTATGAAAGTATATACGGTACTTATAAAAAAACACAAATTTTATAATTTTGTCATAATCTCTGTTTTTTTTCGGCTAATTTCCGAAACGTCTTGATCGATTTTGACAGAATTTTCTCTAGCAAATAACTGATTTTATAAGGAGTTACTTAAGCTACTTTTATTTTATAAAATTAATTAGGGTTCCCCGCAAAAAAATTAAAACCCAAGAAAATCAATCATAATAAATTCCACGCGGACGAAGTCGCGGGAACCAGCAAGTTTACAATAAACCGTTTCTTTCTCACACATTACAGTATTGTTTACTTAAGATACCTCATTAATTTTCAAATTCAAACGGCTATCAATTTATAAATGACGATGTAAAAAATGCTCTGTCGAAATTAGTACATTGGTTCAACACCAACAATTTCGGCAAGAAAAAAAAATGTATTAAATTTACAAATACCCAACATTAGACATTTAAACATCAATATGCCTTTTATTGCGGAGGATTTGAGTCTTGTGAATTTCACTGTTTTTTCTTAGAATTACTACTGACGCAATGCTCTAATGGGCCAATATCTTAATATATATAAATTACATGTCACATTGTTTGTCCGTGACAGACTCCTAAACTACTTAACCGATTTTAATCAAATTTGCACACCGTGTGCAGTTTGGTCAAACTTGAGAGATAGGATAGTTTTTTTGCCCATGAGTGACCCACAATTTAATTTTTTTGCGAATTTAAGGATTTTTAATAGGACATGACAAAGGGTCGTTGAAAAGGGCAGAACAACTGAGTCACTCATCACGAGCTCTCTAAAACTATACGCCGGATTGATTTGGAATTCAGCATATATATATATATACTTCTTGCTCGACCCAGACACCCACTAAGAAAGGATTTTGGAAAATTTAAGCTTTTAGGGGGTGAAATAGGGTGTTGCTTTATCATTTTTTTCATAGAATAGGATGACAAACTAGCACACAGTCCACCTGATGGTAAGTGGATGCTGTGGCCCATATATATCTACATTTATCCTCGATTAAGAATCAAAATACAGAAGCATTGTCAATCGTGAGGACTAAGATAGAATGCCTCGTTTCCAGTAAAAAGGGTTTCTGGTTCTCTAGACTAACCATACGAAACACAGCACATTGAGCTGCTATTTGACGTTGATATTCTGTGAGAGCGTGGTTCTACCCTGGTTGAGCCGACCCATTCTTGCTACAACTATAAATTAATTATATAATATGAAAGCTACTTAAATTTTCGATGTCCACCTATTAATATAATTCTTCCAGGTGTACACAAAAGTCCTACCCACAGAAGTTCTAGTTGGTAGCCTCCCCCTGATCTTCAAAACATTGTCCAACATGTCCGAAGACTGCAAGAGACATTCACGCCTTGAAATCGGTTATTTCTTGGCGAGAATGACTAGGAAGTATGGTGCGGAAACTGTGGAGAAACTTATACCAAGCGAGGATGAGGTCATGCTGAAAAGACTGAGGAATATAAGGAAGATGGAGAACAGGAAAAAGAGAATGAGAGAAGAGAGAAGGTAAGTGTTAAACAAGTAATAATTGAAACTATCGCTCGCCAGGTTGAAATTCGACCATAATACGTAAATGGTTTGTATATTAAACAGCTTGTACATCATTTTCACACTTCATTTATACAAAATACGAATAATAATATAAATAAACGCTTTTTGTCTAAAACGCCGGATTCTTCCGATTATTATATTCGGATAATTAATTATATAAGTACCTGACTTTGATACTATTCTGATTTTCAGAAGACCTGACTTTTTGCTTCTACTTTGTTCTGAATAATGACTTTATTTTTATTAGAACCGTCTTGTCATTAGCACTTAATTCCTTACCGTTAATATTATGTTATATAATTCCTTACTGTAAAGGAAACAGTTAATTAGCACTCAATTCCATGTTGTTAATAATTATCGTATATCCTATAGGTCACTGCGTTGCTAGCGATGATAAGTTTCAACAGTTTGTTGCAGTGAAAATTTTAGAGCACCTAATTTTTAAATTCGGCACTTAATTAGCACCTAGAAAGCACCTAATTTTGACATTTTCTAAAAGCAAATTCCTGAATTTGCTTTGCTGACTAGACAGAGCTTAAAACCATAAAGACTGATAAAAAGGGATTACCTTATGTCTAGAAAAACTATTAATTTAACTCTTTTTCAGAAACCAAGCTGACTCGGATTCTGACAACGACATGGCTGTGAAGGGCACCTCCAAAACTCTAGAAGACATCCTCAAGGACTCTGACTCAGAGATGGAATACTTAGACGAGGAAGTAACACCTAAGAATAAAGTGAAACGGGCAAAGAACAAAGCCTGGATTCAAGATGATAACGAGGAAATAGTGGACCTCGCCGATATATCTGCTGCTAGAAAGATTACTGGTAATGCAGTTTTTTATCAACACTTCACCGTCTTCTTCATTCTTTATTAGAAGTACCTGGATGACTGATTTTTTTTGAAATTACATTTATATACAAATTACATACTGATGAAACATGAATAATATTTTTTAATCTTATTGGCATAATAGTTTAATAGCAAAATTAATAGCAATATAGCTTATATGTCAAAGTCAATGGATGTAAGTGGGTCAGTGTCGTGAATTGTGGCAGTTTGGTGTGTAAGTCCAGCTGTATACTTATGGAATATGTTGATTTATATAGAAGCTAATATTATTAGATGGTGAAAGTGGTCTATTTCTGCCTTGAAATCTACTAGGAAAAGCAACACCTGTCTATCTACTATGCGATTCAAATAAGAATATAGGACTAACCTGACAACATTTTGTGACGTCATAGCTGTCAATTTAAACCAGCTAGGTAGGGTGACGGTGAGCGAAACAGATAATTTTAAAATAATATTCATTTACAAATAAATACAGGAGTACCATGAAAAAAAAAATGGAATGTAACACTAACTAAAAAATGGAATCAGAATGTAACACTTCAATAATTAATTTAATTTATTAATATACTTTTGGCGAAATGTTATTAACAATTAAAAAAACAGTTTAAAATTATTCTAAAAATAATTATATCTTCAATAGATTTGGTAAACTAAGACTTGGTTAAATAAATATAAAAATGGAAAATTAATTTTCTTTGCAAGCCGTACTTTTCAGGTGACAGTTGACAGATTGCGTGCATTCGAGGATATTGACGTTTCTTTTCTTATTTGAATCGCATTGTATTTTTGTCATAAACATATTATTTCGGGCATTTCATCTTGTCCTTTGTATATGTATATTAATTGCAAAAAAAGCATTTAATTTTCGTTTCAATTTATATAAATTATTAAAGGAAACTATGGCAATAATGAAGACCAAAATCTGGTCTTACATTAACAGTGTACTATAACTGCAACGTTCGAATTTCTCACTAATAAATTTTGTTCTCAGCTACGGATCCGACGCAGAAAAAGAAAGTGACAGAAGAGAAGGCACAGAAGAAGAAAGACGGTGGATTCAAAACTGCTCCTGACGGAAGACTGATCATTTCCGAAGATGCGTTCGATGATGAAGAAGACGAGACGCCTAAGCCTAGCGGTGATATTGATAGTGACACCGATGATACTGGTATATTTTTATTTTACATAGTGTGTATACAATACGCTGCTTTATTTTGCACAATGTACACGATATCACTTATTACACAATGTCACTAACACACTTCACTTTACATGGTACACATTTAATGGTTATATGTATTAACACAAGTTTGCGCGTTAACCGCTAAAAAGAACCCCTTTGTCGTATCCCCTCAGTTTCAAGGCACTCCCCTTGTTGCCTCAGCCAGTATCGGAATCCTCGGCGTCGACATATCGAGTGACGTGCAGTTTCGTGGTCACTTGGAAGGGAAGGCCAAATTGGCCTCTAAAAAGCTTGGCGTGCTCAGCAGAGCGGGACAGTATTTCATGCCGGCACACCGCCTGCAACTTTACAAGGCGCAGGTTCGGCCGCTCATGGAATACTGTTCCCATCTCTGGGCTGGGGCTCCCCAGTACCAGCTCCTTCCACTTGACCGCATCCAGCGCAGAGCGGCTCGAATCGTTGACGACCGAGTGCTTTCCGATCGGCTCGATTCACTGGCGCTGCGAAGAGATGTTGCATCTCTTTGCGTATTTTATCGCATCTATCACGGGGAGTGCTCTGAGGAATTGTTCGGATTAATCCCAGCCGCCAAATTTCGTGAACGCACTACACGGCAAACGTCCCGATACCATCCACACCATCTGGATGCTTGGCGGTCCACCACTGTACGTTTCAAAAGGAGTTTTCTTCCGCGTACAACCTCTCTGTGGAATAATTTACCACCGGTGATTTTTCCGGACCGATACGACCTGGGGACCTTCAAGAAAAGAGCTTACTCCTTTCTAAAGGGCCGGCAACGCACCTGCAATTCCCCTGGTGTTGCGGTTGATCATGGGCGGCGGTAGTCACTTAACATCAGGTGAGCCACATGCTCGTTTGCCCCCTCTTCTATAAAAAAAAAAAAAAAAAAAAAGATGTTGTCTGCTCGCCGGTTACAATTCAACTGCCCGATGTTCCCAAAGCGGGGGGTATTTATACACTAGTAGTGATGGATCATTAGACGATAGTCACTACAATGTGTAAAGTAAATCGAGAAAGGCCTAAAATTACTTTGTGCTGATCATTTATCGGTTTTTTTAACTTTTGGAAATGATTATTTTTGCACTTTGTATTTGTAAAATTGTTAATGGAATTTTCAAATTTATCTTAATAGTCCGTGAAGGAAACAGTGTGACGTAACTTTCATGTCTGAAAAGTCAAAAAAAATTCTATATCGGGGACCTCTACTTATATATGGTGAGTGTAGAGATCTAGGGACTCTTTTTTATTGGAAATGAGGCATTCCATCTTAGTAGCCCTCGTGAGTGGATTACTGTATTGTTTGTTTACAGCGGTTTGTGATGAAAAATATCGATCGCTGTGGAAATACAAAAACCAAAGAATCTTGACCTGAAAATTTTCTAACGCGTCTAGTGATGTAAAATATCTTATAAAATTGCCTTTATTTTCCTTATTTCGTATCGCATAATTGAATCTTCCAATAAAGCCAGGAAAAAAGTAATATTACTATGTTTATCATTCTCAATAGACTTTTAGAGACTGAACGCGTTTCACAATGACTTAAAGGCCCAGAAGTCATGCCAAAATATATTTAAAAAAATAAAGTGTTTTACACGTTTCGATTCATAGACTACGAAAATCTTATTCGTCATTTGGTTTACGATTTTACGAATGTTCAAAATAACCAATTGTTTTTTTTTTGTAACCTATCTTATTATTATATGATTAGACATGATTTTTTGTGGTTTTATACTAGAGTGTGGTAAGTTATTTTTCTTTCCACACCATAGTATACCACAGTGTACAGTTGACAGGTTATAACCTAAAAAACTTATTTACTTTACAGCATTTTTCCCTGGCCCCTAAATGAAAAGGTGATAGGTTATTACGTTATTATGAACAATAATTGGTTTTATGCAACGGTAGTTGTAGGTAGACGAAACCTGTAAAATGAATTTAGTGACAGTTCAAGTAATGTATGGAAGGTGGGCATACTTCTTTGATACATACTTGACCAAGGTATGATATTATGATTATTTTTATAATCACAGATTTTTATTACACCGTTGTTTCGCTAAAAGTACTTAGGATTTATCTATAAATATACTTATACATCTTAGACTTTATCGAGTGACCTGAAGGTGTACTTCGGTGACATGTTACTGGAACTCCTCGAAGAGTAGAAGAACTCGGTGTGCCGATTTTGACCTCGTTTTGTTAGTTATGATGAGACCTTAGCTCCGGATTGATAGAGTGACCTGAAGGTGTACTTTGGTGAATGCCAAATTAAAATACTGGTTATGAGAATTTTTTTATTGAAAACGTAATAAAGTTGATTTTTAGTAAAAATTTTTTTTTGGTTTTTTTACGATCATATGAGCATTATGAGTCGTGCACTTTTGGATTTTCCAAACTTTTTGTTTTGACATTAGATATAAAATTATTGGAAAATTAGAAGTAATAGTAATATGGTCACTAGTGTATTACTTGTGTGTATTTAAAATACTTTAAAAACATGAGCGCTTAAGGCATGCACATTTGGATTTACCAAAAGTTTATTTTTATATTCTTACATGGTCCTCCGATTCTGAGCGATAGAGCTATGAACAAAATTTCAATTCTAGCTCATCGAGAAGCTAGTTAAAATCAATGACTAAATTCGACCTGAACAGATATCTCTTAAAGTAAGTTAATAAAAACGTGGTAATATAAAATCTGAATATATATATATGACTTCTTAAAGAACATTACTTGTCTCAATCGTTTGAAAATCATTAGGATAAATTCTGTGATTATGTAGTTTTGTATTTATTTGTTTATGTTATTGTTAGTGGTATATATTTGAGGATATATGTATGTATATGTATGTATATAAGTGTATATATATGTATATGTGTATATGTATATATGTATATGTATGTATATGTATATATATATGTATATGTATATGTGTGTGTGTGTTTATGTATATACGTATGTATATGTGTATCATATTTTTTTAATGTTTTAGTTATTTATATGTTATTTTATTGCATGTATTGATATTATATTAGGTATATTTATATTGCACCACCTACCTAGTATTCACTGTTTTATTCCTTTACACCTTTGGTTGCCTGGAAGAGATCGCTATGTAGCGATAAGGCCGCCAAATTGTACATGTAATCTGCTCTCTGTTATGTTCTTTGTAAATTTGTTTGTGGTGTACGATAAAGTATATTCATTCATTCATATTTATATAAATATATATAATAAATCTGAAGCGACAGTAGCCTAATGGCAGGGGGCGGACCGCGAACTCAAAAAGGTCGTGGCTTCGAATCCGCCATTCGACTACTGGCGTGAACCACTCGTAACACAAGCAATTTAAGCTTACCACGAGTGGTTAAGGAGAATATTAGTAATGTTTATAGCATTATTAATATTATATTTATAAAAAAATGTTATCTATTGGCAGATGACGAGGGAACTGACGCTAAGCCGTCGAAGCTTCTGAAACCGGGAATTAAACGTCGGTACGATGACATCTTGAGTATTAAGAGCGGACGCACCAACAAGAGTCGCGCCTCCACCGCCACGCTGTCTCGCTACACAACGGGAGGCCGCGGCATACACAGGTGGGGATCGTAATCACCATCATCATCATCATTAATTAATTCATTGGAGCTAATGCGATAAAATATTAAAAACTGCATTAACAAACCGATACGACTTAGGGACCTTCAAGAAAAGAGTCTATTCCTTTCTACAAGGCCCGCAACGCAACTGCAATTCCCCTGGTGTTGCAGTTGTTCATGGGCGGCGGTGGTCACCATCAGCTGAGCTGTATGCTCGTTTGCCCCTTCTCCTATAAAAAAATATCTCTCAGGTAATGTCGTGAACTAAAATAGTCCAAAGTTGAAGTTAGGTCCATGTTTTTTTTTTAATTGAATAAAAGTGACAAACCAGAACACACACACAGTCCACCTGATAGTAAGTGGGTGCTGCGGCCCATAGACATTTACATCTATCCTCGATTAAGAATAAAAATACAGATGTGTTGTCACCATTGGACTAAAATACCTCGTTACTGGTAAAAATGCATTCGGGTTCTCTACACTCACCACACGAAACAGCAGCACTAAGCTGCTATTTGACGCTGGTATTCTGTGAGAGCGTCGTCCTTTCCCGGTCGAGCCGACCCATTCGTGCTACAACCATTATAGCTGCAGCATGAGCGGGGCTCTACCACTTATTAAATATGTACTTAATATCAGTAGAATAGAAAAAGTTTTTGTGCTGGTCGTGGGTTTAACTATTTAACATTATACTAGTAATGAAGTATCACCACAACCTGCCATGATGACGTATGCCTATTTAGTTTTCACTAACAATAACTTCGTATGGCTTTATTCATTAAGGCAAATTTTTCAAACCTCCGCAAAATTTTTTTCGTAGGATAAAATACAACACAAACGAATTAAAAATAACAGTTGTATGAACAAAATACTTCAATTGTTTCACTTTTATGCTCAATCAGGTCATAATTTATTCGATAGAACTTGTATCTGACGATTAACATGTGGTAATATTAAAAAAAAAAATTACACGACTTCAATATAAATTAAATGAGAGCGTCATCAGTGTATTCGAACTGAAAAACTACTGGTCAAATCTTGTTCAATTTATATGGGACCACATGAGAAGCACCAGCTTTCAAATAAAAAGAGAATCATCAAAATCGGTTCACCTAGAAAAAGTTCTGAGGTAACACATAAACAAAAAAGTTCGAACTGAGAACTTCCTCCTTTTTTTGAAGTCGGTTGAAATGACTGTTATTAGATCAATATAATACACTAGACTAGACTGTAATGATAAACTATATTCCAGACCTCTCGGATCCGCGGCTTCGGTAGCATCATCAGTTGGCACGGAGTACAGAAGTAAGAAGGCCAAGGGTGATATCAAGAAAAAGGGTAAACCGGACCCTTACGCGTATCTGCCTCTATCAAGGAAGAACCTTAATAAAAGGTAAATATGGACTATTTTAGTATAAATTTACCTTTAAACCCTCAATCCTAATAAAAATCCCATGCGACCGCTGGGATTTGCCGGAATGAAGTAAAACCTGACTTTCGTTTAGATCACAAGATAGAGAATTTTGTATAGATTTTATAATGCCAAACTTCTTCATAGAAAAGTAGTACATACATACATAAACACTCACGCCTGTCACCCAGAGGGGTAGGCAGAGACTACGGACTTCCATTTGGCACGATCCTGACATACCTCTTTCACCTCCTTTACATCCATATATCTACGCATACATGCTCGTCGGTTAAGGGTACTTCTAACGTGGCCCATTTTCAAAATATCGCCAATTTGGTCGATAAACTTTTTTTCTAGGGCGTCCCTTCCCGACTCGGCCGTTCACATCTGCCATATAAATTTGCTTTGTCACTCTTTCCTCATACATTCTTTCTACATGACCAAACCACCGAAGCATTCCTTTCTTAATCCTGGTCACAACATCATCTTGCATACCACATTTATCTCTTATCATGCAATTTCTCACCCTGTCATTCAGATTCAACCCTAGCATATTACTTAAAGACCGCATTTCTACAGCATTTATTCTACTTTCGTGCTTCTTCTGCCACACCCAGCTTTCACTACCATACATTAAAGCAGGGACTAACACAGCATTATGAATTACCATACGTGCCTTTTTTGACACATTCTGGTTCTTCATAATAGAGTGTAATGCCCCATTCACTCTATTCCCTGCATTTACTCGTCGTTCTATATCCCTATCATATCTACCATCCCTGCTAAATACACATCCCAAATACACAAACTCATCCACTTGCTCAATTAACTCTCCTTCTATTCTTATTTCACATACCGTTTTGCTTTCTTCTCTTTCAAAACCATCACTTTCGTCTTACTTGCGTTCACTTTAATTCCCCTTTCTTTTAATTCCCAGTTCATTAATGTAACCATCATTTGCAACTCAGCCGCCGATGACGCAAATATGACTTGATCATCAGCATACAAAAGGCATTTGACGGTTAACTCGCCCATTCTTAACCCACATTCTTCATCTTTCAAAGTTTGCAAACACCTGTCCATAAATAGGTTGAACAGCCAAGGGGAAGCTACACAGCCCTTACTGAAGATATGCTTCCCCCACAGATCCCCTCATAGGGGGGAGATTTGCCATAGTTGCCACGCTTGGCAAGCGGGTTCCATGCTCCTCATTAGTTTCCCTCTGTCACCTCTTACGACACCCACGGGATGATATGGCCACCACACGGTTGTATCACCATCATAAATATTGTGAGCCGTTTTCAAGCTGGAAGAGAGAAATTAATGAGGAATTGACGAACGTAAACCTTGATACAAGTGAAATAAGACGTTCTTAGCCTTTTTGAACCCTTTCCTCGTGAACGGGATTCTTTAGCTTAAAATAGTTATGGGGGACTACCAACGGGATTGGATTTCTCTAGTGGGCATTCATTCTTCCAAGAGACACCTAAAAGAAAACTAAGAACTAAAAGAATTTGTTTAGTTAATAAAATTTGAATTCGCTACTTTTAATAGTGTCCTAAAACTTGGTCGATTTTCCATTTTTAATTTAAAAAAAAGTGTTTAAAAAGGTACAAATACCAATATGATAATTTTTTTCTAAAACTATGACTGTTCATTATTGAGTTCATCAGATTTTGAACAGTGATTGAGTTTTTTGTCAAGAAACTCTCAGTAGCTGCCCGAAGTCAGGAAGTTGGTGTTCCTGCCTTCAATCAATTATATACTAGATTAAGGATCAGGAACAAAAATAAGTCGCACAAGTGGCCACGTTTGCATACTCATAAACATCTATCTATCTTAGAAAAAAGTTTAATAACATTAACAACTTCAGTTTATTATAAACCTTATTAACACTCTAACATAAAGTTTAATCACCATTCCAAAATATATTTATTTAAGTCCTTTCATCAGAATAAGGTTAAAAGCAATAAGTTTAGAATGTCGCTTGAAAATAAAAAGGTAAAAAAATATTTATTCTAAAATGAAACTTAAACTCATTAGTAATAAGGTTAAAACATTATGTTAACATTTTCGTGCTTACTCTAATTTGGTAGTAGACGTAGTTCTTGGTATTATATTTCAATGCTCGGAACACAGTAAGTATTGAAAGACGTAGAGTTGCAGAGTATAAATATTTTAGGGCAAGGGTCGTTTTGTATGGTGGCAAATATTTTTGACCGATTTGTAAAAGTAGGACTAAGTAGTAGGTATTCAATGAAAGGTCGTCAATTTCTTTTTCAAATACCCTTTTCTAGGAGTGTCACATATCGATGTTAAATCTGATAATGATGCATCAGGAGACTTCTAGCAAACTGCATCAGCCCGAGGTACGTCACGTATTTCTGTGGTATCTTCAAAAATTAAAGTTTATTGAAAACAATTTTAAAGTATTTCATGATAATACCTACAGGTATAGTTTTTTCTGATAAAGATTTTTTTTAATTACCTGATTTGATAACTCTATCGTCATTCTTAACATAAAGCTGATTGCACTTTTATTGGTACGTGAATCTAAAAAAGTCATAAATAACTTACTTTTTTACCAAAAGCATTATCTTACACAAACAATTGTACCTGCAATTTGGGAACCGCTGTTTTTAGTAATCTACGCCTTTGCGTGTTTCCAGTTATGTCCAATCTATCAAAATGAATCGAACATATTCTCGAATTTTTAGATGGATTGTATACAACATGTAATATAATTAACGCACTTTGAGAAAGTTTTTTTCGCTGACGTAGACCCCTTGCAGGTTGTCATAGACCCCTAGGGGTCGATATAGACCACTTTGGGAATCACTGGCTTAAGGCATGCACATTTGGATTCATCAAAAGTTTATTTTTATATTCTTACATGGTCCTCCGATTCTGAACGATAGAGCTATGACCAAAATTTTAATTCTAGCTCATCGGGAAGCTAGTTTATAATCAATGACTAAATTCGACCTGAACAGATATCTCTTAAAGTAAGTTAATAAAAACGTGGGAATATAAAATCTGAATATATACAACACGTAACATAATTAACGCACTTTGAGAAAGTAGTTTGTTCAGAATCGTTTACTGAATCGATTCCTATCATTTTTAATATATGTAATTTTTTATCCCAAAAATAATTAAAACTACGTAAATTACAGTCACACTAAATCTGTACAGTCAAAACAAACTGAAATGGACCGTAGCTTAAGGCAATAAGACTTTTGAGAGTGCAGTTTTATTTGTATTATTACTAATTCTGTCATTTAATAAAAATAAAGAAAAATGAACTTTATTTCAAGCAAAGTCTTTGCGTTCGTGGATTTGTACTGTGACCACAACATTCTTCCGGAATTAGTATAACTAATTTGATAAATAATCAGTGCATAAAAATGTTTAACTAAAAATTCAGTGTATGTATTATGATTATAACATAATATACTAATTGGGGTGTCTGAGGGTGTGCGTTAATTACGTTACATATTGTTTATAGTTCTTCTCCTCTTTCTTTCGCGACAATAGATACTCATTCTGATATATATATCTATATCTATATATATATATATATATATATATATATATATATATATATATATATATATATATATATATATATATATATGGGTTTGTCCCTTTTATGATATATTATATATTATGTATTATATTATGAATAATAATACTACTCCATGCATGTTTGTTCAAGTACAGTCGATGTTTGTTACAATAGTTGTTGCGTTGTAGCAAACATTAGCCAAACAATCGTAATATTAACTAATTGAATTATTTTTGCTATTTAATTCTGTTTTTACTTTATGAAAAACACTTAATGATATAAATTTCCGAAAAAAAAAATCCTTCCAAAATCTTGGTGTTACGGTGGTTATTTGCACAGTTCTTAAACGCGCACTGCGGCATTTCGACGTTTTAATGTTGGCTATGATTGGACCATACTAAATTGAAATAAGACCACAGAAGTGTGGTCTTATGTTTCTGGCCGTTTTTGAGGCGCTTATCGGGAATCTAGTATATTATTGATCGAAGGGTCCTGCGCCTCTTTTTTTATTCCTCTTTATCTCTCTTAAGTCGTGTCATCTGACTAGGGTTGCAGGAAGTCCCAAAAAGTATCGATATATTGAGAAAATATTGATATCGAATTCGATATAATAGATAAAATATCGATATATCATCGAATATCCTGAAAAAAATATTTTGTACATTATTTATTTCATTTGTTTTTGTTTTTACTAGTCTGTTTCAATAAATCTGTCAGTATTACTATTCATATAAATATTAAATTAAAACATCATTTCTGATAATCACAGGATAGTAATGTAAAATCATAAATTAAAAAAAAATTGATAAAAATATAAGGATTTTTAATCGACCGAAATAGAATATACAATTTAATGAACTAATGCAAACCTATTCTTATCCGTAAGAAACAAAAGAAAAGTTTCATGTGATATGCTGAAAATCGGCGGCTGTTATTGGATGCGCTGGTGTTGATAACTAACTGATGCCACTCTCTGATAAAACTAAGGATGCAGTAGGTACCAAATACTTTAGCGCTATTTGTAAAAGGACTCTGGTGAAATCGCGGCTCTCAGACGAAAATTTTAATAAATAATCTAAATTACAGCTATTTTACTCAATGGCAAAAACAGTGTTGCTATTGGAAATATATTGTATTTGATATATTTTCGATACTTGATATTTTATATCGATATATCGAAATCAAATATATGGACAAAAATTCGATAGCAAAAATGTCGATATATCGATATTTTTTCTACAAGCCTACATCGGACTATAATAGTGAGGAATAGCGACTGCACCTGTACTTGCGCATACACTCAGACACTATAATCCTGTCCTGCGTAGATGTCTAGTCTCCGTTGAGACTGGCCGCCGTGACCGAAATTCGGTCTGTACGACACTATTTATTTATTTTATATTATATGCATTCTGTCTTGCAGGAAAAAGGCGATAACGTCTAAACAGTTCAAGGGGATCGTGAAATCGAAGACGAAGGGTGTCAAGTTGAAATCCAAGAGGAAATGACGCACTGCCCGACATTGTTGTGCAATCCCGAACAGATATTTATAAGTAGTTTGTAAGAAATTTTGTTAAAAAATAAAGATTTTGTCGCATAATCAACGTTTGGTACATTTTTAAAGAGTGTACACCAAAGATTTCTATGTATACGACTCGATGGGTTCTACGACCTTAACACATTGCGCATTACCCTACTTCTAAGACTACTTTTTAGGGTTCCGTAGTCAACTAGGAACCCTTATAGTTTCGCCATGTCTGTCTGTCCGTCTGTCCGTCCTCGCTTAATCTCTGTGACCGTTAGCACTAGATAGCTGAAATTTGGTACCAATATGTGTATCAATCATGCCGACAAAGTGGTAAAATAAAAATTGGAAAAAAATGTTTTATTAGGGTAGCCTCCCTATATGTAAAGTGGGAAGTGATTTTTTTTTTAATTTCAACCCTAACGTGTGATATATTGTTGGAAATGTATTTAAAAATGAATAGGGGTTTACTAAAATCATTTTTTGATAATGTCAATAATTTCGGAAATAATCGCTCCAAAAGTAAAAAACAATGTGTCCACCCCCCTCTAATTTTTGAACCATAAGTTTAGAAAATATGAAAAAAATCTGAAATGTAGAACTTTATAAGGACTTTCTAGGAAAATCATTTTGAACTTGGATGGAAACAACAGTACCCACTACCGGGAGCAGTTGCAGGAGCGCGGAGTGCTGCTGGAGCGCGAACATAATGGATACCTTTAAACTCATAAGTGGGAACACTTATTGTGACGGACGGGAAACTACGGAACCCTACACTGAGCGTGGCCCGACACGCTCTTGGCCGGTTTTTTATTTTGTAAACAGCGAACGTTGTTTTCGACAATCTAATACTGATTTTGCTTATTGTGACTAAGAAAACGCTGTCATTATATCTGTGCGCACTTTTTCAACGTGATTTGACGTTTATTTCAGATAGATATGCAACTTTATTTCGTACTAGCTGGCCCGGCAGACATTGTTCTGCCCTTCCACCTCACGATGAGTTTCATTTTCACACACTTCGATAGACCTATTAAACGTGAAGCTAAATTCTCTTTATGACCCAGGAGCCATTATGACATCAAACTAAAAAGACTACAGGCAACTATTTATCGGTTTACTCTTCTGTAAACCGATAAATAGTTGCCTGTATGCTATACACGATCACTTACTGCCTACGTACCAAATTTCATGAAAATCCATTTAGTAGTTATTGCGTGAACCGTGAACACACAATTTTTCTATAGATTTATTATACGTACGAGTATAAATTTGCGGATACCCGGCGTGTGCTACTAAGCTAAAAAAAGAAATATATTTTTGTTTATTTGTTGGGAAAATAGGTTGGGAAAAATTCATCATCAC
Organism: Parnassius apollo; assembly: GCA_907164705.1. NCBI lineage: Eukaryota > Metazoa > Arthropoda > Insecta > Lepidoptera > Papilionidae > Parnassius > Parnassius apollo. Next base: position 3,666,944 of record CAJQZP010001449.1, on the reverse strand, counting down.
CGACGCTTTCCGAAATCCGAATGAGTTCTGAGGAATCGTTCATGTTGCATTGCTCTACTTTTCTCGGTAATCACTTATGACATCATCAGGGTGTCGTTTATCCTTGATCACGGTGCCCAGTGAACTGATTTTCGATAACGCGCTAAAGTTGAGAGTTGAGATATTAGATTTATTATGCGAAGATGATCTGATAACATTTTTTTATTATGTAGCTAATTATAGTTTTATGTTTCTAACCTTTAATTTTATTCAAATATCAATAATAATAATAGAAAAAAAAACACCATTGAGCTGAATTTTGGATAGTTTTCAAAAAAATCTATGCTTCCCGCGTTTGACATTAGCGGTCAACCATAGACGACTTTGGCGTGCTGGACTTATATAAAAATCAATTTTTATTGGTTCAATGTTTCTTAGTACTTGTGGCTCTAGAAGACTTGTTTTTTATACTCACATGTTGCTGGGTTATTCCTATTTTGAGGAGTGTAGAATTAAAATACCTGTAATAATTTTCCAATATCTATATTTCATATTTTTCGGAGCCGGGTTTTTTGTCAACTATAGACGTCGTTGGCGCTCAGGGCCCGCAGGTGTTGGTCAAGTATAGGCGACTTTGGCGCTCAAAAGGTTAAAGGATTCATGGTAAATCAGCTGAAAACTAACTTGTTTCGTTATCATAACATGATTCTATTTTAAATGTATTGTTATAAACAGATAAGAATAACTTAACAGATCTTCTTTGAAAACAGATAAGAATAACAGTTCTTATCTGTTTTCAAAGAAGATCGGTTAAGATTAACAGTAAAATTGTGCCGTAGCGTTTTGTTACTCTCTAAAGAATTCATTGGAAATCAACTAGTAATTCGCTTGTTTATCATAACATAATAATTATTTAAAAATTATATTAGTACCTACTGTAATGATGACACCGTAAATAATCGATCGAAAAAGAGAATCGATTTTTTAAATGTGTTTTGTGATTGGCAACACTTTTTTTTTTATTCACAAACTAATGACATAATGATCTACCTAATTTTTATTATTATCTTTTTCGGTACTTTTAATTTGTGCAAAAATATTCCCATTGTTTGAGGATAAATGAATACCGCGATTAATAACCATAAATAAAGATATAATTTTTTAACAAATGCACATTGTTGGGCGTTCCATGGCCGAAAATGGGCGTCCCCCTTTTGTATATTTATTAACTTTTTATAGTGCTTTTAACTGTATATAGTGCTTAATGCAATGTTTTAGTGGTCTAAAACCATCTTCGCATTATTGCTTTTCTAATGAAACCGTTATGGGGCACTTCGGTTGTATGATTTCAAAGTCTATAACGGAAACAGGAACGGTCGTAAATGAAAATACAACTGCGTGGCATACTTACCGTGCCGGCTACTGCGTTCGCGCGATCCACAACTGTGATCCAGCTTTTGTTCTTAAAAGCCGGTCTAGTATGAGATAGAAATCTTGGGTGTATACTAATATTACTGACACAAGCCATTACCGCTACGTGAAATAAGAATGAAGCTTAACTTTTTTGGCTTTAAATTGTTTGGCTTAGTGGTTTTTCAATTCAACAGAACAATTTTGTAATAAGCAGTTTAGTATTATTTAAAAGTTGAATATTCTCAAATCGACCTTATTTTCACATATGTAAGGCACGTTCTCGAATACGTTATTCGGTTGCGGTTAGCCATTTTAAAACGAAGTGCTTTATTTATATGTTAACAAAGTCTAAAATATAATGAATTTGAATAAATTGTTGTTTCATTCTTTTATTGCTTGTGTGACTTTTTTACATTAAGTATAAACATATTTGAAATGGAGCAGTGATAAAGTTCGATCGAGAGCTCAATCGGCGGATTCAACTCGGCTGGGCGGCGTTTATGAGATTACTCTATGGATCTGAGACGTGGTCCTTCACTGCTTGTCGTATGAGGAAGCTCAAGATCGAGCTACGGAGAGGGCAATGTTCGGGGTTTATCTGCGTGATAGACTTAAAAACGAGGATACCTGCAGTAGAACCAGAGTAACCGACATAGCCCAACGGATTGGTTAGCTGAACTGGCAATGGGTCGGCTATATAGCTCGAAGAACCGACAAACGATGGGGTAGAAAGGTTCAAAAGTGGCAGTTTCGTACCAACAGGGGTAGTTTAGGGCGCCGCCTCACTAGGTGGAGTAACGACCTGGTAAAACATGCATGGATGCAGGTGGCTCAGGATCGTACTTTGTGGTATTCCTTGAGGGAGGCCTATGTTCAGCAGTGGATTTGTAAAGGGCTGTAATGATGTAACACATTATATACATATATATATATATATATATATATATATATATATATATATATATATATATATATATATATATATATATAGGGATGCACCGATTTCACCGAATACGAATATTCGGTCAAACATTATTCGGCAGGATAACCTCGGGACCCAACCGATTTATGACGAAACTTGTTACCGTAAAGCGCGCGGGATTAGCGCCCGACCCTGCCTCTCGCTCCCCGCCACACCTGACAGTTACTGCATTGTCTAGTACTGAGCAAATTGCCGGCACATGCTTATGTTTTGACCATTCTTGTGATAAAAAAAAGTATTTCACTGTTTTATTCTTAGTGAAAATTGATAATTAAAGATAAAAATGAGCGGCAGGAGAATTACTATTTGGACTTATTTTAGAGAAACTGTCGACCAAAATAAAATGAAATGTACTAATGTAATGTAATGTTTCTTTGTTTGATTGCTCGGCTCGGATTTGTGCTCGGCAGTGAAGGAAAACATCGTGGGGAAACCTGCATGTCTCAGAAATAAGAAAAAAATATTTCAAATATTTCAAAGATCTCAAAGAAAGAAAGAAAGATAGAGAGAAGAAAGATGTGTGAAGTTCGCCAACACACATTGGAGCAGCGCGGCGGACATTTCCTTGTCATAAAACCCTGTCAGAAATGAGGGGAGGCCTGTGCCCAGCAGTGAGATGTATATATGCTGTAACTTTAATTTTTTACTTAAAGTATTACATAATCATCCTATCAGAGACATGGATAAAGTCAGACGAGGAAGCTATTAGTCTTCAGATTCCCGGCTATATTCACCATTTTAATTACAGGCGTAACATGAGAGGTGGTGGAGTATCTATATTCATTTGCAATAGCCTAAAACACCACGTAACAGAAAATCAGTCCCAAGGTGAAAATCACTACCTATGGATCCATCTTGACCACTATTGTCTTGATATAGGTGCTGTATATCGGAAACCAGACGCCTCAAATTTAAAAAGTTTCTTGGAATTTTATTCCAAGCAATTACATGAAAGAAGCAGAGCCCTTGTATTTGGAGACTTTAACATTGATTTACTGAGTCAACAACAGGCAATCAATAACTACAAGGAAGTGCTAGAAGAGAATGGTCACAATATAATAAATAAAATAGACAAAAAATACTGTACCCGTGAAACAGTTTCAACAAAATCAATAATAGACCATGTTTGCTCAAATCTCAAACGACACAGATTTAATTTCATCATAATCGAAACCCCTATGTCTGACCACAAGCAAATATACTTTGAAATACAGAAATCCCGGCCTGAACCACTGCGAAAAGTTAGATATGAAGCTATTAACTACGAACAACTATGTAAAACTATGGTAAACTGTACAGATATTGGTAATAAATCATATGAAATATTTAAAGAGAAGCTGGATTCTTGCCTCAGCAATAGTAGATTCCCAAAAATAAAAATTCTTAACCCACCTCGCCAAGACTGGATCAATAGGAAAATTTTAGATAGAATAAATAGTCGAAATATAATATGGAACAAATTTAAGAAGAATCCAGAGGACAAATTATTAGAAGAAGCATTCATCAAAGAAAGAAACGAAGTATCAAGAACCATTCATAAAACTAAAACTAAATATTATTTAAAAGCATTCAATGACTGCAAGAGCAACCCTAAAAAGATGTGGAAACTAATAAAAGACCTTTCTAACAACAAAGTAAGAGACCCATCACTACCGAGTAAACTTTTAACAGCGAATGGTTACATAACGGATCAAAATGGTATATGTGAACAATTTAATGACTTTTTTACTAATGTAGGCTTGATCTTAAATAGTCAAATACTAACAAATCCCCATAATAATTTAACCTATACAAATAAAGCAAACACTGCCAAGTCAATCGCGCTAACACAGTTACAGCCATGTACAATGGAAGAAATTGCTAATTTTATAGATAGCTTAAGCACAAATACTAGCTCCGGATTAGACGGGGTAAATAGCAAATCAATAAAATGTTTGAAACACATCATCCTTCCTGAACTTACTAATTGCATAAATAAAAATCTAGAAAACGGTACTTTCCCTGATAGTTTAAAGATCGCTAAAGTTACACCTATATTTAAATCTGGTACTAAATTGGAACCTGGCAATTACCGCCCAATATCTGTTCTTCCTGTAATGTCTAAAATCTATGAAAAACTTTTATATAAACGTCTTGAAACTTATCTCTCTGCACAAAACTTCTTTTACAAGCAGCAGTATGGTTTCAGACCGAAATCTAACACACTGTCAGCTACAGTAGACCTCATAACTAAAGTGAAACTTAGTATTGATAAAAAACAAATAGCACTAGGAGTCTTCATAGATTTAAAGAAGGCTTTTGATACAATTAGTCACGACCTATTATTAAAAAAACTATTTGATATTGGCATTGCAGGAACCGCTCATGAGATACTCAGATCTTACCTCACAAATCGTCGGCAAGTGGTTAAGATCGGTGAAACACAGAGTGGGCCCAGAGTTGTAACCTGTGGTATACCTCAGGGATCGATTCTGGGGCCTCTTTTTGTTTCTTATATATATAAATAATGTAAAAGAACTCGGGCTTAATGGAGACATAACGTTATACGCCGATGATACCGCTCTATTCTACTTTGGTCATTCTATAGACTCTGTTATTAAAGACGCACAAAATGACTTAGATGTTCTAAACACTTGGTTTCAACGCAATCGGCTTACTATAAATATATCAAAAACAAACTATATAATATTACAGCAAAAAAACAAAAAAATATCTATATAAATATCTATATATAATCACTACACGCCATTGACAATAAATAACCAAATTATAAATAAAGTTAATGAAGAGAAATATCTTGGACTGATATTAGACTCGCACTTAACATGGAAACCACATATTTCTAAAATTAAAACAAAATTAACTTCTCTTTCTGGTGCCATACGGGGGATGGCTGTATGTTTACCGCACCGAGTTCGATATAATATATACAACTCTCTTATAAAACCGCATTTAGAATACTTGACTGAAGTTTGGGGCACTGCTGCGAAAACAAATCTAGAACCACTACAAAGGTCACAAAATAAACTTATTAAAATATTATTTAAATATGATTTCCTTACACCAACAAATCTACTGTATAAACAAACAAAATTATTAAATATTACTCAAACATATATATATAAAACTTGTATATTAATAAGAAAAATATTAAATAAAGATATATATACTCAAATAACGTTCAAAAAGAAACAACAAATACAAAAAATTGGACTAAGACGTGCAAACGACCTTTGCCTCCTAACCCCAAGAACTAATTATGGTAAAAAAAACTTAATGTACGAAGGTGCGAAATTGTATAACCAATTACCGAAAAATATCAAAGAAGCAAAATCAATCCCAACATTTAGAAAGCACTTAAAATATTATTTAACTTCTAACCTGAGCGTACATTGATTTCACTATTTTACGCGTCGCTTCTAGCTACACTCGGTCTGTGTAAGGTGCGCGTCCAAGCATTGTTTGCGCCTTTGGCTATGTAAGACTTTAAAAGTACCCTATTTTTTTTTAGTATTTTGTTGCTCTAGGAATAAAAATTGCTAAAACATGTATAATTACAACTGAATGTGCTTGAGTGAAATTGATTCGATATATTAGTGTACGCCTAGGATAAGACTATTATTTTTGTTTGTATTTGTTTTAAAACTTTCTCATATAAGTGAATTATTATTATAAATTCTTATGAGAAATAAAGATATCTCAAACCTCAAAACCCTGTCAGAAATGAGGGGAGGCCTGTGCCCAGCAGTGAGATGTATATATGCTGTAACTTTACTTTTTTACTTAAAGTATTACCCTATTTAATACCAAATATTTTATAAAAAAGAATTATCGAAATTGGTTCATAAACTGCGAACATGTCGCGTAAAACATACATACAAAAAAACATACACTCGAATTGAGAAACTCCTTATTAAAGTCGGTTAAAAAAGAAAATTAAATTTTGTGTGAAATGAATCCTTCACATATAATGTCTGATCCTGAAAAGGTCCTTATTCTCATTGATTATTTTGATACCTAATATGGGCTGACCTAGTGTGAACATGACCCAGTGAAAGCTTTACGCGGTAGAGCAACGCTGCAGCGATAATAGGTGTACCACGAATGGATCGGCTTATAGCTTAATGCTGCTGTTTCGTATGGTGAGTATAGAGAACTGGTGATTCTTTTTTCCAGAAACGAGGCATTCCATCTTAGTACTCAGGGGTGACAACGCATCTGCATTTTGATTATTAATTGAGGATAAATGTAGATGTCTATGGCCCAAAACATCCACATACCATCAGGTGGACCGAGTGCACGTTTGGCAACCTTATTCTACAAAAAAAGGAATGGTCCATTTCCCACTCCCTTCATTTCTGAGATTGTGGCCATGGCCTAGGTGAGGACATGTTCTAGTCAAGATTTTTAGTTTAATTTTAGATTTAAATAAACGTTAGTTATTTTCTCCTTTACGGTTTCTTCTGTAAGCGTACACAGATAAATAGCACATGGACAAACAGAGAATTTGGAATCGATTCTACTATTGACGCTAGTCCGTGGTATGACTTTTCATAGTACGTAAACAACCAGACTTCAATCCCGCCTGCACTAATAAAATTGCTGATGGCATTTTAATATACTACGTACTTTGCGGCGTAGAAAAGCATCGTGAGGAAACCTGCATGTCTAAGAATTTTATAGTGGGTAGAGCCACGCTGCAGCTATATTATTATATTATATGCAGCTATAGACTGGGCCGGCTCGATCGAAGTAGGAACACGCTCTCATAGAATACCAGCGTAAAGTAGCAACTTAATGCTGCAGTGTTTCTTATGGTGAGTGTAGAGAACCTAAGACCCTTTTTACTGGAAATGGCATTCGAGCGTAGGCCTTAGGTAACAACGCATCTGCATTTAGATACTTAATCGAGGATAAATGTACCTAGATGTCTATGTGCCACAACGTCCATTTACCATCAGGTTTACTTTGTGCAGAGGCGGATCTATATATCGTCTTTTTGTGCTGAAGCCCAGGGCCCCTTGGATATAAAGGTCCTGCAGCCCCCATCGAAGACAATAGCTGTCAAAGCCTCAAAAATAATTATGATGATATTATGTAAATTTCATGACTTTTATGGACGACACTCACGGTCAGTTAAACTGATCATTACAACTGAGGAACTAGGACTGTCGACATTTTTTTAAATATCGCATTTTCGATATATCGATAATTACAATTATATACATAATATATAATTGTAATTATATCCATATCGGAATAAAATAAAAAAAAATATGAGAATAATAAATAAACTAATATATAAATATATAAGTTTATTTATCGATATATCGAAAATCCGATTTTTTAAAAAATGTCAATAGTCTAACTTAAAGTGATCATTTGAAATGATCAGTTGAACTGACCGTATGTGTCTTCATGATTTCTGCATTTAGTGATGAAGCCCCATCCAAAACCACAATTTATCACTGGTTTGCCGAATTTCAACGTGGACGTATCCAGCTCAGTGATGATCCCCGTCAAGGTCGTCCAAAAATTGCAGTCATCCAAGAAAACTTTGATGCTGTACGTAAGCTGATTGAGGAAGATCGACATGTGACATACCGCAAAATTCAACTTTAGACATTGGCATGAGTCAAATACAAATAATCTCGCATGGACAATTAGGTGTAAAAAAAGTTGTTTTCCCGATGGATACCGCATTTGCTCTGTGAAGAGCAAAAAGCGGCTCGCGTTACTTGGTTCGTCAGAACTTTCGAAAGATTCCACGCAGGATTCTCAAATGCTGTATACAACATCGTATCAGGTGACGAATCCTGGATATACGCGTACGAACCCGAAACAAAAAACCAGTCACGAGTTTGGGTGTTCGAAAATGAGTTAAAGCCAACAAAAATTGTTCGTTCACGGAGTGTTGCAAAAAAAATGGTGGCCACGTTTGTCTCCAAAACTGGCCATGTTACGACTAATCCTCTTGAGGGACAAAGAACGGTTAATGCAATGGTATGCTAGCATTTGTCTGCCACAGGTCGTTTCTGAACTCCGTAAAGAGAACTGCAACCGCCGCATCGTTCTCCATCACGACAATGCGAGTTCTCACACCGCACACAGAACAAAAGAGTTTTTAGAGCAAAAAAACATAGAATTATTAGACCATCCGCCGTACAGCCCCGACCTAAGCCCTAATGATTTCTATACTTTCCCTAAAATAAAGAATAAATTGCGTGGACAGATATTTTCATCACCTGAAGAAGCTGTGGACGCCTACAAAACGGCCCTTTTGGAGACCCCAACTTCCGAATGGAATGGTTGCTTCAATGATTGGTTCCATCGTATGGAAAAATGTGTCAAATTTCGCGGAGAATACTTCGAAAAGCAATAAATACATTTTTAATAGTAATGTTGTGTCACTTCCTTGATTCCCGAAATTTTCAGTGCCGCCCTCGTAGTGGAAACGGGGACGAGAAAGTTAATGTTCAAAAAGAGGCACGAAATTTGTTTATTAATAAAATGGCGAAACTCGATACTACTTCTAGAGAAACAATTTTGGAAAGGATATTTGAAGGCAACAAGTTAATTGTGTTATTAAAGAGTCCAGTAATCGGATCAGAAATTAAATATAAACGAGAAGAAAGTTAAAATTAAATACAAGTGGGGAAGCAGAATACAGACATGACATAAACGAGACGGATTAGGGTAAAAGAGGGTAATGAAAGTCACTTGAGCGAGAATTCAAATAAAACCTTATTTCACTATAAAATCTTTATTGAAACTATAAAATAACAAAATTTACTTATTTAGCTATCAATTGAGATCATTTTTAATCATTTTGGCAATCAGCTTTGGAAATAATGACAGTTCGGACGGATTTGACCCCCATTGCACTGAGGTGTGGGCAATGGTAGTCACCATGTGGGTAATTAGAGTCAAACAATATTTAACATATTTCGCACACATAATCTTTGACTTAGTCCCACCCAGGGCAGTCCAGGTGAGCCGTTTTTCTTGTTGTTATTTTATAATGTTATAATTTTCTTTATCTACCAGGTATTTTTTTTGATTCGCGTTGATGTTAAAACTCTAGAGTGCTGCTTCTTTCGGCCCTGTTGAGGATAGATGCTTCTTTCTCTGGCAACTTAATAAATTCTTGTAAAGTGGACACTTTCTTTGAGGTTTCTTTGGTTTGTTCTGTGGATAAAATATTTAGGTCTCCTTTTTACGATGTGTCAGGAAATGATTGATCTGCTTGCTTTGATGTACAAGGCGTCGAGCTTATATTATCATGTACTGCATAAGTAGCAGCAGCTGAAATAGATTCATTATAATCTTGAATCGCAATAGACTACGATTGAAGAATTTCAGCTGCAACAAAGTTTCCTTCTGAAAATAGTTCGGGATTAATTGGAAATGGAATAACCTTGTTGATCAATTAGCTGTAAAGCTTTTTCCAAACTATCGGTAAACCAGGAAGTCTTTTCGGAAATTCTGACCTGTACTTTCAGCATCTACAAAAAAAAATGCAGTATATAACATGTAGGAAATTAAGTCCATAGGTACATTATACTACTTTACTATGCCAGCAACGACACCTGACTCCCATTGCCCGCAACTACACTAATGAGTAAAAACTCAGAAATAAAAAAAATTGAAACCATTTTGGTAACCAAGGGTGTACATCACTATTTTGAATGTCAGACTAATTACATATAAAAGTCTCATTTAGATACATTATGAAATTCGAGACTTACCGTTTGTTTTCTTTCGATGAAAATTTACATCGGCGAGACGCAAAAACAAAATACAATCACCACTCCTAAACGAGTGGTGGTTACTGGTGGGAGTCGTTCGAAACCGTGGTGAGGGGCACGAAGCAAGGTGTACATATCATTGTGCTACGCTAGAGACGTGAAGCAGAAGTGAAGTAGTTAAATTCTTCAAGAAAGGTGATAAAAGTAAAACTCTATTGAAAAACTACAGACCGATTTGCCTTATGAGCCGTGTCTACGTGCTGTTTTCATCATTCATTCAATCATTCTTATAGTCGATGGAATGGTAATCCGATACGAGCAGAGAGGTCAGGCGCTGGGCCAACGGCTTTACGTGCTTTCCGAGGCACGGGGATGAAACACCGTCATATTCCTGATTCCCGGCTGCTGTTAAGAATTAATAGACAAAACCCCTATAACCGGTCCCGGCCCGACCCGCGACCTCAAGGTCAACTGTCACAGTTACGATCACTAACCAGCGAGGCAGTCGGTGAATTACTATAGACCACATCATACCTACGGAGGAGTACATACAATCTGCCACTGTTACGGAACCAGTTACGAAACCTATACAACTGCAGAGAGGTGTAAGACAGGGTGACGTTATAACTCTTCACCGCTAAATTTTAAGACATTTTCAAGTTATTGCACTGGAAAGGACACGACATTAACATCGATAACGAGAACTTTTTGAAGCGACAGTAGCCTAATGGCAGAGAGCGGACCCCGAACTCAAAAGGTTGTGGGTTCGAATCCACCATTCGACTACTGTCGTAAACCACTGCTAACACAAGCATTTTAAGCTTACCAGGCGTGGTTAAAGGAAATATTACTAATGTTTAAAAGGATTACTATTATTTATAAAAAATAAAAAGAAATAACGAGAACTGAAGTACCTCAACACTATCAAGAACTACCTCCATAACAATAAAATCCATGACGAGGATATCCGCAGGAGAACATGTGCAAAGACATAGCCCGGCGGAATACTAACCTGAATTGTCAATGAGTCGACCATATAGTTCGAAGAACCGACAACCGATGGTAACCGATGAAGAAAGATTCTCAAGTGGCAGTCTCGTACTGAAAAGCGCAGTGTTTTTTTATGCGAACAGCTATGCATGTCTAGAAAGAAAAGTCACTGTGACCTATTTTGGCCATTAGAGCAATATATGATTTAAAACCTAGAGAGTCGCTCAGACAAAAATTTAAGGAAATTATTATATTTACTCTGGCCTCTCAATACATTTATGAAAATGTAATGTACGTACACAAAAATAAAAGTAGTTATGCAAAAATAAGTGATATTCATTCTGTAAATACTAGGAACAGACACCAGCAAGTAGTACCAGTTACTCGACTCCACCGAGTCAGTAATTCATTCTTGGGGCGATGTATACGCTTTTACAACAAAATCCCAGAAAATATACAAAATTTGACATACACAAAGTCCATAAACATTATTAAACTAAGTTTGTATAAAAAGGGTTATTATAGTATTGACCCTCAATAAGTTGTACGAGGTATATTAGGTCCGTTGCATAAAATATTTAAACTTTAATATATTTTAAATATGCGGGTCGGGCCGGGACCGGTTATAGGGGTTTTGTCTATTACTTGGGGGAGGCATATGTTCAGCAGTGGACTTGTGAAGGGCTGTAATGATGATGATGATGATGATAATATTATGGAATTTATGGATGATAATAAACCCTGGAATGGGTGATCGCTACCAAGCTATTTCTAATTTGTTTTGTGTTGTTGATTGCAATATACATGATTGTAAGCACTTATTTCAAAAAATAGTCCCGCTGGGTTTCTTGCTGGTTCTTCCCAGGACAGGTTTTTTTTGCGAACTCGTGGTAATGAAAAAAAAAAGTGACTCAATAAGTATTATGTATTAAATAATCCATAATGAATAAAAAAAAATTGTTTCTGTTTCTATAAGATATATTTTGGTATGGCTGCTACGGATAGCTAGTAAGTCCTATCTATGTCTTCAAGTGAGAAGTGTTGGGCGACTAAGTATGCTAGAATACGTCTATTTCCACTAAATGAAGTGACGATGTGACAAAGTGCGATTAGTCGATGGATTACAGGTGATTAAAACTACTTTTACGGATTTTATCGCGTTTATTTTTACTTTTTATTTTTAATTCCCGACGTTTCGGGCGCTTTCCAGCACCCATGGTCACGGGGGACTGAGATGACTGACGTCCCGATGTCATTGTTAAACCCGGAGTACCTTCAGCTTTTTTAATTATTGTTTACGGTCCGATCTATACAAAATGAACTGACTATGTGAGGTCTTGCAGTGGTATGCTTGGGTTTAGTTTTAATTTTATTGATTATAGGATTCCAAGCAGGTGGTAGTACCCAGCCTCCTTCTCTATTGAAATTAGGATGTTTTTTAATTTCAATAGCCTCACGTATCATCCTTGGTAGGAATCGGTGTTCTTTCGCGAGGATTTGTGGTCTATCAAATCTGATGTAATGGTTGGGGCCGTCTGGGATATGATCACAAACTGCAGACTTAGTAAAAGTAGTTTTAATCATGTGCAATGTTCGCGTAAATATAAGAAATCATTATGGATTACAGGTGGTTTAGGATCGCACTTTACGGCATTCGATGGAGGAGGCCTTACTAAACTTAATGGACTTGTGATGTGATGTAGTGATAGTGTGGGAATAATAAGAACAAGCATTTGTAATATTCTTACATTAAGCGTTATTAAGATACAGTAGAAGTCCATTAGTCCAATAGTCCGGTATCGCTCTTTGGTTTTCGGTTTTCACCAAAAGTGTGTCTTTAAAGCAAATAAAAACGCTCGAGAGCTATTCGGAAGTTTTCGGGATAGTTCGGCATCATCCGGAAGCGCTCGGTATTGTTCGGAAACAATTACGTAGTTAATCCGTAGTATCCGAAAAAGAGCTAACTAACCGACCGTAGCGGTCGGTTAGTTAGCTCTTTTTCGCTTTTTTAAATCTAAGTGAAATATGTTTTACAGTACATGTACATACATTATGTATATGAAATGTAAAATAAACTTTGTTGTATGTACATACATCCATCCACATATCATACAGACATCCTACAACAGCTGTCTATGACAAAGCCAATGTTCTTAGTATTAGAAAATTATTTATTTACGAAAGTCTACGCCATTATCACAAAAAAAATGTTCCTTACTTGCCTAAATCATCTTCGAGGCTTGACCGTTGTCCTATTCCCAAAGTAAAAACAAGATTCGCCCAAAAGCAGTTTGATTTTATTGTTCCACACCTATATAACAGACTGAATAAGGAGTATAATGTAAAAAAGTGCAATAATAATGGTATTAAGAAGTATATTTTTTTATGGCTTAAAAACATTGATTATGACGATGTAGAAAACATGTTAACTGGTTTTTATTACTGACAAAAACACACACACACACACGCACGCACACACACACACACACACACACACACACACAAACACCACACACACACACAAACACACGCACGCACACATTAATACAACTACATACATAACAGATATGCGCTAGTGAGTAGCCCGTTCTTTACTAATTTTTGTTTTCTTGATTTAAGTAGTTCTGCTGAATAACTTATAATGTACCTTATCTTATGGCATAAATTAATAATGCAATGTTATGGGAGAAGCCACTGGCTCCTGAAACACAGTTTTACACTAGTTTAGGAGCCTATGGATTCACTGAAATATTTATATGTAATATTTTATGTCATATAAAGTGTATTATTAATTTATTATTATTATATTATTATATACATATTTGCATACTGTATTTGTAGTTTAATTATTAACCTAATTGTTCTTATAATTACCGCCCGATAGACCGGAATTTTCGGTAGTCAGGCACCGAGCCAGTCCCGAACGTGCCGGATTATCGGACTTCTACTGTAATAAAATCCCCAAACACATCAAACAATAGCCTACTGGACTTTTTAAGATACATCTTAAAAAATATTTGATAGCCAAATGTTATTACAGCTTGTCTGATTTTTTAAGTGATTGATTTTTTAAGCTAAATATTCAATTGCGACCTTTTTCTCGAATGCAATTTCACGAGATGCCATTGTAATTGTTGCACATCTAAAATTATGACGGATTCAACTCGGAAAATTACGACACATCGTGTCGTCAGGTACATCTCAAACTCTGAAAACTAGATTGTATAACCAGTGCGTGTTGCCTATGGAACTGAGACGTGGTCCTTCACTGCTGGCCGGATGAGGATGCTCAAAGTCGCTCAGCAAGTTATAGACAGGGCTATGCTCGGGGTTTCTCTGCGTGATAAACTTAGAAATGAGGATATCCACAGTAGAACCAAAGTGACCAACATAGCCCAACGGATTAGTAAGGTGAAGTCGCAATGGGCCGGCCATATAGCTCGAAGAACCGACAACCGTTGGGGAAAAAATGTTTTCGAGTAGCAGGCTCGTACCGGTAGGCGAAGTGTAGAGCGACCCCCCCACTAGATGGAGTGACGACCTGGTAAGACATGCAGGAAGTCGATGGATGCAGGTAGCTCAGGACCATGCTTTGTGGCATACCTTGGGGGAGGCCTATGTTCAGCAGTGGACTTGGAAGGGCTGTAATGATGATGATGAATGATTACCTATTTTAAATCTATAGAAAAGTGTGTGTGTGTGGTGTGTGCGTGTGTGAAATTGGAACTCATCGCGTAACCAACCAGAAAGGACAGAATAACGTCTGCTGGGCCAGCTAGTAAATAATAATTCGTTAAGTTTTTGAAGATTAATTTATTTTTTTACTCGTAAACGACGTGACAATAAGAATATTTAAACGCCATCTGTATATGTGTATATAATTCTTCTATCCGTGTGTATGTGACTGAAATCCTCCTCAACGATTGAAACACTTTTGATGGAATTTCGTGTGTGATTAAGTTGATTCGAGAATGGCTTAGATTTACAATTGGAGCCGGTGGGGTGGCGCTGCTTTACATACATATTTAATTCTCACTGTATGTGACTGATTGACTGCTATTATTACTTTATATAACCCGGGGAAAAAATGCATATGCATAAGAACAGTTAATTACAACCTACATACGGTGTAGTCTGTCTGAGTGCTTTAATACAACTTTCACTGCAATTTCACCATCACACATCGCGATACTAGCAATAATATCCATACCATATGGATGATTGGGGGTCCAGCATTGAGGGATTTATTATAAGAAACAGAAACTTTTTTATTCAATGTACATTGTAAACAATACTTATTGAGTCAATTTTTTCATTTACCACTGGTTCGCAAAAAAAAAACTCTGTCCTGGGAAGAACCAGCAAGAAACCCAGCGGTACTATTTTTTTTTCAAATAATAGCTTACAATCATGTTTATAATTAACAACACAAGACAAGTTAGAAATAGCTATAAGTTACTGTATCGCACAAGTTCCTTGTGAATCGATACCGCTAGCGATTTTTCAGGTCCGATACGACTTGGAGACCTTCAAGAAGTGCTCTTTTTTAAAATGCCGACAACGCACCTGCAATTCCGTTGGTGTTACAGTTGTTTATGGGCCGCAGTAGTCACAATCAAGAGCCGCGTGCTTGTTAGTCCCTTCTTGTATAAAAGAAGTTTTCTTTTACATCTTGGAGCGTCGTTCTATACTGCTATTGACTTATTGAAGCTACCATTCAAGAAACTGTTAACTAACAATTGTTGGTTTTCTGTGCTGTACGGACTGCACTCACGCCTGTCACCCAGAGGGGTAGGCAGAGACTACAGACTTCCATTTGGCACGATCCTGACACACCTCTCACGCCTCTTCCACAACCATATATCTATGCATACATGCTCGTCGGTTAAGAGTACTCCTAATATGGCCCGTTTTCAATATATCGCCAATTTGGTCGATAAACTTTCGCCTAGGGCGTACCTTACCCGCTCTGCCGTTCACTTCTGCAATATAAATTTGCTTTTTCACTCTTTTTCACTTTTTTGTGACACATTCTGACTTTCCACAATAGAGTGTAGAGCCCCATTTACTCTATTTCCCGCGTTCACTCGTCGTTCTATATCATTATCATATCCCCCATCCCTGCTAAATGCGCAGCCCAAATATACAAATCCATCTACTTGCTCGACTAACTCCTTCTATTCTTATTTCATATATCGTTTTACTTTCTTCTCTTTCAAAAACCATAACTTTCGTCTTACTTGCGTTCACTTTCATTCCCCTTTCTTTTAACGACCTGTTCATTAATGTATCCATCATTTGCAACTCTGCCGCCGATGATGCAATATAACTTGATCATCAGCGTACAAAAGGCATTTGACGGTTACCTCACCCATTCTTAACCCACATTCATCAGCTTTCAAATTTTTCAAACAACTGTCCATAAATAGGTTCAACAGCAACGGGGAAGCCACACAGCCCTTTTTTTTTCGTAGGGAAATCCTCATGGATAACATTCGCAACGAGAAGGTTATGCCGGACTCCTACCGGCTAAAACTCCACGGTGGTCACCATCAGCGTATACGAGGGGTCCCGGGATCTCCGTTCGGAAGAAGCCTCCAACCCTGCTACTATTCCCAGGGGCAATACTTGCTACTCCCAGCACCCTCGCAGTGCTACCACGATGTCTCGAGACCACTTCCGAGTCATCGTCCTCCTCGGGAGTTACATAACTAGGCGTTCGAGGCCTCGCCCCGAGCGCCTGCAACCCCGGAGGCCCCGTTTCTGGTAGGGGAACATCGTTTTCAAGAGGAGGGCCATGACTAACGCCTTGGTGACGTCGTGTCCGAGCGGGATCCACCCTCTCCCGATCTCGCTCAGACGCCTCCTTCTGAATCATAACGGATTCACAGAAGGTGGCTACGGCCCTCCACGCCGAGTCCCCGCTCAGCATCGCCGACACGACTGCTGGCAGGGAATCGTGTCCAATGCGATTTACCAGAATCGTCCGCTCCCGTTCCCACGCTGGGCATACCGCGAGCATGTGAGAAGCGGAGTCCTGGTCCCGCCCTCCGCAGTGGAAGCAGTTCGCCGTCGTCTCGCGTCAGATCTTACACAGGTAATCACCGAAGCACCCGTGTCCCGTAATTATCTGTGTAAGTCTGTAGGTGAGTCTTCCTACTCGTCGCTGCATCAAGGCTTCGAAGACCGGCAGGATTGCTCCAACGACGTGTTTGCGTTCATAGCGCTCCTCGAGACGAGTGCGCCATGTCGCCAGGGCGTTTTGCCGTTTAATTGATTCGAGTGCCTCTTCTGGCTCACTACCACCGCTCTGACGGAGGGCACGAATCCGGATGTAGCCCCTCGCGTCCATCTCTGCCATTATATCTAGTGGTGGAAAGCGAGCCAGGATTGTCGCCGCCTTAAAGGATATAGTGCGGTATCCTCGTACGATCCGTATCGCCACCCTCCGCTGCACACTGTAGATTTTAGTTCTACAGCGTTGAATGGCCAGCCTTTTTGCCCATACAGGCGCTCCATACAGAGTTACGGACCGTATAACTCCCGCGTAGAGGCGACGTACTTCCTCCGTAGGTCCCCCTAGATTGGGTAGCAGTCTATGCATAGCACCCGTTCAATCCGAGGGACTAGGCGCTCGGAATGTTCTTCGAAGCCTCAGCGACTGTCCAGGTGGAGGCCTAGGTACTTCATATACCTCCTTACTCAGACTTCAGACCCACCCGAACGACGACGCGAACGCACGAGTTGGGTGGTTCCCTGCCCCGTGGTAATTTATGAAACCATAGAGCCTCGGTCTTGTTAGGCGCTATTTCTAAACCCAACTCGCGGATTTTGGCGACAACGACTTCCGCCCCAAGCTCGACGAGCTCCTTGGCCCTCTCGTTAGTTAAAGTTATCCCGCTGGCGATCACCAATGTGTCGTCGGCTACCACACGATATTTACGCCATCGAGAAGTCGACTCGCAGAATCGCATCGTACGCGAGGTTCCACAGTAGTGGACGCAGCACCAAGCCCTGTGGAACCCCACGTTTGATTTCCCTCCGGATCTTCCTACCATCTTGCCCCATGTACAGGATTTACCTGTCGCGCAAGTAGTCCCCGATAATACCTTGCAGGTAAGGGGGCACCTGATGACCTGTCAGTGCTCTCCTGATTGCATCCCAGGGTAGGGAATTAAATTCGTTGATGATGTCAAGGCTAATCTCCAACGCCACGCCACCCTGGGATACTGTTTGTTCCAAAAGGGAGCGGAAGCGCATAATCGCGTCTACAGTGGAACGCTCCCGTCAGAACCCAAACTGGCTATCAGCCAAATCGGGACCGACACGCGACAGATGTCTATTGAGCCGAGTGGCAACTATTCTCTCGAAAAATTTGCCAATCTCGTCCAACAGGCATATGGAGCGGTACGCAGAGGGAGAATCAGCGGCCCTGCCTTTATTCTTTAAGAGGACCAGCCTTGCCTCTTTCCAGGGTGTGGGGAACGTGGCACACCGCAGACAGCTGGTAAACAGCTACCTGAGCCCGTCTCTCAGGGTAACCAGACTCAGCACCGGGCACGGCCCGGGATTTCGACAGGCTCTGGTGCTGTGTTCCGGGCTTTCGAGCGGCTAACTGCTCGGTCCAGCTCCTCGACGGTCACCCCCATCTCATCTTGCCACTGCCATGAAGATGGCAGGTGACCTGAGGGACTTAACAGGTCTCACTCTTCCCAGAAAATCCGGATCGAGTCTCCGTCAAAGGGGGCGACCAGGGTTGGAGCAGTCTGAGTAGACCCCGTTGATCCTAACACAAGCATTGGAGTCCCTATAAATAGACTTCAATGCCTGTATCAACCCAGCGCTCAACCCAAATGAGATCAGTGTTTGCCATAACAAATACCTGTCTACTCAGTCACAAAAAACTTTTTGGTTTTTGGCCAAAAACTTCTCCGCGATCATGCGCATGGAAAATACTTGATCCGTCCACCCTATTCCCTTTCTAAATCCCGCTTGCACATCCCAAATTTTCCCATCAGTTTCTTTCATAACTCTTTCAATTAGTATCTTAGCATACAGTTTTCCCACAATGCTAAGAAGGTAATTTTTACAGTCCTACTACAAAGCTTTTCCTTTATATATTGGGACTATCACGGCTTTGCACCAGTCTTCGGGTACCTGCTTTAGTTCCCAGTATAAATTAAACAAGGTGTACAGCAGGCCTGCCACCACTTTCTCTCCAGCTCTTAGCATTTCGAGTGAAACTCTATCATATACGGCTGCCTTACATGCGTTCATGCTTTTCATTGCTTTCATTATTTCGTCTATACTTATCTCTCTATATTCTCTTTCCTCTTCTTTCGGAGTTTCTATTTCGTTTAATTCACACGGCTCCACAGTCATAAACTCGCTTTCAAAATATTCCTTCCATTTCTTTAAACTTCTCTTCTCTCAAAACTTCATCATTCAGAATACAGCCATTTGCGTCTCATGGCCCATGGACACCTGTGACAAACTTCAAATAAAGCCGTCTTTTCTTTGACAGGTTCGTCGTCACTCACCTCTGAGGACTGAGATGGAATGCCTCACTCTACTGTAATTAAACTGGCTCTATATTTTTAAAACCCGAACATAGCAGTACTTGCACTGCTAATTGGTGGCAAAAATAGGAAAGAAGCAGAAAAAAAAATCTAAAGTATTCTAATGTCATACCTACAAACACTGATAACATATTTTTCAAATAGTGTAGAAGATAGTTTACTTATGAGGTATCATTATTATAGAAAATAAAAGTATGGCACGGAAGTTTTCACATATAAACATTAGTTTGAAAAATATTTAAGATCACAAAAGTATCTTTGGTTCAATTCATATTTATAGTAATATTTTACAACCCATATCGTTTTGTGAATCAGTTTTTTATAACATAGGTAGTAACCTACTTTGTTTTTGTGAGTTTTTTTTATAGAATAAGGGTGACAAACAAGCACATAGTCCACCTGATGATAAGTGGATGCTGCGGTCCATAGACATCTACATTTAACTTTGATTAAGAATCAAAATGCAGATGCATTGTCATTCCTGAAGACTAAGATGGAATGCCTCATTTCCAATAAAATAGGGTCTCCGGATCTCCACACTCACCATATGAAATACAGCAGTATTAAGCTGTTTTTTATGCTGGTATTTTGTGAGAGCATGGTCCTCCTCCGATCAAGCCAACCCATTTGTGCTACGACCATAATATAACTGCAGTGTGGCTTTACCACATACAAATTTAAGTAAAATTTAAGAGTTTAATTATATACATATGTATAAATAAAAACACCAAAAGTTACACTAAGGCTACCAATAGCCTAATATGAAATTAAAAGAGCTGAGAAAGCGCACAGAAGAGCCAAAACAATAAAAACCAGTCATTTCAGTTATTGAGGTATCTGCCTTTATTTTGAAAAGGAGGCGATTTACTATTATGGATAGACTTATTTCATAGTATTTATATTTTTACATGGAAAATTTCATCACATTAAACATTAAACCTAGGCCTTTTCACAGTATTCATATCATATCAACAGTGATTCAACAATAATTATGTCCTTTCAGAAAAATACAACCATGCTGCATAATCTTAATTTATCAAAGACGCTCGCCATGGCAGCAGACAATGATTTAAAAAACTCTTATAAATAATATACAAAATAATACAAACATTAGTTTACTTCTTGACAAAAGAATGAGATTTAACATTATCATAACATTAAATTCCGTTGGGGAAAAATTCGTGATTATTTAAACATTTACAATGCAATTCGATTCTGTACAGAAAAATAAATATACAAATATATGACTACACAACCAGTGATTGCTTATACGGCAGTTCAACATTTCTCATCTGCTAGGAGAGGGTCTAGAGGAAAACCTAAATCCAACACTGCCGCTGACGGCCGTTTGGAACTCTTGATTGAACTAGATCTAGGTTTCCTCTCCACATGTGCTAAATGCCCATTTAGCGTATGCCTCATTTCTACACTCCCAAACAGATCACTCAATGTCTGTTGCACATCTTTCCCGCCACTAGTAGCACTGCATGTCACTATAAGTTTACGCACTTCAGGCTTATTAGATTTACTTGAATTATTCATATTATGCATAGATTTTGATAAAGATAACGCATTTGGGTAGTAGTAGTTGTTTGCTGAACTGCTTGACTTGCATGAGCGTGTGAGGGATGACTTGATATTGCTTCGGACTGTTGCAAATTTTTTTCCTAAAGTGATAGCGCCTCCCGCATGTGATGCATTGAAGGTACACAATGCGAGAGGCCTTGGACATGATGAGTACCAACAAACATCAGTCGGAACCAATGGTGGGGGGCCCTCAGGCTTTTCATCTACTTTTGCAGGGGGCACAGGGTCGACTGGCGATGCTATACTAAGTATGGGAACATCAGTCGGAATATCTGCATCGTCAGGAAGCAGAAATGGCCCTGGCGGCAGTGGTTGACTGAGTAGTGATGTGATACTTGACGTGTCGGGGAGTACAGAGTTAGGGTCCTCCACATTGAGCAGACTTGCATATATATCATTGACTTGCTGTTCAGTGGTAAGGCCATTAAAAGCACTGAGATCTATATTTGTGTCAAGGAGCGGTGGGAGATTGAGTGGCGTAGGGGGCACTTGCTGTACTGTAGGTACGTGGAGAGATACAGGTGCAGAAGTAGAAGTAGCTGCACTAGCATCTCTTGATGCTCTATGTTCTGCTAAAAGGGTATCAAAGGGCTTCGACCTTCCTTCCACAGTCCGCCGTAATGATAATGCGTGAGCTTTACACGTCAAGGACCTAGTGCAAGGCTTAGGGTTCTCTGCAGTTACCACACCACAATGTTTGTTCGGATCATATTCTCGCAAGTTAAACTTGGATTTACTTGTTTTTGATCTTGACTGCGACTTAGTCGATGGTGTACTAGGTGTCACCGGTTTTAAAGCTTGAGCATTGAGTACATTTGTATCTATCACAGATGATAGCATTGGAGATGTGTTAGTTGCAAATTGTAAACTTGATAAATCAGTATCAGCTATTGTATAAAGAGAATTTGCATCTACTGATGTATATAAGTCTTGTGATTGCACAGTATCGGTGGTCTGGGGAAAATTAATCTCCTGCATGTTTCCTATATCTCTTATAATATTCTTCCAGTCAGCAGCATTTGTGATGTCATCGGCACTTTGAATTCCTTCGGAATTCATTATTGCAAATATGTCATCTGTTATATTCTCACCAAGGGGCAAGTCCTCTGTGTCCTGTATACTGACAACTGGTAACTCTCCACTCTCCATGCTCACTTGTACTTCACCTGTTACAGCTGCTGATGTACTTGCCTCATCCATATATTGCATTTCAGGCTGTGGCAGCACTATCCTAGACAGTGGGGTAGCTGCATTGTGCGCTGGGGATGTTTCCATTTTCACTGGGAGAAAATCTACAGGAATAGGCGGTGGCGGTACCTCTTTTTTATGCCGGCTCCTGCTGGGCACTGATTTCAGCTTAACAGTGGGAGCCGGAGGCGGGGGAGGGAGAATAGGCTCACATCCCGTGTGAGACTCCAGTAAATGTCTGTATGCTGCACTACACTTCACTACCACTCCACACATGTGACACACAGCTGCATTTAAATTGTCCATCTGTGGAAAGAGTCCATGGAGGCTCATGCTTTCATACTTAAGGCGGTTGAGGCCCGCGCGTCGATACCTCGCCTGTCCTCTATCCGCCAATTTATATGGATGAGAGTCGTGCACTCGCCGAACGGACGCGCCACCTTTCGCGTCCACGGCCGCTGGTGTCGTAAACACTCCACCGTCATCGTCACGACGTGGCGAAAGATGCCCTATTTCACTAACCCATAGATCCCAAGGTTTCTCATTGCACTTGACAGGACTGACTATCTTCGCCGTAAAGGGAAACTCACCGGACATATTTTGATGTTTGCTAATGTTTCAATCAAGAAATTTGGTAAGCGTGTCCTCAAGGGACACCAGCCATAGCGAACGTCTCGCTTCTTTGATAGGTTATTATCCCATATCTGCCTTTACATCAGAGCTCGGCAGACGCGGCGTCGGGGTCACATCGTACCGTGGTTGTTCACTTCATTATTTACACACATAAAATAGAAATGTGTTATGATTGTTTTAACTTTTATATATACACAGACAGATGATCTAGCTCACTGACAGCTGATTATGCAGGTTGTAAGTTTTTCTTCACCACGGTCCACTTCCATCTGTCCACAAACCTTTCTACATTGTTTTTCGGGCCCAAACTAATTTAAAGGTATATTTGTTGACTTAATTTTATGTTATGCTGTACTTGTTACACTCATATAAAACGTCTAAAATTTCTGTTTGGTTGGTGGTGGTTTTGATTTACTACAGAAAGCATCAACACTTTTTTGAGTATTTTGTAATAAAGCAAAGACTGAATATGAATTTCTATAATTTATGGTCATTCATTTCTTGGAGTGACGTGACAACACTGCGACAATGACAAGCAGTGTTGTCTTAAATACGTATAATTGTACCTACGATTTTGTCCGTAATTCTGCGGAGTAACTATGATACAATAATAGGTAATATTATTGTACCTACTACATTAATTATAGTAGCATATTATACTTATAGGAATTACACAACAGGAAATCCCACTTCTGATCTCGGAAATAGGGTTGGGTTTGAAAGTAAGTCCCCTGAATTTGAGGATTGTGGGGAGGGTCAAGGGGGGTTTATTTGAAGCACCCCTATGTGATTGTTGCTGCCGGAGCAGCGTCGAAGTATTTTTAATAAAAAATATTGGTAAATCACTAACTAACCGTGAAATGGAACGTATATTTAACTAAATTCTCGTAGACAGAGAAACCTATTCTAGTACTTTTGACATTACATCTCTCAAAGTCATCTCAAAATGTGTAAAATCGTAGACAGAGAAACTACTGTCTACGTGTAAAATGAATCGCTAGGCCGGCCATTTTATTGACAGTGAAAGATATACTTTACGTCATTCCGTTGCTTCCGAATTTACGTGAATGTGCTCCCTAACCATGAAGGTTAGAGAACTCTCCTGTTCTCTAACCTTCATGTCCCGAACTATGGAGCATGAAGGTTAGAGAACAGGAGAACGATTACTACGTACTTAAACATAGCCCGACTGTCCTTGAAAATTGTAGAATGTATAGCGGCGCTGACGTCGGTGAGTAGTAACTGCGAAGTTAGCTGTTTATGAGTACAAGTAGATGAAGTTAGTTGAATAATTTAGTATAAATTTTCATTTCATTTTTAATGAGTAATTTTTCATGCTCCGTAATTTTGTAATTTTTGACAAAAAGAAACATTACCGAAGGAAGGAGAAATATTTTATTGTACGTGGATGTGCAAGTGATTTAGCATCTGATCGGAAAAATAGACTTAAATGACTTTTATTGACCGAACTTCGAGCGATCGCAGCGCCTCACTTATGGTGTCCATATTTCTGGACACTATTTTCTACGGTGATTGTTCTCCTGTTCTCTAACCTTCATGCTATGGAGTGTAGAAGTAATGAGTACCTACAGACTCCGTATAAAAAAGTGTCCGTAGGAAAGCGTTAAATAAGGGTGGCGCCACTGTAACTACAATTTAAATTTTGAAGAACTTTTTATAATTTTCTTATTGCACAGACTTCACCATAATTCATTTTACAACAATTATTTTAGTGCTTTCAAAATTTTTATTTTCATAATCACTCTGAACGGCGATTTAACATAATTCGTAGATACTCGAGCGCTGTAGTGGAGAGTTTTTGAACTGTTATTTACTGCTTACGGATGGACGCATTTTTAACTATTCTCCTATGGGAGATTGTCCTCCTTACCTCTATAGTCCATATCCCTAAGTTTTATATCTGCCTCCACCTGTTTTTCGAAGACTTCGCTACTCCTCTGGACCCTTTTTTTCAAATAGTGGTAGCTATAAATTATGTTTATAATTTAAAGTAATTATAAAAGTTAATATTATGATGTTTTATTGAGTGTAAGAGTGAGCGAAGCGAGCTCGGGACATAGGGCATCCCGACTTGGACAGGTTAGGTTAGAAGAGGATAGCGGGGTCGAGTGATCGAGCGAATAGACCCCACCATTCCCTTCATAGTTATTTTATTATAAACCACTCAGAAGTAGGAGCCCCATTTAGCGGAGCTCCGTCGACCGAACTTCCCTCGGCTGCGCGAAGTTGAGTAGCGTGGGGCTTCCCTCTGCCAACTCTCTGCCCCCGTAAATCAGGTTTATATTGTCAAAAACATAGAAAATATAACCTCAAAATGAGATGTTTAAAAATTTACGAAAAAGCTAAGCTTTAAGCTAGAGGGGGGAAGTGGGGGAAACTCTACAACTCCCCCCTCATCCTCACCACCACCCACCACCGCCCAATTGAGGTGACTTGGTTTCAAACCTTACCCCAGAAATACATAAGTATAAGGTTAATTGTTTAAAATAATAAAAGTTTGAGAGCGGATGCTTAACTTGCCCTCCTGCTTACGCAATAGTAATTTTTTTATAGGATAGGGTGACAAACGAGCACACAGTCCACCTTATGGTAAGTGGTCACTGTGGCCTATAGATATCTACATGTATCCTCGATTACGAATCAAAATACAGATGCGTTGTCATCCGTGAGTTCTCTACACTCACCATACAAAACACAGCAGCATTAAGCTACTACTTTACGCTGGTATTCAGTGAGAGCGTGGTCCTTCCCCGGTTGAGCCGACCCATTCGTGCTACAACTGTCCTACTAATATAACTGCAACATGGCTCTACCACGTATAAAACTATAATGATTATTATTATGTTGTTTACTTTCATATCTCGGCTTTTACTGGTTTACTAATGTTGTGTTTGCAATAATACACGTTCGTTAGCGAGACAACAACTGATTTATTCCTGTCATAACTAACGTATACAATAATACAAATACCCACAACATCTCCCCTTATTAATAAAGATACAACATCATCCATCCCCCTTATATAAAAAAAATAACTGAAACAAACGAAATTTCAAATAACTTAAAATTTATTATATTTATATCTTAAAATTAATTAATTAAATTTTTATGTTGAGTCGTCGGGCCTTACTACGTGTGAGAGGGTGTGGCCATGGTGCGGATGCCTCATTATTATTATCATTGAGCACATTTTGAGAAATTTTATTTTCACTTAAACTAGAATTCTCGTTACGCTGATTTATCTTATCAGGATTTTGTTGTGATTTTGCATTGCACAAAATTGCCACCCCCTCCATTTCCAGTGATGAAAATATCTTTTTTTATATTTTTAAAATCCTGACTTGAGTAAGACTTAATTAAATGACGCCTATTCCGTCGGATTGGTCTTCCTAGCTTATTATTTATTACATATAAACGAGGAGTATCACCTTCACCTATTACAGTAGCGGGAGTTCTTTTCTTACCATCTCTATACATATTACTTCGTCACCAATGTATGTTTAGGCAACGGTTTACAATGTTTATCATAGTACATTTTTGACTGCTGCTGTTTTTGCAGCATTGTTTTAAACGTAGATGGGTCTACAACTTGTGGTTTTAGTAAATCTTCACAAACTGGTAATTTACAACGTAATCTGCGACCCATTAATAATTGCGCGGGAGAGTCCAAACCATGTCTCGGAGTATTTCTGTAATTCAATAAAGCAAGTTCAAAGTCACTATTCCCCTTAAGAGCTTTAATTAACAAAGACTTAACGGTTTGCACCGCGCGTTCACTTTTTCCGTTAGCCTGTGGATAGTTTGGTGAGGATGTAATGTGAGTGAAGCCCCAATCTCTACTAAACTGTTTGAACTCGCGACTAGTATATTGAGTGCCATTATCACTAATAAGTATTTCAGGTATACCGTGTCGTGAAAATATTTTTTTCATACCGCGTATAACCAATTGTGATGTAATATTTTCTAATTTTCTTATCTCAACATAACTAGAGTTATAATCAACTAAAATAAGATAATATTTCTTTCTATATTCAAATATATCAGACCCCACCTTAAACCAGGGCAAATTAGGAATTTCCACTGGAATCATGGGTTCTTTAGCTGGTGCGTTTGAACTCTCCCTGCACACCGAACAACGTTTCACATACATTTCTATATCACGTGACATGCCTGGCCAAAATATAACTTGTTTTGCGCGTCGCTTGCACCGATCTATACCTAAGTGCCCTTCGTGCACAATTTTCAACATACTATCTGTTCTCAGGGAACGAGGGATTAAAACAACATTATCTATGACGTCGTCTACCACATATAACTCATTTTTTAAAGACCAATATTTTTTAAGATTTTCTATTACGTTATACTTATCATTAAGCCATCCTAATTTAATATAATTTAGTAAGGTACATAAATCAAAATCTTTTTTCGTTTCATTTTTTATCAGTGTTAACTTGCTATTTGAAATTGGAATACTGTTTACAATTAATTTTACTTGATACAGAATTTTTTATCTAATTTATTATCTAATACTAAGTCGGGAAGCGGCGCTCGAGACAATGCATCTGAAACATACATATATTTTCCTGGTTTATACTTAACGACTAAGTAAGAGGTTGGGACGGACATTAATGGCATTTTAAAGATACTTTCTAAAGGTTTATGATCTGTTTCTGCGACAACATTATCTTTTGCAAAAATATACTGATGAAATCGTTCACAGGCGAACACAATTGCTGACAATTCCTTTTCCACTTGTGCATACCGGCGTTGCGTATCTGTAAGAGTTCGCGAGGCGTATTCGACCGGCCGACCACACAGCAGTAGTACCGCACCGAGTACATCGCGAGACGCGTCTACCGATAACAAGACAGGCTGAGATACGTCGTACAACGCCAACACTGGCGCTGTGTAAACACATTCTTTTAATTTTTCGAATGCTGTCTGCTCACTAATTTCCCATCGCCAACTACTATCTTTTTTTAATAAATTCGTTAGGGCAAGAGCGCGATCAGAATAACACGGAATAAATTTCGATAAATAATTAACGGCTCCCAAAAATCCGTCTAAACTTTTTCTGTCTGAGGGTTGAGGCATCTCAGAAATGGCTTTTACTTTATTAGGGTCGGGCCTCATACCGTTTTTATCAAAAATATGTCCCAAGTAACCTCTTCAACTGCTATTTTGCATTTTTTTCTTTTAAATTTTAAATTAATTTCTCTGGCTCTTTGTAACAACGCAACTAGTCTTCTGTCGTGTTCATGATTGTTCCGTCCCCAGACAATTATATATAATATAAATTATATAAAAAGCTGCCTCATTTTAGCGTGAAATAATTCGGATGAGCAATTAATACCGAACGGTAAACGAAGAAATTGATTTCGACCGAACGGTGTGGCAAATGTACACAAGTCTGCACTCTGCTCATCCAGTTGTATAGCCCAAAAACCTGAGTTGGCATCCAAGAGGGAAAAGAAGCGTGCTCCGTGTAGCCGCGCTGCGAGCTCCGACACAGTGGGCAATTGGAAATACGCGCGCCGCACTGCACGGTTAAGTTGTCGTGGGTCTAAGCACACGTGAATCCCGTTGTCTTTTTTTTGCGACTAGAACTAGTGGATCACTCATTGAGTTGGATGAGAAACTTTTCTTATTATACCTTGGTTTTCCATATTTTTAAGCTCATCTGCTAGACGTTCACGTAAACTTAACGGAATCTTCCTAAGATTACAAATCACCGGAGGTACGGATGCATCTAAAACAATATGATACTTTCCTGGAAGACACCCAATACCACTAAATAAGTCATCATAGTCTGATATATTAATTTCATGAACTCTTGAGAAACTAGGAACCCTTCCAACTTCTCACACGACTGTCGTCCCAGCACGCTTTGACAATGTAAATCGGCAACCGCAAACTTTAAATTATAACAAATATTTTTATAAAAACATTGTAAATAGCAAACGCCTCTTACTGGTATTATATTACCACTATACGATTCTAATTTAATACAATCATTTTTTATTATATTGGAATCAAAACCCAGTTGCAAAAATCTTTCAAAAGATAAAACATTTATATCCGCCCCCGTGTCCAATATAAAGTTTTCGATACCCTTCTCAAAGTATAATGTTTCGAACCAGCCATCTGACAACCGTCTTGACCATTTATGGTTGATATGTTGTTGCCATGTTTTTCCGTGTTGGGTAGATCCCCTACTTACCTGATATTGATTTCCTGTAATTTTCTAACTGTAGTGAAGTTTAGTGTTAAAAACTTAAAGTAAAAACACATGTTAATTTATACATTTATTAATTGAATTTAAATTAAAACTACTCAAAATAAAATTTTGTATCTGTTATGTAAAATATACGTAGCATTAAATAAACATAAAATAAACTATAAATAAAATAACATAAGCAATAAGTCAATATTTTTAGTGAGAAGGATGAACCTGATGCTTTAATAATAAATTATCAACATTTGGCGTCAATTTTGTAAGGGTTAATCTTAAATCTCCTCGGCTAATGATGTCCAGCCTGTTTCTTTTTTTCGTTAGGAGATTGGTAACAGCGCTGAACCCCCTTTCCACTAGGTATGACGATGGAAAGGAAATTAAAAATTTCCTCGCTATATTCCATAATACGGGATAAGTAACGGGTATGTTGTTTTGCAGCCAGAATTGCTGATATCCGTTTTTAAACTGAACTTTAAGTCTTCGTTTGTACTTAGTTCAGTCAGTTCCTCTTGTATTATGACATTCGTTTCTTCTATGTCACCATACGGACTAATTATGCACGGTGGTATTACCATAGTCAAAATATCCTCAAACCTAGATTCAAAATCTGAATAGAGGGCATTTAAATGTTGAACGTAAGTTGAAACATCGTCTTCCTGGCAGCTTGTCTGTGACAAATTGGGGAACTGAGAAAATTCGCCCCGTCCAATATTTTGCTTCATTAGTTTAACTTTGGCAAGAAACGCTGATAAGATGGACTTTGTTTTAATCAAATTTTAACTGTCGCCTTGTAATTGCAAATTAACCATATTAAATTTTGTAAACAAATCTGTTAAATAGGCGATGTCTATTTTCCTCTTCATTAAATTTTCTTTTAAAATTTTATCTTTAGTATCCAGAAATTCTAATATAGTCTCAAAAAGTGTAAAAAATCTTGTCAAACATAAGCTTTTCGACAGTCAGCGTACTTCAGTGTGAAGGAGTAATTGATGAAAGTGTTCGTCATTTTCTTCACACAACTGCGCAAATAACCGCGTATTCAACGCGTTGCTTCGGATACGGTTCACTGCATCAATGACTAAATAAAGTGATTCATGCAATCTAACACTCAAATTTTTAGCAACTAAATGTTGTCGATGGATGACGCAATGTATTGCTAACACCCCTGACACATTTTGTTTTAAATAGCTTATAAATCCACGATAACGTCCAACCATGGCAGGTGCTCCATTTGTAGCTCCTGATATTATATTTGATAAAGGAATTGCTTTTTCAATGAAGTAATCCTTCAAAACATGAAATATTGATTCACCTTTAGTGTCGGTTATCAAAGTTCTTGCGAAGAGCAGTTCTTCGTAGATTTCTTTATTCATAATAAAACGAACATACGCCAATAATAATGCTGCATTATCAGGTAATGTTGACTCGTCCAGTTATATAGAGAAATGGGTCGTTTGCAAATAATTACATAAGAAGCTTTCAATATCAGAACTCATTTCATCAATACGTCTTTCAACAGTATTGTTGCTTAAGGGAATTCTTTTTATGATATCAGATGCAGGTTTGTGTAAAACAGTTTTTAAAACCTCTTCAACGGCTGGCAAAATTAACTTCTCTCCGATAGTATGCGGTTTTCAGAATTTTGCTATAAGTAACGAGATATTTTAAGACACCCGCAAACCATCATCATTTCTTTGTGACGTCGAAGCGAACATTCTGTCCAGTGTAGGTCTCTTCTGAAGTTTATCTTTGAGTGTTTGAAAGTATTTCAAATCTTTCTCTGTTTCATCAGGGTGGCATCTTCTCAGATGATCTTGCAATTTAAATGGTTTCATAGCGTCGTTGCCTATAACTTTGTTGCATAAAAGGCACATAGGCAATTATTTGTCCGGCAATGATGGAATGAAGCCAAATTTCAAATAATCGATACTGTACTGTCTACATTTCTTTTTAGATTCGGACATGGCATCAGTCATCTGTGGGCAAAATTAAATTATTTAAATAAGAGAGAAAATCCAGCAGCTGTATATTAAAAATATTTTTTGATTTTTCCGAAAACATTCCATAATTCGAACATCTCCTTGCAACAATTAGCTCGAATTACGGAGATTGATCTGTAATTATAATACCGATTGCTAAAACTTTCAAAAAGAAACTATTGAGGAGTACTCGTGTAATTTTGCATGATTGAATATTAAACTACTAATAACTAAAGTCATGATTGGCGTAATTTATCTATCTTTGCTAACTACGAGTACAAAACTAAAATTTAATAAAAATAATGTACTTATTTTTCTCCAGCACTCTCAAACAAAATAACACTGACTAATTTGTGTGATATACTATCTGGTTGCGCGGAAAACCATTCGTATTTTTATTTTATTCGAAGGTAGGCTTGCCAAGATTTGTCCTTCCTTCGACCTTTCCTTCACCTGTTGTCCCTCCGTACACACCGGGGTGGTGGGGTGAGAGGGGAAAGAAGATGATTCTAGAATATCGCGTGATTTGCAACCAATAAGCAGCGCGCCCCTCCGAGACGCATTGATAAGAGGGCCGAAGTAATATAAGCTAGCACACGGCACTTGCGCGCTCTCTTCCTTTCGCGCACCTGTTGGAACCACACCGCCTAGGACAGTCGAGTCCTAGAGGGCTTTGCCCACGCGCACCGCTAGTTCAACCGCATTAGCCCGGAGCAGTCGAGTTCCGGGAGTAACCGCCTCACCCCGTGTGAGTAATAGTCGCGCACCGCTCTCTTCCATCGCATCACAGGGCAGGAACGCATCTCTGGGGCCCCAGGAGATCCCCCAGAAGTCGCAACGCAGCAGCAAAGCGTCCAAGCCGCATCGAAGTAACACCCCGGTAAGTGTGATTCCTTATTTTCGTTACCCTGCTTGAAATTTGTGTTTTACTAGTTAATCCGCTACAATTTAATTTTCTCCTAGCGTGATCAAGCAGGGTTCCTTCATAGACTTTGGCAAGCAATAGTTCGTTTAGGGAAGAGCGAGTGCATTGTCAGGAAAACCGCATGCTATAGTCACCATTTTGTGGAGACGGAAGAAGCCATCCGCTTATACAGTCCATTTGGTGTAACATCTCGCGTAATAGGCTTAAAGCTCGACCGGGGAATTGGAATTCGGTAACCTTAGGCCCGTCGCTCAACCATTTCTGATCCTTTGGCCCTGATTTGGACTGGTGCTTGTAGCCTCACCGTCCATTCAATCATCGAATTGTTGGATTGATTCC
Source organism: Parnassius apollo (assembly GCA_907164705.1). NCBI lineage: Eukaryota > Metazoa > Arthropoda > Insecta > Lepidoptera > Papilionidae > Parnassius > Parnassius apollo. Next base: position 3,634,346 of record CAJQZP010001449.1, on the reverse strand, counting down.
TTAGACAATGCACTCTAATTGCACTTAATATTGAATAGATTCAAATAGTGTTGTTCAGTTTAAATTTAAACTTTGGTTAGTTATTTGCAAATAGAATTCATTCATTTAAATAGCGTTTGTTTAGGTTAAATTTAAACTTTGGTTGGTTATTCGCAAATAGAATCATTCATTAAAAAAAGTTTAATCCCGCACGGTTTATGCGATTACCCGACATTTGAAAAAACATTGAGTTTAGCGAGCGACACGCGTCACCTCGGATCGTTGTAAAGGTGTTCAATTTAACGACGTAATACGGCACGATAAGACAATAGTGTTGGGAGATATAGTTGTGTTACATTGCGTCCATCCTCCAGCGTTGTGCGATTAATTGTGATTAATCTAATATTAATTATAATAATTTAAAATGGCAGTTAGTGGAAATGAAATTAAACTTAAAACTCTTTACGCCAAGAGGGACGTACTCTTTTCACGTATACAGTATATTAGTGATCACGTAAAGAACATTAACGTAGAAGCAGTGCGGGAAACGTTTTTGTGTGAAATCGAAACGGTGGACTCTTTGCGGACGGATTATGAAAGGGTATTAGACCAAATTAATAATTTGGAATTACAAATCGACCTGAAATATACAGTGAACTATCAACCGCATTTGAAGATATGTTGTGTCGCGAGAAAAGAACGGCGAAGCTCTTGCAGTCCCCATTTCAAAGCGAAGCACAGCCGGAAGCCCAGGTACGCCCACGTGATTCGATTAGGTTGCCCCCAATAGATATTCCGGTATTCAATGGCGATATTAAGACATGGTCCTTCTTCTTCAGTAGTTTTCAAAACAATATACATAATAATCCATCGTTATCGGACGCTGAAAAATTATATTATTTAATTAGTAAACTGAGTGGCAGGGCACAGTCAATTTGCTCGGGTTTCACACCAACAGCATATAATTATTTGTTAATATTCGAAACGCTTAAAACCAAATATAAAGATAAGAGAATGTTAGCTTCCGAATATTTAAACCAGATATTCGACCTTAAACCTATATCATCCGCGAACATCAATGGCTTAGAGCAGTTTTTAGATAAATTTGTGGCATCGGTGGCTGCACTTAAGAACTTAAAATTTAATGACCTTATGGACGTGGTGTTTCTCCATATTGCACTAAAGAAACTAGACCCTGACACCGTGCGTGCGTTTGAAATGGAGCATCGTAGCTCTGAAATGCCCCCCTTTGATTCATTAGCATCGTTTGTGCGAGACCAAATTAAAGTGATGCAGCGCTCCTCAAACGTTAAACAAGAAGTTAAGAAATGCGTCGACCGTAGACAGACTCAACCATCTAAAACCGCAGGGTCGTTAACGTACGTAACCGCTGCGTCGGTACCACCCCCGAATGCCTGTATCCTATGTAAAGATAAACAACACGGTAATTTATACAATTGTGCGACCTTTCGTAAACATTCATCCAGCGAACGTTATAGAATAGTAAGGACAAACAACTTATGTCTGAATTGTTTAAGCGATAAGCATTTAGTTGCAAAATGCAATTCTAGTTCCGCGTGTAACAAGTGCGCCAGGAAACATCACACGTTGTTACATTTCGAAAATAGCAACATATCTGCGTCAAGTAAAGCGGACAAGGAATTCACCCCTACTAAAGTCGACGATTCTAGCGGTCGACCTGGTGATGTCGCTCTGTGCTCATTGGCAAATATGGGAGCACAGCCTCCTTCAACCGTGTTGCTGGGTACAGCCCGTATTGTAGTTAGGGATTCGCGTGGATCCCAAAATAGCTTTATAACGCGACAATGTGGTCAGCGCTTAGGATTGTCAATAAATAGGGCACCTTCGTGTCCCGTAGTCAAGGGCATCGGAGGTACTAGTAAAGTTACCCAGGGATATATAAATTTAAAATTTTATTCTCGGATAGATCGTAATGTTAACTTTGATATAAATGCACTAGTAGTGGATAAAGTCACTGAACCTCTGCCAACCGTTTCGGTTGACACCTCGGCAATGATTGAATTTAAAAATTTGACTCTAGCAGACGACACTTACGCCGTTCCCGGAAACATAGACATGCTCATTGGAGCATCGCTTTTCCCCCATCTTTTGTTAAACAATAAGGTCAGGGGCAACTCCTCGCATACCGCGCCTTACGCATTGGAAACCGACTTGGGCTATGTCATCGTTGGCTCCGCCATCATCGATAGTATCTCGGCAACCTCTTATTGTTGTACGGCTGTCGAACCGCTCGAGTCGTTAGTCCGCAAATTTTGGGAGATGGAGGAGGTGAACGTTCCACCTATAGTTAGCCCAGATGATAGAGTGTGCGAGGAAATTTACGTCCGCACGACCGTTCGTGATCGCGGCGGTCGATATAGTGTAGCGCTACCCTTTAAAGGAGATGTTTTATCTCTAGGCGATTCGCGTCAAATGGCGGAAAAACGTTTCTACAGCTTGGAGCGTAGGATGCTCGCTTCACCCCAGTTAAAAGAAGCTTATGACGGCGTCATTAACGAATATATAAGGGAAGGTTACATATCACTTGTGGCCTCGAAATTAGATAACTACGAAAACACACCGTCGTATTTCATACCACATCACGGAGTCATTAGGGAGGACAAACTTACATCTAAGTTACGTGTAGTGCTCGACGCTAGTGCTAAAACTAGCACTCGCCTGTCTCTTAACGATATCCTCTATAGTGGGCAAAATTTACAGAGCAATTTATTTAATATAATAGCCAATTTTCGTTTGTTTAGTATAGCATTATCCGCCGATATCGCCAAATGTGTCTTTGCATAGGGGCCCGTGAATGCAACCGTCGATTCCAACGCATTTTATATCGTTTCAACCCAAAAGAACCTCTGATGGTGTTTGAATTTAACCGCGTTTGCTTTGGTTTAAAGTCGAGCCCATTTCATGCGTTACGCACGGTGAGACAGCTCGCCCACGATGAAGGTCCCTCTTATCCTAAAGTTAAGAGGGCAATTGAAAGTGGATTATATATGGATGATTTTGTGTACTCGGTCGATAGCGTGGAGGAGGCCACCCTAACCACCGCCGAGGTTATAAAGCTCATGAAAGCGGGTCAATTCGATCTTGTCAAGTGGACTAGTAATTCGCGTCCGGTTTTAGACACAATCCCATTATCACACCGTCTTTCGGCGATAAAGGAATTCGACGATTCTGATACGCACAAGGTGCTCGGTCTGTGTTGGTCACCGGAGTCCGACGTGTTTAGCCTTAAGGTAAACTCGCCTGCAGAAACGTGCACAAAGCGCACAATACTGTCATACGTTGCTAGATTATGGGATGTAATGGGTTTCGTAGCTCCGGTGGTACTATACGCTAAGCTTTTGATTAAACAACTTTGGTTATGTGAATGCGATTGGGATGACCCGCCGCCTGACAGCATTGTTCGATTGTGGCAGCGTTTTAGAGAGGAACTTCCTTTACTAAGAGAAATTAAAATACCACGTCATATAAACGTCGATAAAAATAGCGTCATTACGGTCGTTGGGTTTGCAGACGCCAGCGAGAAAGCTTACGTATATTTCCACGTAATAATAATGGTAACAGAATAATGGTAAAAATTCGATTAGCCTCATTAGCTCTAAGTCAAGAGTCTCCCCCCGTAAGGTTGTCTCTCTGGCGCGCTTAGAGCTTTGCGCAATATTAGTACTCACCAAGCTTATTACCGCAGTTATCAGCGCATGTAGGGACAAAGTTCACATAGAAAGGATATTTGCCTTTTCCGACTCCACCGTCGCTTTATGTTGGGTTCATTCATCACCCCACCGTTGGGATACGTTTGTCGCGAACCGAGTAGCCAAGATCCAAGAAGAGTTAGGAACGCGGAACTTTTATCACGTGTCCGGTACGGAAAACCCTGCCGATTGTCTATCCCGTGGACTTTGGTTCCACGGAACTTCTTGGGTTCAATTGGAACCCTCGCAATGGCCAATAACCGATTTCGACCCTTCGTCAGTGTCACAACCGCCGGAAGAGAAGAGGCACGCTCTGGTAGCGAGCGTTTCGAGCGAGGTTTCTCCAATCATTGCTTTGGCGAACCGCTTGTCCTCTTGGTCGAAATTATTGAGTAGCGTAATTTACGTTTGTCGATTCGCGAAGCTTTTACCGCGACGTCCGTATATCTTAGCATCCGATTACAACTATGCCGAGTTGCTAGTATTGCGTGAACTTCAACGTATATATTTTTCCGAGGAAATTACAAGATTACAATCGAATAGAGCTTGTAGTCGCGCTTTTCAACGCCTTAAGCCATTTTTACAAGATGGGATCGTCAGGGTAGGTGGAAGCTTGTCCAACTCGCAGTTGTGTTTCGACCAACGGCACCCTATAGTTTTACCGCGTAAAGACCATATCATGAATTTATTAGTTGATTACCATCATAAATTGAATTCTCACGCTGGCCCCCAATTGCTGATGTCAATCTTGCGTCAGAATTATTGGATTCTTTCCGCGCGTAATTTGGTTCGCAATCGGGTGCACAGATGTATAGCTTGCTTTCGAATACGTCCTAAGCCGTCATTTCCGGAAATGCGGACTTTAGGTCTTGTCGAGTAACACAATCCGTTTGTGCCCTTAGCCCTTCAATAGCTTAAATTAGTTTTCTAGATTAGAAATTTTAATCTTAAAGTTTAATCTTAGCGTTAGTTAGTTATTTTGTTAGTTTGATCTTAGCTTTAGTTTTAGTTATTTTTTGAAGGAAATCCTTCAAGCCGGGGGGAATGGTTGCGCGGAAAACCATTCGTATTTTTATTTTATTCGAAGGTAGGCTTGCCAAGATTTGTCCTTCCTTCGACCTTTCTTTCACCTGTTGTCCCTCCGGTCCTTCCTTCGACCTTTCCTTCACCTGTTGTCCCTCCGTACACACCGGGGTGGTGGGGTGAGAGGGGAAAGAAGATGATTCTAGAATATCGCGTGATTTGCAACCAATAAGCAGCACGCCCCTCCGAGACGCATTGATAAGAGGGCCGAAGTAATATAAGCTAGCACACGGCACTTGCGCGCTCTCTTCCCTTCGCGCACCAGTTGGAACCACACCGCCTAGGACAGTCGAGTCCTAGAGGGCTTTGCCCACGCGCACCGCTAGTTCAACCGCATTAGCCCGGAGCAGTCGAGTTCCGGGAGTAACCGCCTCACCTCGTGTGAGAAATAGTCACGCACCGCTCTCTTTCATCGCATCACCGGACAGGAACGCATCTCTGGGACCCCAGAGAATCCGCCAGAAGTCGCACCGCAGCAACAAAGCGCCCAAGCCGCATCGTAGCAACACCCCGGTGAGTAACTTCCAGTTATAAGCCTGCTTAACATAATTGTGTTTATTAGTTAATCCGCTCCAATTTCATTTTCTCCTAGCGTGATTAAGTAGGGTTCCTTCATAGACTTTGGCAAGCAATAGTTCGTTTAGGGAAGAGCGAGTGCATTGTCAGGAAAAATCGCATGCTATAGTCGCCATTTTGTGGAGACGGAGGAAGCTATCCGCTTATACAGTCCATTTGGTGTAACATCTCGCTTAAGGCTCGACCGGAGAATTGGAATTCGGTAACCTTAGGCCCGTCGCTCAACCACTATCTGTTTATATTTTTTAAAATATTTTCTTAACACTTTCATTTTCAAGATTCAGGAAACGAATAAACGTATTTGTCCCACATTCGTATTTATAGAGTGACGAATTGAACAAGTCAGTGCAAGGTAGCGAAGCTCTGAGACTGCGACTCTCAGGTTTTTACAAGCTCAAAATGTATTGCGACCACAAAGCGAATAACAACATCCTACAACTTACACAATTTTATAAACATATATAATAATTTTTTTACTTCGTAGGTACTTTTATAAATAATGTATATGTTTTGATATTATAAGATAGTATGATATAAGTAAATAGGTACTATCAGTGTATGTGTTGAGATCCACTATCGTGGACCTCCATTTTAATTTCATGGACCCCCACATTTTTTTTTGCTGACGTAGACCCCTTGCAGGTTGTCATAGACCCCTACGGGTCGATATAGACCACTTTGGGAATCACTAATCTAAGCAATGTAATATTAATTTTAGTTCCAAAATATTCATCAAATTTACTCAATATTATTTGCACATCATCAAAATCCTCTTCTTTAGTGAACGTAAAAGTTTGATAAATGTCGAATCCTTTTGAACCAATTAAATTGAGAAGTAAACTTGCTTTTACTGCCGATGTCTCCGAGTGCATACCCGAAGCTTTCACAAATATGAATTGTTGTCTCCACTTCTCGGCTGGTCCGCCTTCTAACTGTAATTCGTTAGGTGGACGCGCGTGCTCCATTGTTAATTGCAAGACACACGTTATAGAATTATTTCACAGTTTACTACTATTCATAAATATTATGCTATGTATATATGTTGCAATTATTCTATTGAAGTCCTCGATTTTAAGCGTTTACTATACTTATGATCCCACTTCTGACACCATGTTGTGTTTGCAATAATACACGTTCATTAGCGAGACAACAACTGATTTATTCCTCTCATTTAATTCTAGTTATTCTCTCAACTACCTACGTATACAATAATACAAATACTCACAACAACTAATAGCACGGGCCTAAGCCAAGTGTATATTAGTGCTGGATTTGGTAATATCCTGTGAGCTACCTTATTCAGTAAGGCAATTTGTGTACGTATAGGTGTTGTTTTTTAGTTTGTAGGAAATTCCTAACCATTCTGCATGTATTTAGTATTACGCCGGTTGTCGATAGTAAAATGGGCACTATAATTACTTTTTGAAGATGGTAGAGTTTAATATTTTATATTTATTATTTATTGCACCAACAAAGTACACACTATTACATACAAAAATATCAGAAAAACAAAAAAAGAAACATATAAAGTGCTACTTCAATTTAAGGCGCAAACAGCATTCTTGGAAAATCTCGTACATTAACGTAGACAGAGAAACCTATAGACAAATTGACACCTTCTTTCGCATTCGCACACGAAAAAGATAGATTTATGCATACGTCTTGCATAGAAATGAGACAGAGTGGTGTGGTTGTTTGTCCCTTTCTCCGTACATTAACTTATGTTGTAAAGAACTATAATTTATTTGTATTAAAAATGTATGTATTATTCATTGAGCTATTATGTAATACGTACTAGAGTTAGTAGAGAGAGTACTGTTCCACTCAACTGCGGTGCATACACCGCACTGTAATCAGTCACTCGCTAGTCGCTAGGCGCTTGTAGAGTTGTCACGTGTTGTGTTGATTTAAAAAAAATCCCTTGATAAAAATATGCCGTCGTGTGAACTTAGATATTGTACAAATAATTCAAGAAATGTCAGTAAAAACCAAGATACTTAATCAATAAAAAAAGTATTATAGATTAATAATAAAACAAATTATTCCCAAGACGCCATCTCATCATTTAGATTATGAAAATATGTTCAGATGCGACATTTCTGTGGGTAATTAAGTATAGGACCAATATATTCTTATACACATTTTTTTTGTAGAAACATATATAAGTTATTACAATTAGGCAAAATTTTTAATGTTTAAATCTGCTTATTATCCTTTTATTTTATTTTTAGGTTTCCATGTCTAAATTAAAGTGGAATAAATTTGTACATTTTGAACTCTCGCGTGCCCATCATTTATGAACTCTTATATTCTAATTTAAATAAATATATTTGTAATTTAAATGTTATGTTAATAAGTTTTGTTAAACATACATTCAGTATGTTTTTTTATATTTGACATAGATACCTTTTAAAATATTCAGATAAAAATGTCTTTAAAATGTAATTATAATATAATATTATGTAATATTATATTAAATAAGCAAATACAATATAGAAAATAAATGACAAAATTTAAATATTGTTCTCGATATAATTTACCTATTTAACAATACAATTACCTACGGGTCATTCTACCTGTCTTTATTCTATGATAAAAAACCAACCGCGCGAATACAGAGTAGCGCACATTTTTTGTTTAAGATAGCTGTTCTAGTACGTAAGTACATATTACTTCAATGGTATTATTATAAGGAAGTTATTACAATTGATTAACTTATTAGTACTATTAACAATAACAATAATAAAACTTTATCAATGCATTACACTTAACTCTGTAAAGAGCAATATATCATTTAAAAACTAATAAAGATAAAAACATCAACTAAATTTTAAACAAGCCGAAATGTCATTAAAATAAAAATTAAAATTTATATTATAGGTCAAAATTAAAAGTTGAAAGAAAAATAAAAATAACGCTCACACATATTCAAATTAAAATTACCTATCGTACATCATAATCGAATTATTCTGTTATTACTTCAGCTGCAAAATTTTTAAATTGTGAGTTTGAGAAAATATCTAGTTGAGAAGATCTTTTTTCTGTTTCACTGGATACAGAGTTGTGAATGAGATTGTAACTCCTCATTGCTCTGTTTATTGGAGCAGTACCCGGATGACCGAACTTTGCTCGTTTTTTTTTTTCGAAATTACATTTAGATACAAATTACATACTGATGAATAATATTTTTTGATCTTATTGACATAATAGAAAAAACTGAACTGGTTATTTCAATAAAAAATCATGAGTGCAATTAATTTTCGTATTTTTAAAAATTACTAAAAAAAAGGGCTTGAAATAATAGATTTTCTCACAAAAGATGGGAATTTGAAAAAAAAAGGAAAAAAGCTAGACCAGAGACGGGACGCGAATCAAGGAACTCCAATATCACGCCTGACCAACATCCCACCTGAGCTATAACGATCATTAGTAATCAGTCGAAATTTACCTTCTTATATTATAGCAGTTTTTTAATTGCCTGAAAACACTGACAAAAGGACATTTTCTAAAAATAAATCCTAGCTAGATCGATTTATTGCCCCCGAAACTCTCTGGACACTAAATTTTATGAAAATCGTTGGAGCCGTTTCCGAGATTCCGATTATATATATAGATTGCCAGGCAGACGTTGTTCTGCCCTTTTCGACTACCCTGTCATGTCCTATTAAAAATCCTTTAATCCGCAAAAAAAAATTGTGGGTCACTCATGGGCAAAAAAAGTATCCTATCTCTAAGGTGGACCAAACTGCACACGGTGTGATTAATATCGGTTAAGTAGTTTAGGAGTCCATCGCGGACAAACAACGTGACACGTAATTTATATATATACAAGAATTGCTCGTTTAATGGTATAGGATAATGACCCAAATTTGACGTAGCTGGATAACTTTTAAAAGGATTTTTCTTAAGTCTGTATGGCTTTCTAGGTACAGCAATATTTACTCTAGATAAAAATCAGGGGTTTTAAAACTTACATTTATTAGCTTATACAGAAACATGAGGTCAAGTAGTTCCCTACGGTGTCGGAGTGATTTGAGGCGAAAATGTAGTAGTCAATCGTTGTAGCTTGGGAGTTTCTTGGTGGAGTTGCAGTAAGCATGACTTGGATGATGTTTGCGAAATTTGGTCAGTGTTGTGTTTATAAATTGTTGTATGATTGCTTTTAAATCAGACTTTTCCCAGTTGATAATACCAAAGGAATAAGTGAGTGCTGGTATAACAAAAGTATTGATGACCTTTATCGTGTTTCTAGCGTTTAATTTTTCTATAGTATATTTTGTCGTGACTGGTTGTAACCTAGATACTTATATGCCCCCTTTTCGTCTGGTGGTTCTATCTTATCTCCAGTTTTCAAAGTAAAATGATGTTGATAGTTATGTCCTGCTTTTATCGAGTTTATTTTGCAATTTATCATATTCCAAATTCCATTTTTATGTCATTTGTGAATTGTTTCGTAAGGTAAGCTAAAACGGAAAAGTGATTTTTCCGTATCAGCGTAAATTTTTATGTCATCCATGTAAAGTAGATGGTAAATTTTTATGTGAATGTAGTTGCTATCGGTATAATGTAAGGGGTAACCTGCTGCAGATGAATTTAATAAGTTAGACAAGGGATTTAGAGCAAGACAGAACCACAATAGGATCAGTGCATCACCCTGGAATATTCCTCTCTATATTTTTATTGGATTGGTCTCTATCGTTTTAGTCGGAGTCGTGAGTATTTCTTTAAGTTCGTGTTATTTCCAGATTGACTCAATTCGATGATGTTAGTAAAATAATTAGTTTTGGATGTATTTTGTACATATTCGGCACTTCTATTAGCCAAGAGTGGGGGACTGAATCGTAAGCTTTTTTGTAATCAATGTACATGGCAAATAAGTCGGACTTCTCTTTCTGAACTTGTTCCAGTATAACAGAATCTATGATTAATTGTTCCTTGCAGCAATGACTGAATTTTCGACATCCCTTCTGTTGTTCAGCCAGTATACCATTGTCATTAATGTGTTTATATATAAGTTCAGATACGCATGATGTACAAATTTTATATATAGTTTGCAAACGTATTGTTACGAGCTTGAGGTTCGTGACAGTAAAAACTGCCGATTGAATCACCAAAATTTACACTTTTATTCCCGAACACCAGTTAAAACTTAAAACACTAATAATTAACCACACTGATTCACTTTATTTCGCTCCGAAGCTTCGCTTGTCTCGCCTAATTCAATACTGCCTCGATCGCATCTTGCAGCGCCTTTAAATACATATTATCACCGAAACATCCAAAATATTCAAGTAAATACGCGCGTCCATCGACCAGGCGCCGAAAGTTCGAGTGTAGGGCTTCTAGAAAGCTTACTTCTTCATTTCGATACTAGATGGCGCTGTCAGTTGAAAGATTAGTGATGTCATTTTCTGGAAAGCTCTCTTCGCTCTGTTACCCGACACAGATGGCGCTAGTGCCAGACGTCAACTTAGGCACGCAACACTGCCCCCTCCTAAGGCATGCTCGTCCCGTGCATTATCGGCCCCATAATAGCGCGCCAGGTGATCCAAATGGACGATCTTAGGAGTCCCTCTTGCGCCTTTCTGTATCCGGTAGGTTACATCGTTGATCCTGGTTACAATCCGGTACGGGCCGCCCCATTTAGCTTGAAGCTTAGGAGATTTCCCTTTGCTGCGGACTGGATTGTGCAACCACACTAGTGAACCTTCGTCGAACCCTTTGTTGTTCATTTTGCGGTCATACCGGGTTTTCATCTTTTCAGACATTTGCTGGCCCGATTGTCTGATGTGGTCATAAATGTCATTCATTTTGTTCCGCAAGTCATTTGCATAATTGGTTATACTGCGTGGGGCATCAGGTGGTATCCCGGTGATCAGGTCTGCAGGCAGCCGTAATTCTCTTCCAAAGTTTGCGAAAGCTGGTGTCACTGCTGTACTTTCGTGAACAGCGCTTCGATATGACAACAAAAACGGTTGTATGTGCTTGTCCCAATCTCGTTGCCGATTGTCTACAACTTTTGCTAGGTACCTCTCCAATGTCTGATTAAATCGTTCTACCATTCCATCAGATTGCGGGTGATAAGAAGTCGTTCTTGTTTTATGAGTACCCATAACTCGGCAAGTTTCCTGGAATATTTGAGACTCAAAATTCCTTCCTTGATCGCTGTGAATCTCTAAAGGTACTCCAAAACGACTAAGATGACTTCATGAACTAGTTTATCTGCAACTGTTGAAGCTTCTTGATTTGAAATGGCGAAGAGTTCTGGCCACTTAGTGAAGTAATCCATCACAACCATGAAATACTTGTTACCGCTTTCACTCTCCGGAAACGGCCCCGCCACGTCAATGGCTATTCTCTCCCATGGTGCACCAACATTGTACAACCTCAACGCACCTCTACTACGAGTCTGAGGTCCCTTTAGGGTATAAAGCCGCACCTTGTAAATTTGCGACACCAGTCCTCGACGTCGTTTCGACATTGGACCCAGTAAAACCGTTCTCGGATCTTCAGTAGAGTTCGTTTAACTCCCAGATGGCCTCCTGAACAATCATTATGGTACAGCTGTAGAACATCCGGTACTTTAGCTTTAGGAACAACCATTTGCAAATGACAGCTGTCTCCCCGAACATTTTCCTATTTACGCACAGAACTCCATCCTGAAGCAGCAAGCTGTCCCACTGGGCCCAATAGCTTTTAGTGGTCGAACTCATCGCTGAGACGTCGCTCCACTTGGGCTTGGGAGCACTGGCCTTCATCCATTGCAGAATCGGCTTGATGTCCGGATCTTCCTGCTGTGCACGTTGTAAGCTGTCCTTCCACTCGTTGCTGAGGTGGTCTGTCCTGAGCATCCTCACGGATACCACTTCCTTACTCTCTTGCCTAGTACAATGTTTGCAATCTTCAGAAAAGGTTTCTTGACAATACATCTGCGTTGTCATGAGATTTCCCGCTGATATGTTCGATCTCAAAGTCGTATTCCTGCAGTAGTTCAATCCACCTCGCAACTTGTCCTTCTGGATTTTTAAACTGCAATAGCCATTTTAGTGCAGCATGGTCAGTTCGTAAGTGAAATTTTCATCCCAGAAGATATTTGCTAAAATGCTGCAACGAATTTACCACAGCTAGCAATTCGCGTCTAGTGACACAATAGTTCCTTTCTGGTTTTGACAACGACTTGCTGAAGTACGCTATCACGACCTCTTGGTCACCATTCCGTTGAGAAAACGCACCGCCAAGTCCTATATCACTTGCGTCTGTGTCAACTATAAATTCTTTGCTTGCATCGGGGTATCCCAAAATAGGTGTTTTGCACAGACAGTCCTTGACCTCCCGGAGCTCCTGCCGTCTATAACAGTCTAGGGAACTATCGTGCGAAATTCTGAACAAAATTGAGGCGCAAATACCATCAGATTCGGTCTCCATCGAGAAATTTAATAAACTGCTTAATATTATCAATTTTTGGCGTAACGATACGAAATGTAACATAATGAGTATCAGAGACGAAATTAAGAATGATATGAACTATAACTTTATGAGTAATAGAGAAGAAATTTAAAATACCTTAAGTGACATCCAATCTGAAATTAAGTCTCTCCGAGAGGATCATGCCACCCTGAAATAAAATGTTTCTAATATAAACATTGAATTATCGTCCCTTCAAAACTCCAATTCAATCTGACGAACATGGTACTTTGAAATAGAGAGTCGATGAAATCGCACGTGTTGCTAGTGAACAGACTACATCAGCAACTGCAAGACTACAGTACAGAATCGACTCCCTGGAACAACAAGCCAGACAGATAAATGTTGAGATCTGTAACGTACCGGAGCGTAAAAATGAAAACCTTAAAGGTATCATCGAAGCAATTGGAACAGCCATCCGCTTCCCCATTTCAAAGGCAGACATAGTGTCGGTACATCGAGTTCCTCACGCATACAGCACAAATGATAGACCTATAAATATACAGAGGGACAATATAATTGCAGCATATCGTAAAGCAAAATCACTGAGGTCTGATCAGCTCGGTATTCAGGGCCAATCTACCACTATATATTTGAATGAACACCTTACACTACAGAAGAAACTGTTGTTTCGTAAATGTCGGGAGGTTGCAAAGGAACTACACTACAAGTATTCCTGGATCAAAAACTCAGCCATTCTTGTTAGAGAGAAAGACGACAGTCCAGCACTGGTCATCCGAGGAGAAGACGACCTCAAAAAACTTCGGATCACTAAAAATAAGTGACTATACTAATTCAATAAGTCTAGTTGTAATTATATTTATAACATTTTATTACCTTTTTATGTATTTGATCGACTTCCTCATAATTTCACTATTTCCCGATTATATTTCCCGACTACTATCGACCGTAGCTACAGTCAGGCCAGGATGAATATGGGCCCTATCTCGCTTCTGTTGGACCCCACATAAATTGAAGATTGAGCCATGCTCGAACATCACCCTATCGGAGCAAAACAATAGCGCGACCTACATCTGTAACGCCCCGCGCTTCGGCAGCGCGCGAGCCTGACCGCCGATTCGCAGCTAGCATATCAACAAGACGAGCGCACTACTCACCTCAGCTAATTTAGCTTGTACGCGAAGTTAATTTCACTGTAGTAAAATTATTGCCAGTAAAAGTTATTCTTACATCGAATAATATTACTTCATTCGGAGTCACATAATTCTTTTAACCTATCCTATATTAGTATTCTGTTATTTAAAGTATAAACGTACGAGTACTTGAATGCTACGATTGGGTTTGATGGTAAGGTTTAACATATACAACTCACGCCGAACCACAGTGCTGGTGACCCATAATGCTACAGCTGAATCTTTAAGCGATAATACCACACCAACAACATCATCTATCGATTTCATCGATTTCAATCCCTCCGAGTATCTTACAAGTGAAACATCCAACTTGTCTTCACCAAATGGGACCGACAGTGCAAGATGTCATTCTTGACTCCGAACTTGCACCCACTAGCGGCGTACCTAAAACGCGCATGCGATGGACACCTGAAATGAATGTATTTATACTGCGCACTTATCTTCAGCTAACTTTACTTGATACTGATACTAAAACCTACCTTGTACCATTACATCAGAAATTAATAGAGAAATACCCAAATATGCTAGTAAGTCGTCAAAGAGTAGGAGACCAACGTCAAGTTAGAGAAGAGTTAAATCATCATGCTAGACACCCAACCACTCATAAAACACAACAAGAAATTTTAGAAACACATAACACACAAGCGCGAACTAAAATGAGATGGACAAAGGAACAAAATGAGACTTTAATGAAACTATATTACTAGATAACTCAACTAGATAGAAATAGAACTTCTTATGGAAAATAATTACATAAAGCTTTCATTAATGCACTACCAACACTTGCTTATTTAAATGAACAGCGAATAGCTGACCAAAGAAGAGCAATAGTAAGTAATAAATACTTGATAGAATCAGGCGTTACTTTGCGGAACACGTGTTGTATTATCGTCGATGGTGTGTCTTTCCAGGAGTAGTGGTGTTAGGAGTAGTGGTGCCGGAAGTAGTGGTGCTGGGATTAGTGGTGACGGGATTAGTGCACGCAATTGAGGGAGGGCGGGAGGTGCTTTTCAATCTAGGTAAGACACATCAATGTATTTAATAAGCGGATTGTTGCAAATTAACTATTAATATCTTTTTATAATAATAAATAAATCAGTGACAATAAATTAAATTAAATAAAACAACAAGTAAAAAAGGAACTATCTATAAATCTGAATAATTCAAATAATGCAAGTATAATTCCTCATACAATTCAAGAAAATACATAAGACACTAATAATACTTGCATTCCTTTTAATTAAGCATTGAAGTCTCTGTACATAATCTATCACAACCTGAGAGAGATCTCTTAATAGACGAAACTTTTCAGCAAGCATTATTACATTTTAAAGACACTGACCCCATAAGCAGAGTCTACATCCCTAAACAATAGCCATCTAAAAAACTTGCATTAATAGTTCATTATCTTAATGAAAAAACTCTTCTCGAAATTATAAATACTGAAGCGGACTTTATAACATTACAAACTGCAATATATTGCGCTGCGTGGACAGCAGCTAAGGTAAACGGGGCAAAATTACCGTACGAATCTCTAAAAAAATTTTACCAAGCTAAAGAAGATTATAAAACACATTAGCAAAAACGGCTGGAAAGGAGACTAGATGAGTTGCGAACAAAAATTGGCTTAGTATCCCAATACATCAACGGAATTAGAACAAAATATTTATTTATTTTATTTATTAAGGAACAGCAAACAGCTACAAAATACAGTAATATCTAATATACAATAACATGATGTATTCACAATGATGTAGCCCGCAACGCTATCCACATATTACTTACTATAAATGCAATTTTCGCGGACGCTGAATAAAAACTTAATAACTAAAAACTAAAAAACAAATAGCCAAAATAATATTATTTTTACATTTTTAGTTTTTCAAATATAGATCTTTAAAAAGTAAGCGAGGTTTTCAATGATAGTAAATGTTTACTATCATTGAAAACCTCGTTAAAGGAATGCATCATACGGCAAACTGGCGCGTGCAAGCCGGTATTTGTACGACCAGCGCAGTGAATTACCACGAATAACGTTGAATGCAATCTTGTTAAGATGAATCTCATGATCCACCTTGTCGAAAGCTTTCTTAAAATCTGTATATATAGCATTTACTTGAAAGCCGTCATTATCTATGTTTAACGAAACCATGTTGTTCTTCAATGATAGCCTTGTGTAGAACCGGGTAAATTTGGTTGTGGACTAATTTTTCGAGGACCTTCGACAAGACGGAGAGAATAGAGATGGGGCGATACTGTTCAACATCTTGTTTTGACCCACTTTTATGAACTGGAGTTATATTTGCATGTTTCCACCTCCTAGGAAAAACACCCTCCGACAAACACTTATTATAGATAATGTGCAAAGGCTTATACATATTTTCAGCAGTTTGTTAGAAAAAGAGTGGAGGAAGGTCATCTAGACCAAGACCCTTGGATATGTCTAAATTTTTGAGTTCATTTAGAATTTTCACTAAAAACAGTTTCAGTGAAGTAAAGATTAGAAATTAAAATATCGTGACTTGAGGTACAAGATGGAGGCTGCCAATGCGAAATAGAAGGGGGAGAAGGCTCAAACACTGATTAAAAGAAGTCAGAGAACATATTACAGACCGTCTCGGGGTCGATAGATTTAAGGTTATGGTAATGCAAAGTGGACGGAATTTTAGTCTCAGTTTTGCGACTCGATACATAGGTCCAAAAGTGTTTTATATTTTTAGTTATATTTTCCTCTACAGTTTCCATATACCTACGATAGCATTGTTTGCATTGGATCTTGAATGTATTTCTGTATTGGGAAAATTGTACGTAGTCACTTGGGTTTTTATACTTCTTCCACTTAGTCCAGGCTTTTTGTTCACATTTAAATGTTTTAATGAGAGGACGTGAAAACCAGACAGGAAATCCTCCGGGGCGAGAACTAGGACGTGGTGCATGTTTTTTTATGATGTAATCTATGGTCATATAAAAGGTTTCAATGCTTCAGAACGCTTCCAGTTCGCAGTAGTTCCATCCAATTTGTTTTTTCAAGCTTGGAATTAATGAGATCAAAATCTGCTTTACTAAAGTTATACTTGGTTAAAGGACGCCTTTTCATTGGTTTATACGTCTGATGCATGTCAGTAAACGCAATGGGAGGTGGATGATGGGTATCAGGAGGAAGAAGTGAATCCGTTGGGGCTCTAATAGTAGATGAGGTGATATAGCATAAAAGGTCCAGTAGTTTATCATTAGAATTATTGATTCCATTATATTGCGATGCATTTAGAAATGCCATAAAATTCAACAATAAGGAATGTGTATAGGTGGATCCAGATCAATTGGTAAAGGTTGGTTACAATAATCAGAAGTGGAGGATGATGATGGAATCCATGTCATATCAGGAATATTATAATCACCAATCACATAAAAGCTATCAATAAGAGGATCATTAAGGCAATCAAGTAACAGGTCAAAGTGTTTTTCATATATATCCGGCCAGCTGCGAGGCGGAACATACGCTGCACTAATTACATGTTTCCTAATTTGGCTTGTACTAGGAATTTCGACAGGTAAACATTCAAGATTCTTACAGTGCAGAGATTTATCCGGGTTTGAGGTGTTAAATGTAGCAGGTTTCAGTCCACGCAGCACCGTCATCAGAACACCGCCACCATCCTATTTATTGGTAGCTAAGCGGTCTCTGTCACATCTGTAAACTACGTACCTCTGATCTACAAATTCGCCGTTGCCAATGTCTGGAAGTAGCCAGGTCTCAGAGAGTACAATAACATCGTAATTATTAGATAAGATATTCATGTAAAGTGTGTTTAATTTGGTCCTTATAACCTCTACAATTTTGATAATAAATACTAAAATGATTTGTTTGAGTCGTGTTATTAATTTAAAAGAAAAGAGCATTGTATTATGTTCGGTTGGAGATGACTATATTAGAACTCGCGAAGAACAATAACGAACCACATATTATTTGTTTATCGGAGACATTCATAGAAAAATGGGCAGAAAATTTCTTTAAATTAAATAACTACACATTAGGGGCAATTTTTTGTAGATTTGAAAGAAGAGGTAGAAGTTGCATTCTAGTAAAATAAATTTACTTTAAAAAAAAATTATTTGTAGATGACTACAATGAAAAACATTTTGAGTGTTGCGGCATTGAAATATCAGGAAAAAACCTTATTATTATAAATATATATAGAACCACCAGAAGTGATGTTATTTTTTCTTCATAAATTGAATAGTCTGCTTAGTACCCTATACAAAAAGTATGGACATAAAAAGAAAATTGTGTTGACAGGGGACTTTAATATTAACACTTTAAAGTCTAACAAATTTACAACTATGTTAAACGATTTAGCACTAAATTATAACTTAACGATACACATCAAAGAACCTACCCGAAAATCGTCTTGTATTGATCATATATTAAGTAATATTAAATCAGCAATACCAGTTATCTTACCGCTTCATTTATATGATCACAACACTGCCCAAATGCTGAAAATACCGGTTAAATCTGTGAAACAAAAACCTAGATCCTATTTCGTTTACAAAAGAGATTACTGCTCTGAAAATATAGAAACATTTAATGGCTATCTTGACAGTCTTACATTTAATGACATTTTAGAAGAAACCGATACAAATAGTGCATTCAAAAAATTCCATGACTTATTTCTCCTAATTTACAATCTATGTTTCCCGCAAATGAAAATAAAGATAAACAACACTTACATCAAAGCTAAATGGATAAGTAAAGGACTAAGGATTAGCTGCAAATGGAAAAGATTACTTAGATATAAATATTATATGAACAAAGACATCTTTAGTAAACATATCTATAGAAATTATTCAAAAATCTTAAAAAAATGTATTTACTTATCAAAAAAATTTAGAAATATATATTTGATCAACACGAGTATAAATAAGTGCAAAACTTCGTGGACAATTGTAAATAATGAAATAGGTAATAATTCAAAAAATATCGACATTATTAATATAAAAGATAACAATACTATTTTAACTGACCCAACTGATATAGCAAATAACCTCAACAACTTTTTTATTAACATGACTCACAACAATAACATCAGTAATAATATAACTAATAATAATAAACTTAAAACTAATTCTACAGAGCTCAAATCAATGTTTCTAAGAGAAATGTCGGAAAAAGAAGTCAGAAGTGCAGTCATATCTCTTAATAACTCAAAAACAACTGGCTATGATGGAATATGTACCAATATTATTAAAATTTCCATCGATAATTTTATAAAAATACACATCTTATAAATCTATCCTTTTCAACAGGTACTTTCCCAGAAAAGCTTAAATTATCAATAATTAAACCGTTGTTTAAGAAAGGTGAAAAAGATGATGTTAATAATTACAGACCTATTGCATTAATATCAATTTTTTTCAAAAATATTCGAAAAGTGCATGTTTTTGCGCCTTTCTGAATATTGTAATAAGATTAGTGTCATCAGTCCCCAACAATTTGGTTTTCAGAAAAATAAATCTACTTCTTTAGCCACGTACACATTAATTAAATCCATTTTAGAGGGTGTAAATAATTCATATCTAACCACTGTATTGTTTTTTGATCTAAGTAAGGCTTTCGATTTCGTAGACCATAAAAATGTCCTTAAAAAACTGGAAAATATGGGCATTCGAAGAATTCCTTTGCAGTGGCTCGAATCCTATTTGACAAACAGAAAACAAAAAGTTGAAATAAAAAATCTCAATAACCAAAATGAACTGACTTCTTATTATTCAGATTTTAGGAACAACAACTTTGGCGTCCCACAAGGAAGCATTCTTGGGCCTTTGCTTTTTATTTTATATATAAATGACATTCCAAATATAACTACATTTAAATGTACTATGTTTGCTGACGATATTTTAATAACAATTGTAACTAACCCAAGGAAACATTCATTTACAAAACATGAATCTGACATAAATGACACAATCAAATCAGTAATAGAATGGTTAAATCTTTATTATATAAATAATTTAAAAGTTAATCTTACCAAAACTCATTATATTAAATTTGATAATTTGAAAACGAATAAGCTTGACATATATTACAACGGAACCAAAATTGAAGAAATGACGCAAACTAAATTTCTTGGCTTAGTAATTGATAGAAACCTTAATTGGGAGGCTCATATTAAGTCAGTGTGCGATAGACCGCCGTGTAGTGGCGGTTGAGAATATCCACTACCCCATATCTTCCCGTGGGTGTCGTAAGAGGCGACAGAGGGAGACAGGCAGGAGATGGGCAGCAGCATCTTCCTGATAACAGCAATGATATAATAAAAAACTGCGGTTGCCAACCCGCTCGCCAAGCGTGGCAACTATGGCAAATATCCCCCCATGAATAACGACGCAAAAAAACGGCCCCCAGTCCCCGGCGACCCCGCTATTCCTGGCTACGGTGGCGACCATGGTAACGGCGGGGCAGGGGGTGCTAATAATCTCCGTGGGGTTCGGTTGCCACCTACGACGACTCGACCTGGCAACATGTAACGCACGCACTCTGAGGACTGACGAGAAGATACTGGAGCTGGAAGAAGAGGTAGACAAGTTGCGCTGGCATATTATTGGATTATCCGAGGTCCGAAGAGAGGGGGAGGATACGGCAATCCTCGAGTCCGGCAACTTGTTCTACCACCGGAAGGACGACCATCTGTCCCAAGGAGGTGTCGTATTTATCGTCCACAAGTATCTCGTCAACAAAGTTGTAAAGATTGGGAGTGTGTCGACGAAGGTCGCATACCTGATACTCAGAATCACCAAACGGTATTCGCTGAAGGTCATACAGGTTTACGCACCAACCTCGGCACATCCCGATGAGGAGGTGGAGGAAATGTATGAGGATATTTCCAGAGCCATGCATTCCTCCAAAACCCACTACACGGTGTTGATGGGAGACTTCAACGCAAAACTAGGCACAAGAGAAAGCGGTGAGCTGAAGGTGGGGAAATTTGGAGTAGGGCAACGGAACCGAAGGGGCCAGCAGCTGGCCGACTTTATGGAGAAAGAGGGACTCTTTATGATGAACTCTTTCTTCCAGAAGCGGCCCCACAGGAAGTGGACCTGGTCGAGCCCCGACGGTTCGACAAAAAATGAGATTGACTTCATTATGACGACCAGACGCCAACTGTTCAGTGATGTCTCAGTGATCGCAAGGGTGAAAACTGGCAGCGATCACCGAATGGTTAGAGGCACACTGAACCTAAACGTTAAGTTGGAGAGGTCTCGTCTAATGAAGTCAACGCTCCGTCCCCCCTCGTGCTCTAATCCAGAATCCCGAAACCTTTCAGCTCGAGTTACGTAACCGCTTTCAGTGCCTAGAAGATTGCAATGCAGTGGACGATATGAACGACAAGCTCGTGGAAACTGTCCATGCGGTCGGAGCTAAGTTCTGCAAGACCCGCCGCAGAAGAACACAAAAACTCTCCGATCACACTCTTAATCTCATGGCTGTTAGACGGGAGATGAGGCTGCAATCGTCAACAGATTTGACAGCATACAGGCAACTGAACAGACAGATCTCCAAATGCATGCGGCGAGACTTACGCAACTTTAATACTGCTCGTATTAAAGAAGCGATCGAGCGGAACCAGGGCTCCAAAGTCTTTGCCAGAGATCTGTCTGCCAGAAAGAGCCAACTGTCAAGGCTGAAGACTGAGTGTGGCAACATCGTTTCCGGGACACCTGAGATTCTGAGTGAGATTGAGAGGTTCTATGGGCAGCTGTACACATCATCGTTGGAGCCACACGCAAGTGTGAGTAACGATCCAAGAGTAAGTCTTATCCGACACTATTCCGATGATATCCCGGACGTCAGTCTGAGCGAGATTAGAATGGCTCTCCACCACCTTAAAAACGGCAAGGCCCCGGGCGAGGATGGAATTACAGCGGAGCTTCTGAAAGCGGGTGGAACACCGGTACTTGAAGTCCTTCAGAAGCTCTTCAATTCCGTCCTCCAAGGTGGCACTACTCCAGAGGCGTGGAGCAGAAGCGCGGTGGTCTTGTTCTTTAAGAAAGGCGACAACGCTCTCTTGAAGAACTACAGACCGATTTCCCTTCTGAGCCGCGTCTACGTGCTGTTTTCGAGAGTCATTACGAATCGTCTCGCACGCAGACTTGACGACTTCCAGCCTCCCGAACAAGCCGGTTTCCGAAAAGGCTTCAGTACCATAGACCACATACATACCCTTCGGCAAATTGTACAGAAGTCCGAAGAGTACAATCTGCCACTTTGCCTGGCGTATGTGGACTATGAGAAAGCCTTTGATTCCGTCGAAATTTGGGCGGTGCTACAGTCTCTTCAGCGGTGCCTAGTTGACTGTCGGTATATTGAAGTGCTGAAGTGTTTGTACAGTAGGGCTACGATGGGTATCCGAGTACAGAACCAGAGTACGAAACCTATCCAACTGCAGAGAGGTGTAAGACAGGGTGATGTTATATCCCCGAAACTCTTCACCGCTGCGTTGGAAGACGTTTTCAAGCTACTGGACTGGAAAGGATACGGTATTAACATCAATGGCGAGTACATCACTCACCTTCGATTTGCCGACGATATAGTCCTTATGGCAGAATCGCTGGAGGACCTTAGCACTATGCTCAATGACCTCAATGGTGTCTCCCAACGGATAGGTCTTAAGATGAACATGGACAAAACAAAGATCATGTTTAATGTCCATGTCACACCTATGACGGTAGTTGTTGGGAGCACTATGCTCGAAGTTGTTGACGAGTACGTTTACCTGGGACAAATAGTCCGACTAGGTAAGTCCAACTTCGACCGAGAGGTCAATCGACGGATTCAACTCGGCTGGGCATCGTTCGGGAAATTACGACACATCTTCTCGTCATGTATACCTCAATCTCTGAAAACTAAAGTGTATAACCAGTGCGTGTTGCCAGTGATGACTTACGGATCTGAGACATGGTCCTTCACCGCTGGCCGTATGAGGACGCTCAAGGTCGCTCAGCGAGCTATGGAGAGGGCTATGCTCGGAGTTTCACTGCGTGATAGACTCAGAAATGAGGATATCCGCAGTAAAACCAGAGTGACCGACATAGCCCAACGGATTAGTAAGCTGAAGTGGCAATGGGCCGGCCATATAGCTCGAAGAACCGATAACCGATGGGGAAGAAAGGTTCTCGAGTGGCAGCCTAGTACCGGTAGGCGTAGTGTAGGGCGACCCCCCACTAGATGGAGTGACGACCTGGTAAGACATGCAGGAAGTCGATGGATGTAGGTGGCTTAGGACCGTGCTTTGTGGCGTTACTTGGGGGAGGCCTACGTTCAGCAGTGGACTTGTGAAGGGCTGTAATGATGATGATGATGATTTATTGAATCGATATTTTTAAAGTAATTTTAACAAATCATTTACTGTGTTTCGTCCTGCTAACTCTAGTTGCGTAACTAGAGAATAGTTCGAGTTGTGTGAATTTGAACTTGAGTTAACTCGAGTCATAATTTTTTTTCAAGTAGGTACATCTACAGGATGCAACATCGCTCATTAAAACATCAAAGCTTATGTACGATATTTCGATTTTATTCATCATTTCAATATATACTTCTTTTAATATTCTTTAATATTCATAATCATTTTGAACAGAAATTAAATAAAGAAGTATAATAATGAAACAAATTTTACACTATTTATTTTTACACATTTAATTTTATCGAATAATTATCAGAAAACATGAATTAATTAAATGAATTTTAAAATAACAATTTTAACAACCTGGTACTTAGTCCTGGGTGATTGTAGATCCAACCTCTGAAAATAACCACTCACGGGATACCGAAGTTGCCACGATAGGCAAATAGAACTTATCTACTTATTACATGTAATATATGAAACTCGTCTTCTGATTTAATTTCATTTCTTATGTTCTTGTGCGTTAATTTTTATGGTAGTTCCATATGTTACCTTCAGTATTATCGCATTTTCTGAATGCATCTACGAAACTATACCGAAATACAAACAGGTGAATAACCGTTCATCCATAAAAATCAATATTTCAGAAAAATGATTGTAACGAAATACGAAGTACCGTAAGCCGATAAAATAATTGACATTACAAAATAACAATTAACTTATAAGACTGTACTTAAGCTATTTATTAAATCAAAGCTCAAACAATATAATTATTAATAAGAAAATGAATAAAACAATTTCAATCAATTCGCTATTATGCGCGTGACGGCCCTGGCGGAGGAGACAGTATCCCGGGTGGGGTGGTGCTGGCGGTATCTTTAGACATCTCCAACGCCTTCAACACCCTACCCTGGAGGGGTATTCGGGAGGCGCTTAATTACCATCGCGTGCCTTCCTACCTCCGCCGCACAATAGGGGCTTACCTTGAGGAGAGATGCGTCACGTATTGGGGACGTGACAGCGCTGGTCGGTGCGTCATGTAGTGCGGTGTTCCGCAGGGATCGGTCTTGGGACCGTTCCTGTGGAACATCGGCTACGACTGGGTGCTGAGAGGTGAGCTCCCGTCGGGCGCTGACTTGACGTGTTATGCGGACGACACGCTCGTCAATGCCTGGGGGAGCTCGCACAGGGAAGCAGCGTTGATTGCCACGGCTGCGGTTTCACAAGTGGTGAACCGCATCCGGTGCCTGGGCCTGGAGGTGGCCCTTAACAAGTCGGAGGCCATGGTGTTTCATGACCTTCGATGCACGCCGCCGCCGGGATCACACACGCCCGGATAGCTGTCGAGTCCACCATGAAGTACCTGGTATTGGTGCTCAACAGCCGATGGGAATTCGGGCCCCACTTCCGGCGGCTGGCGCCCAAGCTGATGCGTGCAGCGGGCGTGCTTTCAACGCTGCTTCCCAACTTGGGGGGCCCGAGCGCCGCCTGTAGGCGGTTGTACGTGGGAATGTCCATGGCCCTGTATGGGTCCCCTGTATGGGCGATGGACATTACGGCCAGCACTCTCGCCATTCTGCGCAAACCGCAGACGGCGATGGCCGTCAGAGTTATCCGCGGGTATCGCACGATTTCCTACAAGGCGGCATGCATCCTGGCCGGACCCCAACCCTAGGGCCTAGAGGCGAAAGTACTCGCGTCATTATACCGATGGCGCGAGAAAGAGCGAGGACGGGGCTCGAGGCCGGTGCAGCGACAGATTGCGCTGCGCCGAGAGGAGCTCCGTCAGGTCTTGGTGGCGGAATGGCGGCAAAGGCTTCTGCGCCCTACTGCCGTCCTCGCTATCGTCGAGGCGATCGGGCCACTACTCAACGACTGGCTCGGGAGAAGGCACGGCTCCCTGTCGTTTAGGGTGACGCAGGTGCTGTCGGGGCACGGCTGCTTTGGCAAGTACCTGTACCGCATAGACAGGGAGCCGGACGCTTGGTGCCCCACTGCGTCCATTGCGGGGAGGAGATGGCGCAACACACGCTCGCCGAGTGTGTAGCTTGGGAGGAGCAGCGCCGTGTCCTCACAAATGAAGTAGGAGGCGATCTGTCACTGTCGGCCTTGGTGCGGAAGATGGTCGGTAGCGCAGAATCGTGGGACGCAGTGGTGTCCTTCTGTTAGGACGTGATGTCGCAGAAGAAAACTGCGGAACGGGAGAGGGAGATCTCGACTCCCTGCACTGGCCGCAGAAGGCGCACCGGGCGCAGGAGAAGGGCGGACAACGCCCTTTTCCGGCCCCCACGAATGAGTCCAGGGCCAGGGACTTGGGGAAGCCCCCGCCCCACTTCTCGATGGACCCGAAGCGGAGGCGCGCGCGTGTGTCGGCGCGCGCCTTTGAGGTGATACACGGGGTAGTTGAACACCTCACTACCCCATGCAGGGGATGAGGCCCGTACAGACCGGGCCAGCACTAGTGTGGGGCTGCGGAAGAATTTGGATTCCCGCGGCCCCTCGCGCGCATGTGCGAAGAGACACCGGGGTGGTTTTAGCTGGTAAGAGTCCGGCACACCCCTCCGCCTTTCCCCAGGTAGAGGCAGTTCATGAGGATTTCCCCCCGTAAAAAAAGGCGAGTAGCGCGCGCGTCTTGTTCCAATAGGCTGCAGCGGCAGTTTCAGGCGGAATAATCGGCGGTTGGGCTTGCACGCTGACAAAGGCGCGGGACGTTGCCAGTCAAGGTTGTCACACTATTGTTTTGCTCCGATGGCGTGATGTTTGAGCTTGGCTCAATCTTCATAAACGTAGCGGATTTATGTGAGGTCCAACAGAAGCGATTTACGCCACAGCATCAACGCCGAAAGCCCGCTTGTTCAACTCACGTCGCCCGGCTGTAGCATTTTGTGTGACGGTTTGTATCCCTCTAAAGATTTTCATTTAATTATTTAACGAAAAAAAAAACAAGATCAATAATCAAAAGTAATTATTCACTTAAAATAAAAATATAACATAATATAACTTACCAAAATATGCTAGTAATATACAATGCTTAGTACATTTTCCATCATTCTATTCTGCTTAAAGAATAGAATGATGGAACTTGTACTAAGCATCCGCACTTTTAATTTTATACCTCAAAACTGAGCTTGCGTTTTTTAAAATCACGGTAACGTTAAGAATATATTCTAATAAGATGTGTAAAATATCCTTAATCACAAATAAATTTCTTTTTATTTTTTTTTTCTCTTCTGCTGCTGCTGACCATCCGAGCCATTAGAACAGCTCCCATTCTTTGGCCGTTTGATAAAACCGGTGGCGTTTAAATAAATAAAACACGCACGCACATTTAATTCTTTTGATAACATCTAGCACGCTGGATGTGCGCATTAATCTGCATGCTACGTTTTATTGCTGGTTTCGATGATGTTGGTGCTGCTAGCCTATGCGGCTCTTACAGCTTAATAGGACTGTAAGAAAGTGAGTTCAAACATTCCGCATCGTTACTTGCGTAACGATGACTCCTAAGACAATGTACAGTGCATGTGGATGATTTATCTTACGGCCGTTCGAACAGAGAGGTGGCGGGCCCCGGCTCTGACGGCTAACTCCTGTCGTTCGATGTTCTGAGCGGTGAGAACTGCCCAGGGACGCGGGTGTACGGTGTGTACGCGGTGTGGAGGGGTGTGCGGCGCGCCCGTCTGCGGACTCACTGTGTCCCGTTCGTTGTCCTATCAGTGTTTGTGGCACTAGGTGACTGTGTAGGGTCAATGTGTGACGGGCCGGCGACATTTGTGTCGTCAGAATCTAGCAGAACTGGGAGTTCAATCAAAACGTTGCGTGGCCTCCGGAGGCTTTGCTTAACGTTTTGAGTCGACGCGTAGATTGCTGCGTTTACCACTAGCGGGTTGGGATGTGTCTCAGCGCCTTCGAAGTAGCGTCGAAACATTTCCTTTAAATATTCAGAGATCGTTGGAAGTTGACAATCTCTGTGTAAATCAGCGTTACGCTTGTACCACCGAGCTCCGGTGGTTCAAACGTATATGAGCTACGTGTTCAAAGGCTTCGCTTGCGTAGGACATGATAGGTCTTACGCAAGCTTTGTAGAGGTGGAGCTTGTGTCTTAGGGACAATTTGCTCTTACTGTTAACTAGCGGGTGGATTGGGCTAGTGACGAATTTTGCACGATTTCGGACGGCGCTAATGTGTTTCGAGAAGGCCATGGAGTGGTCGAATGTGACCCCTAAGTATTTGGCGGTTTGTTGCCACGGGATCTGGCAGCCGAATAGGGTTATCGTGCCTAGGACATTTTTTGGTTTTAGGTTCTGACAATTGAGGGTGGGTTTCTTTGAAAGTATATTGCTAAACTTTTTTCGGGGTTCACTTCAATTCTCCATAAGCGAAACCATTCGCCTAGGTGATTGGCGTCTCTTTTGAGCATCGTTGTAAGATATTTCTTACTGAAATTAGAGACGCAGGTTGCCGTGTCGTCTGCGAAGAGCGGTGTTGACATATGGGTTCTTCGGGATGTCACTCGTGTAGAGTGTGAAGAGATTACGGAGCCCTGAGGGACTCCAGCCCTGAGAGGGCGCTTGGAGGAGAGAGTTCCCTCTATACAAAAGCGGAAATGGAAATGGTGAGCCTATCAGGCACGTTAAGTTTAAGCAGCTTGTAGAGCAAGCCATCGTGCCAGATTTTGTCGAACGCTTTGACGATGTCGAAGAAGAGGGTTTTACCCGTTGATTGGGAGAAGCCTTCTAGGATGTATTCCGTAAGGCGGTGGATCTGATTGGTGCACGAGTACTCGGGTCTGAAACCGAACTATTCGTCAGGAAGAAGCTTGTTTATAAGGACGTGTTTACGGAGGCGATTTAATATTAAACGTTCGTAAACTTCCCCAGTGTGCTGAGGAGGCTAATGGGTACAGACCCATTAGCCTCCTCAGCACACTCACGTACACAGCTTAGAAGCTAGGTTGCGCGGTTTCCCTGGTTTCAGGATTCCTGTGACGTTTGCTTCTTTCATACGTCAGGGAAGGAGCAGCTGGAGAGAAGGGCGGTGAAAATGCCTACTAGGAGGCAGACAAGTGGCGCTGAGAGAAATTTCTTTACCCTGTTGCTAATGCCGTCAGGACGGGTGCTAATTTCTTTTTGAGGTTTTTGATAGTTTCTGTGACTTCGTCAACAGCCACAGAATATAAGGTAGATAAAGTGTAGGTGGTAGCGCATACCTACGCTCAACCTCCGCTTCGACCTCTGCAAGGTGAGCGGGATCTATGGGTTCGCTAGAAGGAGTGCATTTGCTCTCTAAACTGTCCACGAGGCATTCGGCATTTTCAAAGTCGTCTAAGGCGAGATCGGGGTTAGAACTGGGACGGATCTGCATGATTAGGTGTATATAGGTGTCTAGATCGTAGATAAATAAATATGTCGAGCAATCTAGTCGTAGACAGAGAAACCTAGTATATATACAAAAGTCGTCATATGTTTTTCCCGATCACAACTTGTCTCGGTGCAACCTTGTTCCAATGAATACTCGAGCACCCACTTTATATGGGTTACCTAAAATACATAAAGAACATGTTCCTATTCGTCCAGTTGTCTCATATATAGGTGCACCAGCTTATTTTCTTGCTAAAAAATTAAACTTCCTCCTTCGGGAGAAATCTGGTTTCAACCCAACTTACAGCTTTAAAAATAGTTTAGATCTCATTTGCTTTCCAAAATTAAAGATATTCCTATTCCACCTAAATCTATCTTTAGACGTTGATAGTCTTTTCACAAATGTCCCATCCCCTGACTGTTTGTGTATACTCTCACATCTCTTTGAAAAACGTCGTCTACATCCTGGGGAAACAAATGATTTTCTTAACTTAAAACCTCTCTCTGTATGAAACTAAATTATTTCCGGTTTAATAACCGTTTCTATCTACAAAAAGAAGGGTTAGCTATGGGGTCCCCTCTAAGTCCACTTATGGCGGACATTTTCATGGATAATTTCGAAAAACAACATATAGTTGTTAACCAAAATATCTTATACTATTATCGATATGTAGACGACATAATTATTTGCTGGACTGGCACAAGGAGACAAATGGACGTTTTCCTTAATAAAAGAGAGTCCACGAAAAAATTTAATTTAAGCTTGAATTGGAACAAGATTGCTCCCTTAATTTCCTTGACTTAACAATAACAAGAAAAGAGTCGTTGCATGTTTTTCAAATTTATCGAAAGCCAATTCATACCGACACGATCATCCCCGCGTCAACGTGTCATCCGTGGCAACATAAATTAGCCGCTTTTTATTGTTACATTAACCGTCTGTTCACTGTTCCATTAAGTAAAGAAAATTATTTAAAATAACTTAATATAATTTATCAAATTGCAGTCTCTAACGGTTTTTCTAAAAATCTCATTAATAACCTTATTAAAAAGAAACAAAAGCATGTTGTTCGCAATCCTTTGTACGCGGTTCGATCTCAAAGTATCCGTCGATATGTGGGTAGTTTGACCTACTTAGGCTCCATATCGGACAAAATAGCTAATACTCTTAGAAAAACCGGCATTAACGTGGCATTAAAAACAAACAATTCGCTTAGGAATATTTGCAATAATAAAGATAAGTTAAATATTAGTCAAAAATCGGGTGTTTATAAACTTGTTCGTGACGAATGCAACACCGTTTACGTTACGTTTATTGTGCGTGGATGTGCAAATGGTTTAGCATCCGATCGGAAAAATAGACTGAAAATGATTTTTATTGAGCGAACTCAGCGATCGCAGCGCCTCACTTGTGGTGTCCATATTTCTGGGACACTATTTTCTAAGGCGATCGTTCTCCTGTTCTTTAACCTAAATGTTTGGAACGCTGCTCAAAGTTCAAAGAAGTTTTGGTGGGATGTTGGCCGTAGACGCATTGGCGCTCCTGTTCTGTCGTTTGAATAATGGTTTAAAGTGGCTTTTGATTCGTAAAAATGATGCCGTTTTGTGAATTAAGGGTCCGCGCGTGTGAACTATTAGAGAAAACGACGAAAAAAGTGCTTTGATGTCAATATAAACCTCAAGTTATTTTGAATCGCTTGGGCGCCTTATGAAATTGAGTGGCTGTTGTCATTATCTGTCCGCTGGGTTGAGCTGTCATCAAAATCTCACAAGGGCTTCGCAATGTGACGCATCAGCAATTTGTGAAGAAAAAGAATATAAAAATGAAGATTCCGAAAGAAATGATATTCTCAGAAAGGCTAGAACCCAGAGCCTTAAAGCCAGTTAATTAAAAAAAATCAAACTTCAAACCACAAAGTACAATTGTATAAACTGAAAAGTAGGCATGTCGATTCACTCTTAAAAAATCGATCTCCGAATCGATTTGAATCGAAGGTACTTGAATCGATTATCAATTAAATCGAGGATTAAAAGATCGATTTTCGATTAATCGTGACATTTTCAAACATGAAATTTCAAGAATTTTATATTTTTTTCTTTAACTTCTAAACTGCAACATTTTTTTTAAATAAAATATTAGTAATCTTATTGATTAACATTACTAATATTCGTTTTAACCACTATGGTAAGCTTGAAACGCTTGTGTTAGGAGTGGTTCGCACATACTGCACTCGATCCCTTTTTTTACAAAGTGATTCCACGTAACTCTTTTATTTGACATTTTAGGCTAAAAACAACAACAATACTTTAACAAAAGTGCAAACTGCATTATTTCTCGATAAATCTGTTTCAATCTAATAACTCACTATTTATCATATTGAAATGAATGCTACACGAAAACAATACTGATACTGGTTATTTCCTTACTATAAACCTCTATAAACTTCAACGTACGGTATAATAATTATTTACAGTACCTAGGTATTTAAAAGTACTCTGTCTGTACTTACAGCTCACAGTATGTATATTTTTGATAATAAATAATGTAAATTCACAAGTTCACAGCTATAATATTATATTATATTATAGTACAGGAGGTGAAATATAATACGAAAATATCGCTCGGTCGATCGAAAAATATTTATAGTTTGGGATGTAATGTATATTACATCTCAGTGGAAACGGTTCCATTTAAAAGTACGATGAGTGATTTATATCTCGAGATGTAATATAAATTACATTATATCCCTCAGTGGAAAGTGGGCTTAAAAATTTTACAAATGAAAATGAAATGACAATTTTTCGCTATATTTGGATATATATTGCGTTCAAATTATCAACCAAGTACGACCGGTTGTTTTTGCGTCCCCCAACATCAAAAAATTAAAAAACTGTGGTATCTTACCACAGCCAGTTTGGAAATTTTAGCTAGTTCTTCAATCAAATGAATCAGCCCGATTCAAGAGGTTTTTGGATCGATTCAGTGAATCGATGTGGTGCTTCGAATCGATCTAAAAAATCGATAATTTTACTCCAAAGAATCGATTTTAGATCGAAATGCCTACTGAAAAGTCAAATCAACTTATTTATTAATATTTATTAGTCTGTGGCACAAAACCTGAAAAGAGATTTGCTGATTAACGTCTTAAATTTCAATAAATATTCCTCTTTAAAAAGTTTAGCATGTTTAAATAAAAAATGAAATAAATTTCGTTAAATGAGAATGTGGCTCAAATTTATAGTAGAATTGTGAAGTTAATTTAATGTCGTTCAGAAGTATATGTAGATCTATAATATTTGGCGTCCCTATTGGTTTAACATTTTTGGACACTATTGGCTATGTGGCTAGAGTCGAAGGTATTTCTATGCAGCCAGCTTTAAATCCAGAATCCACTGACACAGATTACGTCTTTCTATCACGATGGGCTGTTCGAGATTATAATATCAGAAGAGGTGATGTAATATCATTGTCTTCTCCCAAAGACCCAAACCAGAAGATAATTAAACGAGTGGTGGCACTACAAGGCGATGTTGTAAGTACGATGGGCTACAAAAATAAATATCTTAAAGTGCCTGAAGGTCATTGTTGGGTGGAAGGTGACCACACTGGCCATACTCTGGATAGTAACACATTTGGGCCAGTTTCTTTAGGATTAATCAACGCTAAAGCAGTTTGTATTGTCTGGCCACCAGCCAGATGGCAAAAACTTGAAGCTAAACTACCTGAAAGTAGAAAACCACTAAGTATAGCTATGTGAATAAATTATTTATGAATTTTATTATTAAGTAATAAATAATTGTCAGTGTAAGCTTTTTAAATGTTCTCATTCTCATTTAGAAAAATGTTTAATTAGTCTTACAACATTTGTGAACAATACAACGAAAAATATAATACAAGTAATGTTAAAACACAAGTGACTAATTAAATTCTGCTAAAGAAGGATTGTGAAGCAATTGTTTTTTATTTTTTCTGATTAGAAGTATTCTATTTCACGATGAAGGTTTGATTTTTGTTGTTGTTAGCAGTGCACATACACATTGTGTTACTGTGTGTAGGTCTTGGGAGAGCTGTGTCATTATTGGAAGTCAAACGAATTACAGCTACACACACAAACACACATATTGGTACACGCCACTACTACAATCAAGGCGAAACCTTCATCGTAATTAGAATAACTATACTAATAAGTAATCCTCCTTTCTTTCCCTGTTAGATTTGACTAATGTGCCTGTAACCTATAATAAGTATACACTGTTCTTTTTCCATATGGATTGCTATTATTCTTCATATTTATTTTAAATTAATGCACATTTTTAAAAATATTTGCATTTTAGTGTTAATCATTAAGCCTACTAGACACAAACAATAAATAATATACTTGCAAAGTCAAGCTACTGTCCCACAATAGTCTTATGAAGAATGGTGTGGTGAGAAATAGGGTGTCACTATACCAATCCACAGCAGATTTCATATGAGAGCTTTTTAGACCTTCCTATGACCTTAATAATTGACACCAAAGAGATGGACAAAAATTCTTAATATTAATTTGACTGTAATAATGTTCGCCATAACAAGTTAAGATGAGCATTATTACAAATAAGAAAAATATTAATCAACTATGTATACCAACGTGCCCCCCCTCCCACCCAGGGTGGTATGGGTGTGATAAATTTCCATCAGGGCAGTTGGCGGCATTTGCCACACTGAAATATTGTTTTTCAACTAACTTCCAAAAAAGGAGGAGGTTCTCAATTTGAATGTTGTTTTTTTTAATGTATGTAACTCAGAACTTGTTTTTACCAATTGTTGTTAAGTATATAAAGACAAAAACATTGTTAAATAGGATATTTTTTAGACTAATATGTTCAACATATACAATCTACAATCATATAAAATGCTTATATTATATGTGCATGTAATATTGAAGGAGCTCTTTTGCTTTTTTTATTTAAAATCTTAATTGCATTTTTAACCATAAAGAGGTTATGTACAAAGGGCAGAATTAATGTCAGTCAACAAAATGGTGTGGTGAAAAGTGCCTTAACCTGTACGCTCTGACAGCGCGCGACATGTTATACACCCGTTCCCTTGGGACCTTAATGGCGGGAAAATTTGTAAGTTAGAAAATTTTTTGCTATATTGAAAATTTTGCTATATTTTCACTTTGAGACAATATTTATGGATAAAACTTACAGGAATTCTTGTTGAATGTATAAACTATCGAATAAAATTATTTTTGCTTGCTAGAAATTGTAATAAAATACATAAATTACCCTTTATAGCATAGTAGTAGTATATACTTCAATTTTAGTGACAAAATTATTACTAATTTGAATTCTACACTTTTGTTTTTGGAGAAATTTATATGAAAATGTTTGGAAATATGTATATTGTTATGTTTTATGTGTTTCTATTCGTTACTCATACCAAAATATTAAAAAATAAAAAAAAAATAATAATATTTTATCTGTATGACATTTCGAACTATATTTCAAAAATATTTTTGTGTGAATTTGATATAAATACAATTTCAAGTTATTTGAAATATGAAAGAAAACTATTTTTACTTACATTTTACACTAAAAATAAATGAGAATTTGAAAAATAACACATTTATGACCCAATCGCCAAAACGGGCCTTCCGGATTTTGAAGTACTTTTGGCAATTTACTTTTCACTTTTTTATACCACAAATTATATATCTACGTGTTTACTATATTACAAGGAATATAAAAAGGTATAATACTTTCGTTTTTAGTCCAGACACAAATATAAAATTCTATAAAAAAGACGGAGCACCTTCATCAAAGCGACACGTGGAACGCCGAAAGTTCAGAGTGATTTCTTTTTTTTTTTTCTAAGAAACATTGCCAGGTTATGGTTTAAAATAAAAGAGCATATCTTTGTCTTTAATACTATTATCTATTGCATAGTGTCTTTGGTTTTGTTTAAAAAAAAGTTTTCATAGGGCAGTAATTCTGATCTAATTAGTGCTCTTTTGGAGCGGAAGGTAGGTATTGTATGATCTAAAGTGCGCATCTCTTGAGGCGACAAATTAAATAACCAAATACAATAAACAAAGTAGATATATTTAATTATTGAGATTTAGTCCTTGGAGGTGGCAATGCACCTTTAGTCTTCTTTATTTGACGTTGGTTGCAGGTGTTCATGGGCTGCAGTAGCCATTATCATTAGGTGAACTAAGTTCGTTTGTCATTTAAATTTCATTAAAAAAATATACATATGTAATATCTGATTAAAGATAGCACAAATAACAACCGGTAACATTTTGTGTAATAAATAGAGATGACACGGATAGCTGTTTTGCCGGATACTGGATATTCGTCCAGTATTATCGCCGGATATCCGGCCGCTGGATATTCTGCCGAACATTGCTGTTTGGTGCATCGCAAGGAGCGAAAAGTAAAGTCAGTGCAAACTGTTAGTGAATGAAATAGTGTATCTCCCATAGTCGCCGACATATTCATGGAAGACTGAGGAGAAAGCCCTGCTTACTTCTCCCATAAATCCAAGTTTCTACAAGCGGTACGTAGACGACACTTTCACAATTCTACCTTTAGATAAAGTAACTGCATTTTTAGACCATCTTAACTCTATAAATTCTAAAATTCAGTTCACAATGGAGTTAGAGGCAAACAATTCCTTAGCTTTTCTAGATGTGTTAGTAATTCGGAATCCTGATAACACCTTGAGCCATACTGTGTATAGAAAAAAGACCCATACAGATAGATATTTAAACGGTGATTCTCACCACCATCCTTCACAGTTAGCTAACGTGGGTAAATCTTTGTTTCAGAGAGCACGAGCGATCTGTGACAGTAAACACCTGGCTGCCGAGCTCCAACATGTCAAGCAAGTTTTGCATGACAACAAGCTTCGGGTCCCGCGCCTACGTCACAGAGAACGAGTGAAGCCGGCCACAGTCGAGCGTGTACCTGCTGTACTGCCATATGTTAGAGGAGTCACTGACAAGATTGGCTACATCTTGAAGCACGCTTCCATCAAAACATACTTCAAGCCGCCGAAGAAGATTGGTCAGTTTTTACCATCAGTCAAGTGTAACGTCCCTCTGCAAGATGCAGGAGTGTACAAGCTTGATTGTGAATGTGGTCTCTCCTACATAGGACAAACTAAAAGATCCATTAAAACCCGCGTCAAAGAACATATAGCTGATGTGAAGAATCGACGCTCCGGGAATTCTGCAGTCTGTGAACATGTACAGGATCGCCCCCGTCACTACAACAGATTTGATAGACCACAAATCCTCGCTAAAGAACACCGATTCCTTCCAAGGATGATTCGCGAGGCTATTGAAATCAAAAAACATCCTAATTTCAATAGAGAAGATGGCTGGGTGCTACCATCTGCTTGGGATCCTATAATAAATAAAATTAAATCCCAACCCAAGCATACAACTGCAAGACTCCATGATACCATAAGTTCATACTGTGTAGATCGGAACAAAAGTTAAATTTTAATCTATGGTAACCGCGGTTAACTATGACAGCTGGAGGTTGAACATCTCAGTCCTTCCCGTGACCATGGGTGCTGTAAAGCTCTCGAAACGTCGGGTAATTAAAAAGTTAAATATACGCGATAAATTCCGTAAAAACTAGTATTATTTCAATGTGTAGTGTTCGCGTAAATATAAGAAATCATTATGCAAACTGTTAGTGTTAGTGACCCTAATATTTGGTGGGCAGGTATTGCTACACAATACCCAAATTACAACACAATACGAAAACAGCTACGTAGTGCTAATATTTATTTTGTGCCTTAGTGTAGTAAGAGTACTAACTTTGTAAATTATAAAATGAAAATTTCGGATAGCTGTTTGTTATCCGGTATCCGGCCGGATAGCTGTTCGTTATCCAGTATCCGGCCAGATAGCTGTTTGTTATCCGGACGGATAGTAGTTTTAGGCCAAATACCGGATTGTTACGAGATATCCGTTTCATCTCAAGTAATAATATAGTAGATTAAGCAGGAATAAAATACGTATGAAAACTACAAAATATGAATTTTCAAATAGCTTAATTTTAATATTGTATTAAATATGAATAACAATTGATAAAGTTATAGTCAAAACTCAAATGTTACTAAAATTCAAGATGTCGTTAAGTCTCATGGTGTCAGTTACTTTCAGTTAAGACGACACATCGAAAAAGTGGCTCTGAGCTATCGCCATACTGATCAGAGTGAATACATAATTTCTACGAAAACTTAAAAAACACCGTGATAAGGTCTAATATTGCGTAGCGCCCGCGTCGATTACAAACACGTCGGCTTAGAAATTGTCAGAATCTTAAAATATTTTTTAAGAATGGTTGATTTAAGTAATCAAAATAATAAGCAATTAAATTATGTTATGAATATATTTGAGTGATTCTCAAGTATATAGATTAAGTAATTTCGTTGTAATTTCAACCATAGTGACTTTTAAAGAGGTGATTTCGCAAATAATTGTGATTTAGTCAAAATTATATAATCATGTTATTGACAGAGTAAATTTAAGAAAAAGACATGAATTTACCTACATCAAAATTCCACTTTCATTAGTGGTGTCATAGTCTATACTATTCGATGAATGGAGGTGCATTTTTTCGCAGTGTCGCCTTAAAGTGATAAGAGACTTAACGGTTTGTCTGTTTTTTGTTTGTCACTAATCATATAATATGCTGCTCAATCCATGACTTTCTAGAGTCGCAACAATCTTCTCAAATGATACACCTTTTCTTATTACTTTATATGTGCCACTATTTGACAAATCTATGACTGTAGAACCCGTTCTATTCTGCTCTAAGCCTTCACTTAACACTCCACCATCAAATACAGCACCTAAATGACTATATAAATGTTCAAACTCTTTTACTGACAATGTGGAAGGCTCATTACTGAAGTTAGCACTAGTCAAGGCAACGGGTTTGTCAAATATTTTAGTAACTTTGTTCATAAACAAACATCTGGGTATACGAATACCAATTTTTGTTGTTTTTGGATTTAGGTAAGGATTATCCAAGTACCTTGATTTCTCTAATACAACTGTCACAGGTCCCGGAAGTAAGCTATAGAGCAATTCATCACTTAAGTGCTCCGCTTTTCCCCATTTACGTACATCTTCAATGTAGGTAACGCAAATAGCCACAGGTTTAGCTGAATCTCTTCCTTTAATTGCATATAATTTTTTGATTGCCTGTGGACAGTTAGCACTACAGGCCAGCCCATAAATAGTGTCTGTCGGTACAGCAATTACATGCCCTCCTGCTAGGAACCTTGCAGCTGCAGCATAAGCTTTATCTTCACATTTAAATACTTCAGCCATTTTATCAACCTTCATTTTTGATAATATACTTTTATTTCTGGCCAAAAAACTATTAAGAAAACTTTTTAATAAAATCATACTCTTAACTAAGTTCAACGCTTTCTCTTGTTTAATCTCGCCAGTTATGAGCACATTCGTGATTACAGCAACGATAGAAAGTTGTCATAGGTTCATCAGCAGAACGAGTTTGAAGCTGCATAAAGTAAGCTCTACCGTGACCACATTTAGGGCAAACTGCATCTGTAGAATCCACGTTTTCCCAGGCAGCAGCTCCTCCCATAATATAGTCAAGCTCCTGAAAATATTAACATTTCAGATATTACTTTTAGGTGGCAGGATTATATTTCAGCCTATGATTCTATCTGGGTAGGTGAAACCCTTACATCTATTTAGTAAAGAGAGTAATTACAGACTGTGTGGCATTCCAGTTTAGTTCTGGAGGTGACACTGCATTTTTGTCACATTGCATGCGTATTTTGTTTGAAATTCATTTGTTCATGAGCTACAATAGTTGCTTAATATCAGGTGGACAGCAAGATCATCTATCACTTCGGTTAAATAACAATAAAAAAAAATACATATATGTAATAATATAGTTAGAATGAAAGAAATAAAACAGATATTTTCTACATTCTTCTATCTGCATACAAGTAATACAACTTGAAAAGTGAAATAGTTATTGAAACGCGACTAACAAAAAACTTATAATAAATTAGGAACACCAGATTGCACAGTACACAATTTTATTTAAGCTAACTTAGAAATGCAAGCAAAATGCTTGATATAAGTAATGTAAGAAGCAAGTACTTTATAAATATGTAGTACCATTGATTTATTATAAACTGACAGCGTAGTATATAATACAATTAATCCAAGTAACTATAATGTTTAAGGTACAATACCTTTAATTTAGGAAACGACCTAGAAGATTAGTTTCTTAACCATAAAATACACTCGTATATATAATAAAAATATACATTAGCTTCTGAAGCTTTATACATGAAGTACAACAACGTAAAGCCATCCTGCAGCTTTAATAGTTGTAGCATGAATGGATCGGCGGCTCTCAAAGTAAGTACTTTATAAATACGTACATAGTACCATAGATTTATTATAAACTGACAGCGTAGTATATAATACAGTTAATCCAATGTGCATATAATATTTTAGATACGATACCTTTAATTTAGGAAATGACTTAGAAGATACTTTTTTTCTTATATTATAAACATAAGGGCACGTGTTACATGCGTAACGTAATCCTGATTCCGGCCGTTCTTCTACCATAAGAATGTTAGCGCACGTCGGACAAAATAACATTATCTCGTAATGGATGTTTTGAGTACTTGTGTGTAATATTTATTAGTCGACATGAATCAGCGTAACTTATTACGAGGTGACAAATGCCTACAAAATAAAATATGTTTCAAAATATTTTCTAACATTCCAGGTTCAGATGTTTAACGTCTATGTCAAAATGACATTTCTTGATTTTTGACCTTGTGATTCGCTAACTTTTTTTAATAGCTGGCTTTACGGCTCTGGGTTCTAGCCCTTCTGAGCCTATCATTTCTTTCTGAATCTTCATTTTAATATTTTTTCTTCACAATATGCTGATGCGTCACATTGCGAAGCCCTTGGGAGATTTTGACGATAGCTTAACCCAGCGGACAGTTGATGACAACATCCAGTCAAATTCATAAGGCGCCCAAGCGATCAAAATAACTTGAGGTTTAAATCGACATCAAAGCACTTGTTTCGTCGTTTTCACTAATAGTTCACACGCGCGGACACTTAATTCAAAATTCACTTCAAACCATTATTCAAGCTACAAAACAGGAGCGACAATCCGTCTACGGCCAAGTTCGCGCCATAACTCCTGTGACTCGCGAGCACAGAGTCACGTTAGTACTCTTATTAGTTTGTGCACAAAGTACTTTTAGAGTACTTTTGTATACCTGAAAAACGAGTAGGGAACGTATCTTGGCACACATACAAGTATATTGACTCAATTTATGCCCCTATTACACCACACTGAATCAGGGCCCTGAATGAAGGGTGGGCGTAGCCCCCAGTTAGGGACGTTAGTTATTACACTACCCTGATTTTACGCTTACTGAGTCATAGGGATGGACAAGTAAAAAAGTATATATATTTATTGAATCGATATTTTTAAAGTAATTCTAACAAATCATTTACTGTCTTTGAGTATTAAACCAATGGAGACGGCATCGCAAGGCATACACCTCTGTAAAAGGTATGAGAGTTCGACTCATACCCGTTATATAAAACTAGTTGCTCCGCGTCGTGCGTCATTCCGAAGTGATCGTGCCAGTAAATTGAGCTCCGACAAAATGCCGAATTGCAGTGTATTTACATGAAAAAAAAAAACAATCAAAAACGTCAAGTATACAAAAGGACAATGTGACTTTTCATCTGTGAGTATTTTTAACATAATATTAAAGTAATTTTATCATTAAAACTCATACTTTGTGAATATTTTCGTCCAATACCAAGTGTGGTCATCATAGTTCATAAAGTGAAAGAAAATCTAATTTTAAATAAATATAATTTACTACACAAGTTAAATATATTAACGAAAATATATTTCCTAATAACTAAATCAGTTTGTGATGAATTTAATAATCACCACATATAGATGTGTAGTGGATTGTGTAAAATGATTTATATATTCAGCACTATTTCAACACGATACTGAATATTATATAATTTAATATAATCGATAACTAGTATTTATCAAAATATTATACAAAATAAAGGCCAAATAAGTCAAATCGAAACTTGCTACTTCGCAGCAAAAGTGTGCAATTTTTATAAAAATAAACTGGTATCACTGCAACCGAAAGTATTGCACTATAGTGATGCACGCCACAACTTTAGCTATCGATAAGTCAATTAACCATGCAGGTTTGGATGCCGAACCGGCTTGTAGTTTTTATTTAGCTTTTACAATAAAGTATTACAAAAAGTAGTAATTTTTTCTATTATTGGTTTGTTTTTACAGATTTCCAAAAGATCCTTTTAGGGGGCGAACTTGGATTGTAGCTTGTAGATACCATGAATTTTGGATACCTAAACGGACTAGCACCATTTGCTCCGAACATTTTGAAAAATCATATGTCATACCACAAGCAATAAAAGAAGGTTAGCTGACACTGCAGTGCCAACCATGAACTTGTGGTAGGTAATGTTTGGCTGTAATTACATTTAGATTAAATATTTTTATTATTACTTTTGACACCAATATAGTATAATCAATTACTTGAAAATATTTTATTAAGTTTACAAAAGCATTAATTTATCAAATTTAATTCATATACTTAATATTTATATCTTGAATCTTCTGACTTACGTAAGTAAATTAGTAAATTATTTATTTTAGGTGGTAATTGCACAATATCGTCTAGATTGAAAAAAGAAAGCTGGATGTTCTGGAAAAATTCCATTAGTTGTCTCGAAAGTCACAATTCGAAAAAATTTCTTTATATAACCCGAACTAGTCCTACTCCCACTGCGAGTACGAGCCAACACTTAGGCCAAGGAAAATTAAACTGAAAAAATGCCTTGACATAAAAGAACAATAGCATAAACAGGCTTCACAAGTTTGCAAGAAATACTTTGCACTAACACTTAACTATTACTCACCAAAAGCCTATCGCCATGTACGTAAAATTTTTGGAACATTTATTTATTTATTTCTACCTCTGCCTTTACAGACATTCCTAATACGACAGTGTAGGCACATAAAACTATCTAATTTAATAAGTACAGAACACAACTTATCAACTATTATAACACAATACATATAATGTCACTTTTGTGAATACACCCAAGGAAAAGCAGAATAAATCTATACCCTGTGCTACTTTATTTAGAGTGTGCAGCACTCGGGTCAGTGGGGCCTCCTTTAGAAGGTTGGTGCGTGCGCGCGGTACCGCGAACAGCGGCGGCCGCTTCCGGCGCCACACGTACCTGTCCGGCACACACAACTTAGCCGTTCGCAATATCGCCTCGTTATACACTTTTCCACGCAGCAATTTAAACATATATGTTGCCAAACTTAAGTCCCTCCTAACCTCCAGTTTGTTATACCCCACCATCCCTAGAACAAATAATGTTGGGTACATTAATGGGCAGAACGGATACACTCCATATAATTTTAAATAAAGAAATCGAATAAATTTATTTTGTATCCGTTCCACCATTAATTTGTACTTAGCTTCGTGCGGGCTCCATATAAAGCCATTACACTCTAGGTGACTTTTCTCTAGTGCTTCATACAAGGCCCGGAGCGCACCGAGATTTGTAAATTCCCGCGACTGACGCAACACAAATCTCAAATTTCTATACGCCTTCTTGCAAATCTTATGAATGTGGTCCCTAAAATTGAGTTTTGAAGTAAAGTGAACACCAAGGTCTTTTACCTCTGTTACCCGCTGCAAGACTACTCCGTATAAATTATATTTGTATGTTGAGGCTGGCGTGAATATGTGAACGACATGACTGAGCATTTGGAAGTGTTAAAAAATAACTTATTCCTATGACTCCATTGTACTACTCTGTCAATATCTGCCTGTAGTTTGCCACAGTCAGCTGAGTCCTTAACTACTGACACCAATTTTAGGTCATCCGCAAATAGAAGACATGTTGATTGCCATACAAAATCGGGTAAATCATTAATCATTAGGAAAAATTTCGGGGGGCCTAAATTACTACCTTGACTCACTCCTGACCTGGTAAGGTATGGTTCTGACAGTTGACCAGTCTACAAATTGGCTCTTGTTTCTCATGTAACTGGCGAAAAATGACAATGTTTTCGGCGTACAACCCGCCTGCGCCAGTTTCATGAGCAAGATATCATTGTCGACCGTGTCAAATGCCTTACGGAAGTCAAGGTATGCGACATCCACCTGTGCTCCCGAATCCACTGCTGGTACCACTTCTGACATTAGATGAAGCAGATTACTGCCGGTGCTACGCGCCGGGCGAAATCCATGTTGCGCGTCCGAAAGTTGAGCGCTTACCTGCGTATATAGTGAGTGATGTAATGCTGACTAAAAACCTTTGCCGGCGTACACAGAACCGCCACTGGTGTATAATCCGAAACTTTTGTACCACCACTGCCTTTGGGTACCGGCACCACCCTGGTTAACTTCCGTATATTAGGAAAAACTGCACTGTTGAGACAGATATTAAATATATGGAGAAACGAGGCCTCGAATGCCTCACGACAATCTCTAACAATATACGGAGGTATACCATCTGGACCTGTGGAGCGTTTGGGCTTAAGTTTGTTTAACGCGCGGCGCACGTCGGCAAGGCTCAGTTCGTTGAGGTGCACACGATGCGCGTAACCGCCACCCGGCGCGCAAGCCGCGCTTACCGCTGCCGCCACGTCTAACACGGCAGGTTCCGAGTTATACACCGAGTGAAAATATGCCGCTAATTCATTTGCACATTCGCTCTCTGATAAGAAACGCCCATCCTTAATT
Organism: Parnassius apollo; assembly: GCA_907164705.1. Classification (NCBI taxonomy): domain Eukaryota; kingdom Metazoa; phylum Arthropoda; class Insecta; order Lepidoptera; family Papilionidae; genus Parnassius; species Parnassius apollo. The sequence continues at coordinate 3,590,741 of CAJQZP010001449.1, read as the reverse complement.
TATTTATTTTTATTGATACCACCTCGTTTATTTTTCACGAAAGTCCAAAACCCCTTTGGATCTTTCACAAAACTATTCTGCACTCGCTCCTGGTAAGTACTATGAGCTTCATTAATTGCTTTTTTAACTCGCGCTCTACATTGCGAAAAAGCATGATAGTCATCTTTTGACCCACTGGCCTTATATTTTTTATGTAACTTGTATTTAAGTTGTATTTCGCGAATGACCTCCATCGAATACCATTGTGGGTAGCTATACCTACTATTTGCTAACCTGTGCTTTTTAACAGGAACACAGTTATTAAATATATTATTTATAGTACGATAGAAATAGTCTAGAGCAATCTCTAAATCAAAAATGGTGTATAGTTCACTCCAATCAATCACAGAAATACTACTATATAACAAACTGAAGTCTGCCTTAGAAAAGTTCCATTGTTTCTGGTCACCTGAGCATTTGTTGTCCGTTGTAGCGTGTTCTTCAAAATCCGTCTCTGACAGGCAGACCATCAATGGTGGATGACAATCATCTATCGGTTGTAAACCCTCGTCTACTCACTGATCACATTGTTATACCACTGCCGTATAATACTAAGTCTAACTCTCTGCCCAAGAAATTCTCAACACTACTGCCCTGCATGAATTCACAGAAGGACACTTAGAGCATACATTACATGGAGGGAGCACTGTGTGAGCAGAAAGCGTGATCGGCGTAGAGAGAGAGACTGAGTTTAGGTAGAGTCTGTCTCTCTCGCACAGTCACTGTCATTGGCTGTTTCATTGGGCATGCGCTCGCGCGATGCAACGGTGGAAAACACGCCAGCCAATCAGAAGCATGTGCGAGAGAGACAGACTCTACCTAAACCTTAGAGCACCGATCACCCTTTCTGCTCACACAGTGCTCCCTCCATGTAATGTACGCTCTAAGGAAGGACATAAAATACTCAAAATAATTACAAACATCTTGATTGGCTGAATATAGATTAAAATCTCCTAAAACTAAAACATTATTTTTGTACTTTACACATATATCCTCTATGACGCTAAACATAATCATATATTCTTCAAAAGGTTATTCGGTCTATATGGCCGGCTAATTGCCACTTCAGCTTACTAATCCGTTGAGCTATGTCGGTAACTCTGGTTCTACTGCGGATATCCTCATTTCTAAGTTTATCACGCAGAGAAACCCCGAGCATAGCCCTCTCCATAGCGCGCTGAGTGACTGTAAGGCTTATACGGCCAGCAGTGAAGGACCACGTTTTGGTTCCGTAGGTCATCACTGGCAACACGCACTGGTTGTACACTTTAGTTGTCAGGTTTTGAGGTATACCTAACGAGAAGATGTGTCGTAATTTCCCAAACGCTGCCCAGCCGAGTTGAATCCGTCGATTGACCTCTCCGTCGAAGTTGGATTTACCTAATCGGACTATTTGTCCCAGGTAAACGTACTCGTCAACAACTTCGAGCTTAATGCTCCCAACAACTACGGGCATAGGTGTAAAATGGACATTAAACATGATCTTTGTTTTGTCCATGTTCATCTGAAGACCCATCCGTTGGGAGGCACTATTGAGGTCATTGAGCATAGTGCTTAAGTCCTCCAGCGATTTTGCCATAAGAACTATATCGTCGGTAAATAAAAGGTGAGTGATGTACTTGCCATTGATGTTAATACCGTATCCTTTCCAGTCCAGTAGCTTGAAAATGTCTTCCAATGCAGCGGTGAAGAGTTTCGGGGATATAACTTCACCCTGTCTTACACTTCTCTGGAGTTAGATAGGTTTCGTACACTGGTTCTGTACTCGGATAGCCATCGCAGCTCTACTGTATAAACACTTCAGCACTTCGATATACCGACAGTCAACTTGGCACTGCTGAAGAGACTGTAGCACCGCCCAAATTTCCACGATTTCGATTTTAGAAGGGATATCGGTCTGTAGTTCTTCAAGAGGGCGTTGTCATCTTTCTTGAAGAACAAGACCACCGCACTTCTGCTTCACGCTTCGGAAGTAGTGCCTCCATGCAGGACGGAATTATAGAGCTTCTGAAGGACTTCAAGTACCTGTTTTCCACCCGCTTTCAGAAGCTCCGCTGTATTTCCACCCTCGCCCGGGGACTTGCCGTTCTTAAGGTGCTGGAGGGCCATTCTAATCTCGCTCAGACCGTCCGTCCGGGATATCATGGAATAGTGTCGGATAAGACTCGCTCTTGGATCGTTACTCACACTTGCGTTTGGCTCCAACGATGATGTGTACAGCTGCCCATATAACCTATTAATCTCACTCAGAATCTCAGGTGTCCCGGAAACGACGCTGCCATACTCAGTCTTCAGCTTTGACAGTTGGCTCTTACTGGCAGACAGATCTCTGGTAAAGATTTTGGAGCCCTGGTTCCGCTCAATCGCTTCTTCAATACGAGCTGTATTGATGGTACAATACGAGCTGGATTGGTTGCGTAATTCCTGCCGCATGCATTTGGAGATCTGTCTGTTCAGTTGTCTGTATGCTGAACTGTGAACTGTGAACTGATCCATGAGGTTAAGAGTGTGATCGGAGAGTTATTGTGTTCTTCTGCGGCGGGTCTTGCAGAACTTAGCTCCGACCGCATGGACAGTTTCCACGAACTTGTCATTCATATCGTCCACTGTATTGCAGTCTTCTAGGCACTGAAAACGGTTTTGTAATTCGAGCTGAAAGTTTTCGGGACCCTGGATTAGCGCACGAGGGGGACAGAGCGTTGACTTCACTAGATGAGACCTCTCCAACTTAACGTTTAAGTTCAGTGTGCCTCTAACCATTCGGTGATCTCTGCTCACCCTCGCGATCACTGAGACATCGCTGAACCGTTGGCGTCTGGTCGTCATAATGAAGTCAATCTCATTTTTTGTCGAACCGTCGGGGCTCGACCAGGTCCACTTCCTGTGGGGCCGCTTCTGGAAGAAGGAGTTCATCATAAAGAGTCCCTCTTTCTCCATAAAGTCGACCAGCTGCTGGCCCCTACGGTTCTGTTGCCCTACTCCAAATTTCTCTAACTTCACCTCACCGCTTTCTCTTGTGCCTAGTTTTGCCTTGAAGTCTCCCATCAACACCGTGTAGTGGGTTTTGGAGGAATGCATGGCTCTAGAAATATTCTCATACATTTCCTCCACCTCCTCATCGGGATGTGCCGAGGTTGGTACGTAAACCTGTATGACCTTCAGCGAATACCGTTAGGTGATTCTGAGTATCAGGTACGCGACCCTCGTCGACACACTCCCAATCTTTACAACGTTGTTGACGAGGGACTTGTAGACGATAAATCCGACACCTCCTTGGGACAGATGGTCGCCCTCCCCGTGATAGAACAAGTTGCCGGACTCGAGGATTACCGTATCCTCCCCCTCTCTTCGGACCTCGGATAATTCAAAAATATGCCAGCGCAACTTGTCTACCTCTTCTTCCAGCTCTAGTATCTTCCCGTCAGTCCTCAGGGTGCCTGCGTTATATGTTGCCAGGTTGAGTAATCGTAGGTGGCAACCGAACCTCCACCGGAGATTCTTAGCAACCCCTGCTCCGCTGTTACTATGGTCGCCACCGTAGCCAGGAATAGCGGGGCCGCCGGGGACTGGGGGCCGTTTGTTTGCTTCGTTGCTCGTGGGGGCATAGTTGCCACGCTTGGCGAGCGGGTTGGCAACCGCAGTTTTTTTATTATATTATTGTTGTTATTAGGAAGATGCTGCTGCCCATCTTTTGTTTGTCTCCCTCTGTCGCCTCTTACGACACCCACAATATTCTCAACCGCCACTACAGGGCTCTCATCTCGGATCTTATCTTATCTCGGAAACGGCTCCAACGATTTTCGAGAAATTTAGTGTTCTTGGGGTTTCGGGAGCAAGAAATCGATCTAACTAGGATTCATTTTTAGAAAATGTCGTTTTATCCGTGTTTTCAGGCAATGAAAAAATGCTACAATATCAATAGAATACGAAGGATATCGGGCAGTCACGAAATCGTAGTGCCCCGGTGCAAGTGCAGATGTCTTCGCTCCAACTTTTTTTCAAGTTTCCTTCTTTTGTGAGAAAATCTATTATTTCAAGCCCTTTTTAAGTATTTTTTAAACACTAAAAATTAAATTAAACTAATTGCACTCATGATTTTTTATTTAAAATAACCAGTATAGTTTTTTCTATTATGTCGGTAAGATCGAAAAATATTATTCATATTTCATCAGTATGTAATTTGTATCTAAATATAATTTCCAAAAAATACGATTTCCAAAAAAAAATCATCAATCAAGGTCATCCAGGTACTTAAATATCATATCAGATATTATTAAAGATTGTACAGAACAAAAAGTGCGAAGAAAATTATTACCTATAATTACGAGGTAGGATTTAATATTCTCCAAAAACTCTCTAATTTACACAATTTCATTATTTCGAAAAATGACTGATTTTTTTGTAGTAAGATAATTGTTTTATTATGAGTATTAAATTTTAAAACAATATTTTGCTGTTTTTCTTTTATACGTACTACATGAACCTTAACTTAAATACATATTAACCGATTGACCATAATAAAAAATGAAACAACGATTTGGATTAAAAATGTTTATTGTTCCTTTCTTTAAAGGGTCATCATACATAGGTAAGATTACACCGAGACAGGAAAAAATAGGACAAGGGAAAAGAGATACATACGCAACAGTGAATCAAGTGGAAAAGATATATCAATCTATTCAGTAGTTTCTGTGAAATTCTTTAAAACACATACATTGTGTACTTACTAAAATAAAAACACTTATCAGCTTTCGTATAGGAACTTCTTCAGAAGGCCCAATAAACTGACGTGAATATTCTAGGTAGGTATAATCCCAACAATATCATGTATACTTAACATAATGCGTGAAAATTATCTTTGTCCGGAGCGGCTAAATAGCTAGATCAGACCTTGCCCACAACCTCTTTCAATCGGTCCTCATCTAGTGCCGCCAACTTCCGATAATTGTAGAGATATACATATCTAAAACAATGTGGAAATTATAATGCAAAAATATAACATAACTATTTTCGTAAGTACCTGCATACCTGCAAAAACATGGCGGGAAAACCCAAATATTCATAATAATAGGTAATAACTACCGAGCAAGATGGTTTACGGCAAATTTATTATGATATCACACTGATCTCTATATATACAAGTAAGCTGGACTGGCTATACACCGTGGCATGATGAGGCAATTTGATTTGCGCCATTTTGGTGCTGACAGCAGAAGTGCACGTCCACGGAACTAATAATAGGGATAAGACAGTGTGACAAAATATATCGATAAAAATTCTATACTCTACCTATACCTAAATAAATAGAATGGACTCTATGGATAGATGGACTCTACCCGTAACGTCCATTCTCTTTATGTATCATATTAATATCACAAGTCCACTGCTGAACATAGGCCTTCTCCAAGGTATGCCACAAAGCGCGGTCCTGAGCCACCTGCATCCATCGACTTCCTGCATGTCTTACCAGGTCGTCACTCCATCTAGTAGGGGGTCGCCCTACACTTCACCTACCGGTACTAGGCTGCCACTCGAGAACCTTTTTTCCCCAACGGTTATCGGTTCTTCGAGCTATATGGCCGGCCCATTGCCACTTTAGCTTACTAATCAGTTTGGCTATGTCGGTCACTCTGGTTCTACTGCGAATATCCTCATTTCTAAGTGAAGGCCTCTCTATAGCTCGCTGAGCGACTTCGAGCGTCCTCATACGGCCAGCAGTGAAGGACCATGTCTCGGTTCCGTAGGTCATCACTGGCAACACTCACTGTTTGTAAAACTTAGTTTTCAGGTTTTGAGGTATACCTGACGACAAGATGTGTCGTAATTTCCCGAACGCTGCCCAGCCGAGTTGAATCCGTCAATTCACCTCTCGGTCGAAGTTGGACTTACCTAGTCGGACTATTTGTCTCAGATAAACTTACTCGTCAACAACTACGAGCTTAGTGCTCCCAACAACTACCGGCAAATGTGACATGGACATTAAACATGATCTAATTTTTTTTTATTTACCACTTGCATAGCGGAAAATCATCGACTATATTCAACAAAGCTTTGCCTGCTTGGATGAAAATATTTCGAAATAATGAAGTTAAGGCAGGATCTTGATAATGCCATGTTGCGACGGTGTAAAATAATTTTTTATATATATTCAATTTACTTAAACCACTATCTCTCACCAAATAATATATATTATTACCAAGGTAATAGAAATTTTAAGACCCCATACCATCCATTGAGTATCGTAAAAGACGACATAGGGAAATAAAACAGGAGAACAGTACACAATTGTGCACGCATCCAGATGTAATCAATCGAATTAAATAAGCTTGCGTGTTTTATTTATTTAAATTTTCACTAGTTTTACCAAAATTCTAAAAAATTGAAGTTCTGATGTTGTCAGCAGCAGCAGAAGAGAGGAAAGATATAGAAGGAAGTTTATTTATGATTACGGATTTTAAATACATTAATTAGATTTATAATTTTTTATTGTAACCGTGATTTAAATAAAACATTTGCTAAATTTTAAGGTAGAAAATAAAAGTGCGCTCTTTTACTACATTAAAATAATAAATCTTTTGTCTCTCTCTATCTATTTTAACGTATTAAATTTATTTTATTATTTTAATGTATTTAAAAGATATATTTCACATTTTGCGAACCAGTGGTAAATTAAAAAAGTGACTTTCAATAAGTATTTTTATAATCTACATTGAATAAAAAAGTTTCTATTTCTATTTCTATTTCACAGTGTGAAGGGCAATAGCTGGGTTATAATTTATATCTCGGGATATAATATCCCAAAGTAGAAAGTTAGCTTTATTGTTTTGCATCGAGCGTCGTGGTTTATTGGCGGGACTCAACCTTGCTGTACGTCTCGCCACGGTCAAACACGACGCTCGATGCACTACGACTGAGCAGATTTGACGTACGTCAATAATTATTATTAATTGCAGCTGGACACGCTGGATACATTTTGTATCCAGCAACGAGCCTCCCCAGTACTTTTCGTGTCGTGACGATTGATAATGAATAGGTCGGACGTACTTCAAGCTGTCGTGCATGAAGGTACTAGATCGTGAGGTTACTATCTGTAGCTACAGCAGAATTGTCATTTTATGTAGTAACAATGCATGCGTTCTCTGTTGTCATCCACCCTAAATCATTAAACCTTTCGAGCATTACCCGTGACATGAAAAATGAAAGAAATAAAACATTTTATTACGTTTTATCATTGTATTATGAACAAAAATACCTTAGGTATCCGTATAAATAATTACATTTAATTTTAAACAAAAAAAAAACAAAAATACGGTAGAAAAAAAGTAGGTAAGAACTAGTTTTACTTGTAGATTAAGTTCTGCTTAAATAATAAAAGGCAGATGTATTCAATAAAATTGTAGATTAAAAATTAGCTTGCACTTTTTTTTAAAACACGTTTACGAAAATATAGTCTAATATGGTGTTTAAGATTCATAATCACAAATAAACTTTTTCTTATTTTTTTTCTCCTCTTGCTGCTGCTGATAACATCAAAATAACCCCCAAAATTTCGATAAAACTGGTGGTATTTCAAATAAATAAAACACGTGAACTTATTTAATATGTTCGATTACATCTAGCACGCTGAATGCGTTCACAATATTAAGTATACTACCTCCAGCACCGCAGCCTTGAGCGGACGTATGACGGACGTCACATGCAAAATACTTATTATTTTAGAAACAGAAACAGAAACTTTTAAATATAGATCATAAATAATAGTTATTTAAAGTCACTTTTTATTAATTAACCACTGGTTCAGAAAAAAACCTCTGTCCTGGGAAGAAAGGTCTTAAATCAAGGTATCAAAAAGCGTTTGCGTAGTCAAAGAACATGTAGCGTAGACAGAGAAACCTATAGACTAATGATTAGCGTGGCCTCGAGTGAGAAAGGACGATAACGTAGTTTTAGGTTATACAATAATCTTTATGACTTTTGTGTGTCGTGTTGGATTTGAGGTCGAGGATATTAATATTCCCCTTCAATCAGTCCAGAGCCCTCTGGTCATTGCATCACAGCTTCAGGACACCCTCCGTGTAAACGGGTTTGCCTCTAAAACCTGGCCCGACGCATCAGGGTCCTGGTTACTCCAAGCCTCGCTGATCATCTTCCTCTGTATAGCCACGAGGATGTCATCAGCTACCTCCTTTGTTATGTGACCTGAACGCGCACACGTTAAGGCCACACCCAAATCTGCTTTAGCAGCAGAAGCGTAGCTTGTTCTTGCAGCCTTTGGTTGCTGTTCAAGTCGCACTTTATTGTGCTCTCCTCTCGGCGAGATAGACTCCTCCAGCATCTTTTTGGCTGCTCTCTCCTTCTTTCCAGGACGCTTGGCTGCTCTCTAGTTCCTGGCGGATGTCTTAGAGCTGGTTCCGGCGGTCGTGCCTACTGCTCGGGCTGGATTTTCATCCTTCCCAGTTTCAGCACAGCTACTGGTTCCAGCCCTAAGCATCGCAGTGGCAGTAGCTTGCCCAGCTCCCTGAGTGTTGCTCTTGGAAGCAGCGAGTGCGGCTCTTTCTCTGCGACCTTTTTCTCGCTGCTTCTTATTCTTCTCTTAAATTTTATTTTATGTACTGTTACAATATAGTATATTTTCAATTATTTTATTATTTTGATATTTTGTAAAGAAAAATTCTCGTTATTGGTAATTTGCATGAATTCGGTAAATACATTTTTTTTCTAAGGATTAACTTAACTAGGTATATCAAAATTAGTGTCGATATTTATCTTGAATGTTTATAATTAATCGATAGACTTACTTACACACACAACATGAAGAGGAGTTAAAATAAATGCTCGGTTTGTGTTCTATAAATGTAATTTTATTTTGCCGTTTGACAAACAGATTTCCTCAGATTCTATAATAAGAAAAAATGGAAAACACGCCCAATTAAATTTATAAAAGCATTAATATATATAGCATAAAGCAGCAGCATTAACCTTATAATTGGGCGTGTTGGTTGGTATCCCAAGAAGAATTCAACAATTTGCAGCAAACATTTTCTTGAGAAGTATAGAAGAAAAGTAGAATGAAACAAATTTTAAGGAGCCATTTTATATTATACATCGCAGGTATATTGTGAAAGCCGTGATATTACAATTTCACTAGTGATATTTTAATTGAACGGTAGATTATCAATCGACTTCATTTTTTACAATTTAAAAAGGTAATTTTATACTTTCGTGGTCCTCTTGTTTTTTGGCTCTAGAAAATCGAAAAATCATCGGATTTCGATGGCTTTTTTAAATAGTCGTTTTTATGGCGGATTTATAAAAAAAAATGGAAAATATCTCACCTGAAGATTTCATATAGCTTTTTGACTTTAAATGTGATCATAAACGCACTTCTTCGAATATAATCGTTCATAAGTTTTTTGCAAAGCATTAAACGAAGTTTATATATGTATTTTTTGTTAATCTACATAAAAAACATAACAATGTTTAACATAATATTGTTTAATACATAAAAATCACATAATAATATTTATTTATTAGTTTTTCAGCGAAGCGAGCTCGTAACTTAGGGCGTCCCGACTTGGACTGATTAGGTTAGAAGGAGATGGCGGGGTCGAGTTAGCGAGCGAAGCTAGCGGATAGATCCCGCTATCTCCTTCATAGTTATTTTTTTATAAACCACTCAGGCTGGGGCCGAGTTGTAAGAAATGAAGTCGATTGATAATCTACCGTTCAACTATAATATCTCTAGTGAAATTGTAACATTACGGCCATGGAGTATAGAGGTAAGGAGGACAATCTCCCATAGGAGAATAGTTGAAAATGTGTCCTTCTGCAAGCATTAAATAACAGTTCAAAAACTCTCCACAACAGCGCTCGAGTAGGTACAGAGTATGATAAATCGCGGTAAAATACGTTGAGTGATTTTGAAAATAAAAATTTTGAAGCAATAAAATAACTATCGTAAAAACAATTATGGAGAAAGTCTATAAGTAAGAATTTTTTTTATAAAAAGCACTTTAAAATTTAGACTTCAGCTACAGTGGCGCCACCCATTAGCGCTTTTCTACGGACACTTTTTTATACAGTGTCTGTACTCCTTACCTCTACACTATGAAGGTTAGAGAACAGGAGAACGATCGCCGTAGAAAATAGTGTCCCAGAAATATGGACACCCGTGAGGCGCTGCGATCGCTAAGTTCGCTCAATAAAAGTCATTTTCAGTCTATTTTTCCGATCAGATGCTAAACCACTTGCACATCCACGCACAATAAAATATTTCTCCATTTTTTAATGTTTTTTTTTGTCAAAAATTACAAAATTACAGAGCATGAAAATTTTCTCACCAATGCCGCGGAGAAAATTTGTACATTATTCAATTAACTTCATCTACTTGTACTCATAAACAGCTCATAGATAAATAAATATGTGCGACTTCGCAGTCACTACTCACCGACGTCAGCGCCGCTATAAATTCTACAATTTTCAAGGACAGGCGGGTTACGCTTTAATACGTAGAGATCGTTCTCCTGTTCTATAACCTTCATGGGTGCCACACTACTCTACCAACATCAACAAATTATAATAGTGCTACAAGTGTCTATCTTTGAATAATTTTATCGATACATAGTTTGTCGATATATTGTTTATCGATATTTTTATATAATTAAAGTAAGATCTGTATACTGAATAATTTATATGAAATAAAAGTTTTTACGTGGGGATTTAGTAATAATGATGATGAGAATAAGTAAATAATATATCTTACACACAACAATTTGTAATTATATCTCTACAATTATTGGGTACAAAATATGTATAAAATATACAAAGAACAATTATACTAGTAATTAATTAAGTAAAAAATAAATGACGACTCCGTAGCAGAGTGGTTAAGCGTTTGGCTGCGGCACTGTGGGACCGAGGGTTCATTCCCGCACTGAACAAGTGTTTCTATGTTGCAAAATAAATAGTCTGCATCTGGATGCTTGTTTTTATCATAAGTTTTTTTAAGGTAATATATTGGTTTTCTTTAACACTGATTAGATTAATTTGCTATCAAGTGTAATAAATACTATGTACAGACCGCTAGGCTTCTTCATAGAGGAACATGCTAAACGCAGAGATCGTTTATTAATAGCCGCTTTCAAAATCAGTGACCATTGTATCTAATGTTTGTAGATAAATTTATTTAAAAAACAGTAAATATTTATAATCAGGTAATTACATCATGTGTAACGTCTATGTCACACCTATGCCGGTAATTGTTAGGAGCACTAAGCTCTAAGTTGTTGACGAGTATGTTTACCTGGGACAAATAGTTCGACTAGGTAAGTCCAACTTCGGCCGAGAGGTCAATCAACGCATTCAACTTGACTGGGCAGCGTTCGGGAAATTACGACACATCTTCTCGTCAGCCTGAAAATGAGACTGTACAACTAATGCGTGTTGCCAGTGACGACTTATGGATCTGAGACGTGATCCTTCACTGCTGGCCATATGAGGACGCTCAAGGTCACTCAGTGAGCTCTGGCTAGGGCTATGCTCGGGGTTTCTTTGCGCGATAAACTTAGAAATGAGGAAATCCACAGTAGAACCAGGGTGAACGACATAGCAAAACGGATTAATAAGCTGAAGTGAAATGGGCCGGCCAGATAACTCAAAAAACCGACAACCGATGAAAAAAGTTCTCGAATGGCAGCCTCGTACCGGTAGGCGAAGTATAGGGCGACCTCCAACTAGATGGAGTGACAATCTGGTAAGACATGCGGGAAGACTTCTAAAGGGCTGTAATGATGATGATGATGATGATGGGGTAATTACAAATAACTTCGAGTCTAGCTATATAATCATATTCTTACCAAAATGTGACTTACGAGTGATATTTTTCTTTACTACATGTAAAGGAAATCTTATTAACATACACATACTTTAAGTCCACTGATGAAATAACAGTTTGTTTTAGTTGTGTTTAAATCCTCGGATTTGCAATGTTTTCCACAAATATGTTTTAAGATGTGAAGCTTTTTAATTGGCACATCTGCCAAGTCTTCATTCCCAAATAATTTCACCCATTAATTATATATGAAAAAATAATATAAATAAAATCACATTTTTATTGAACAACTAGTGAAGTGTCTAAGTATAGTATATTCACAGTTAATAAATAATGAGTTTTTATTAGTGCTCACAATCGAACATTATAATAAAGGTCCAAAAACCAATCAAAGTTGAAATCATTACCTACCTTTCATCGTCTACGGGAAATATTGCTATGAATAACCTTTTCTTGTTATTATTTTTTTCGCTTCTTTCTAAGTGGCAAGTTGTATTATGCATATTTGATTTGTTAACCATTCTATAAAAGCACATTGACTCCTTTAGCAAAATTAAAAGCAATCTTAATAATTAAAAGTAATCTAAAATTATAAGTAATCTACATAAAAATAATATAAATACTCAAAAAAGAAATATAAACGTAAACGTTTGATTTGACATTTGAATCTATTTGATTTGAGAGGGTCATTGATAGATTTATTACGAAAAGTAAAAAGATGAGATAATAGCATTTAAAATTTGCTCACGTTTCACCTTTGAGTATTCAACCAACTGGAGAGGCCATGCGCGTTAATTCCTAAACAAAAATTCTGTCATCATCAACGTAAGAAAAACACACAACTGTATACTTAACTACAAATGGAAAATTAAATCGTGTTACTATAAACGCACACTACAACATTTGTGTTTGTGTTCATCGCGTTTACGCATACCATCAAATTGTACACGTGTCGATACACTGATAGCGCTGGCTGAATGCGTATAAGCAACGTAAGGCGTGGACTATATCGATATTTTATCGATATACAAATCACCATAGTCCCCATAAGTTTTTATTTGATTATAAGTAATACATAGATAAATAATACCAGGGTGTTATTTAAAATTCTTTTTTTAAAGTATTTAAAAATGATCTTCGGAAAAAGCTTATAAATTATTAAAAGAAACTTTATTATTTTGCTACAGGTTTATTTTAAATTATGCGGGATAAAATTTAAAATATTTAACAAATCGAAATAGGAGGTTTAATTTACTTATTTTAAAAATCAGATTTATGAAAAGAAAAATCCTATTAGTTTATCATCTTAGATGGTGTTAACCAAGTTTTTGTTTTTATTATAAGATTTCAATCACAAAACCGCTATTTATAAAAAGATGTTGATTTTGAAGCGTTATTAAATGAACTATCTGGAAAATATTTAATAAATCTCCCGGAGGGGCGAAAGGAGGATTGCGGAGGTCCGTCTAGCTACGCTAAATGTATGTGGAGCAATGAACGATAAGATGGATGAAGTATGCGATATGATGTATGATAGAGGAATAGATGTGTTATGTGTAAATGAGGCGAAGCGGAAGGGAAAGGATGTCACTACACATGGCATATACACCGCGTACTGGTCCGGTGTAGACGAGAGCGAGCGAGCATGCCAGGGAGTCAGTATCATCCTTTCAGAAAGAATGGGTCAATGTGTGAAAGAGTATGAATGTGTAAGCCCGAGACTGCTATGGATACGAATAAAAGTGGGCCTAAAGAAGTTGTTTGTTCTAGGGGTCTACGCCCCAGACATGTCTAAGCCCACTTATATCCGAGCAGTTTTGGGAGATGGTAAGGATGGTGTTAATGAAATGTAAGGAAAATTAAAATATTGTTATGTTGGGAGATTTTAATGAAAGGGTACTGGGAACGTTTGGTGATGAAAGTATTAATGAAAATGGTGAAAGCCTCCTAACCATATGTGTGGAAAGGAATCTTTTTGTGACGAACACTTTCTTTCGTCATAAGAAGATTCACATGTATACTTGGGAAAGAGGTGATGATAGAAGTATGATAGATTTCTTAACTGTGGATGAAAGAATGAGGAGCGCAGTGGTAACAAGGGTTAACCGGGGTCCAACGTATGGACGGACCACTACCTGGTCTTATGCCGAATTAGGGGTTTATTCAGACGTTGGCGACATCGGATATCTGTGTCTACCATTGCGTTACAGCGTATAAGAATTGAGAGGTTACAAGATGAAGTGTGAAAGACAAGTACAATGTAGACTGAGAGAAAATATAAGTAATTTGGATGAGTTGTGTGTGAATGAGTTAGACTTGGAGAATGTGTGGCATAATGTTAAGAAAGGTTTAGTGGATGCAGCTAACGAAGTATGTGGTGTTAGTAAGAGAACTAATGAAAGGAAAGACAATACGTTATGGTGTGATAATGAGGTACGTATGGAAGTTGAAGCAAAGAAGAGAACATGGCTAGATTTACTAGCAACCAAAGCTGGTAATTCTGGCGGTAAGAATTATGAGATTGAAAGAAAAAAAGGCAGAGGTAAAACGTCTAAATAAGAGAGTAAAAGAATTAGTTGAAAGTAAGAAGCAAGAAAGAACGGATAAGAATTATAGAAGAATATCGGATAACTTCCAGGCAAATATTAAAATGTTCTGGAAACTCGTAAGAAATACCAGGGGACATTCAAAACAGCCTAGATTGAATGCGATACGAGACGAAAATGGCTGTATTCTGAATGATGAAGTGTTGAGTCTAAAGAGATGGAAGAATTATTATGAGATAGGAGACGTGTGAACTAAATGAAATAGAAATTACGAAAGAAGATGAAAGAGATAGGGAGATAAGTATAGATGAAATAATGAAAGCAATGAAAAGCATGAAAGTAGGTAAGGCAGCCGAATATGATAGAGTTGCACTCGAAATGCTAAGGGCAGGAGAGGACGTGGTAGCAGGCCTGCTGTACACTTTGTTTAATTTATGTTGGGAACTAAAGCGGGTACCGGGAGACTGGTGCAAAGCCGTGATAGTCCCAATATATAAAGGAAAAAGGTCACATCAGGACTGTAAAAACTACCGTGGTATCAGCCTTCTTAGCATTGTGGGAAAACTGTATGCTAAGGTACTAATTGAAAGAGTTATGAAAGAAACTGATGAAAAAATTTGGGATGTGCAAGCGGGATTTAGAAAGGGAATGAGGTGTACAGATCAAGTCTTTTCCATGCAGCATGATCGCGGAGAAGTTTTTGGCGAAAAACCAAAAAGTTATTTGTGCGTTCATGGACTGGGAAATGGCTTATGACAGAGTGGACAGGGATGTGTTAGGGCAAACGCTGAACACAATTAGGTTGAGCGCTGGTTTAATACAGGCATGAAAGTCTCTGTATAGGGACTGGAGTGCTTGTGTTAGAATCAACGGGGCCTACTCGGACTGGTTTGGCATCCATAAAGGTGTCAGACAGGGCTGTGTAGCTTCCCCGTGGCTGTTCAACCTATTTATGGACAGTTGTTTGGAAAATTTGAAAGTTGAACAATGTGGGTTATGAATTGGTGAGTTAAACATCAAATGCCTTTTGTACGCCGATGATCAAGTCATACTTGCGTCGTCGGCGGATGAGTTGCAAATGATGGTTACATTAATGAACAGGTCATTAAAAGAAAGGGGAATTAAAGTGAACGCAAGTAAGACGAATGTGATGTTTTTTGAAAGAGAAGAAAGCAAAACGGTATGTGAAATAAGAATAGAAGGAGAGTTAATTGAGCAAGTGGATAAGTTCTTATATTTGGGATGTGTATTCAGCAGGGATGGGAGATATGATAAGGATATTGAACGACGAGTGAATGCAGGAAATAAAGTAAATGGGGCTCTACACTCTATTGTGAAAAGTCAGAATGTGTCAAAGAAGGCACGTATGGCAATTCACAATGCTGTATTAGACCCTACTTTAACGTATGGTAGTGAAAGTTGGGTGTGGCAGAAGAAGCACGAGAGTATAATAAATGCAGTAGAAATGCGGTCGCTAAGAAATATGTTAGGGCTGAATCTGAGTCTCAGGGTGAGAAACTGTGTGATAAAAAAAGAGTGTGGTTTGTAAGATGATGCGGTTACCAGGATTAAGAAAGGAATGCTGGAAAGGAAAGACTGACAAAGCAAATATATGTTGCAGAAGTGAATGGAAGAGTCAGAAAGGGACGGCCTAGGCGGAAGTTTGTCGACCAAATTTGCGATATACTAAAAATGGGCCAAATTAAGAGTACCCTTAACCGACGAGCATGTAAGCGTAGGTATATGGATGTGGAAGAGGCGAGAGAGGTATGTCAGGATCGTGCTAAATGGAAGTCTGTAGTCTCTGCCTACCCCTCTGGGTGACAGGCGTGAGTGTTTATGTTATGTTTATTTAATAAATTAGGAAAATAAAAAAGTTTTACACTATATAACAGTTGAACAAAGTGAACATTAAACACAGCTGCTTAAAAATAAAATGTGACATCTACCTAGGGCTAAGTATTCCCCAGAAAGGTGTTTTGCTAAACTAATATAAATTGATGGTTGACTTGGCTACGCAAAAAAAGCGTTAACTGTTTTAAATCTTAGACTAGAGAGTAACCCTGACAAGAAATTGTATTATATATTAGTGATAGATGAAATGAAAATAAAACAATTGAGTACTTTTTTAGATTGAGATTCTAGATTGAGTACTATGCAAGTTCTAAGACATTTTGGTTATATACATAATGCCTTTCGCTGTTAGCATGGTATTCCGTCAATAGCTTTTTTTATAGGATAGGGTGACAAACGAGCACACAGTCCACCTGATGGTAAGTGGTTGCTGCGGCCCATAGAAATCTACATCTATCCTCGATTACAAATCAAAATGCAGATGCGTTGTCACCCGTGAGGACTAAGATGGAATGCCTCGTTTCCAGTAAAAAGGGTCTCTGGTTCTCTGCACTCACCATACGAAATACAGCAACATTAAGCTACTATTTCACGCTGGTATTCTGTGAGAGCGTGGTCCATCCCCGGTCGAGCCGACCCATTCGTGCTACAACTATACTACTAATATAACTGCACCATGGCTCTACCACGTATGAAATAATTAATTAGCTTAATTTTTATTTCATCCATGACCAAGGTACAATAAATTTTTTATCAGGGTTACTCTCCGCTCTCATTTTTAATGCCGTCAACGCTTCTTGAGTAAACCCTGGTCGACGATCGATGGTAGTGTATCACTTAGTCAATGTCCGTGGTGCATGCAAACATGTTTTAAAAGTTTTACGTACATAGTGATAAGCTTTTGGTGAGTAATAGTTAAGTGTTAGGGCAAATTATTTCTTGCAAACTTGTGAAGCCTGTTTATGCTATTGTTTTTTATGTCAAGGCATTTTTTCAGTTTAATTTTTCTTGGCTTAAGTGTTGGCTCGTACTCGCAGTAAGAGCAGGACTAGTTCGGGCTATATAAAGAATGTTTTACGAATTGTGACTTTCGAGACAACAAATGGAATTTTTCCGGTACATCCAGCTTTCTTTTTTCGATGTACACGATATTGTGCAATCACCACGATCATCCTAAAATAAATAATTTACTTTAATTATATATATATATATATATATATATATATATATATATATATATATATATATATATATAAGTATATGAATTAAATTTGATAGATTGATGCTTTTATATACTTAATAAAATATTTTCAAGTGGAATAATATTGGTGTCAAAGGTAATATAAACTATTTAATCTAAATCTACAAATACAAAAAAAATTACAGCCAAACATTACCTCTCACAAGTTCATGGTTGGTACTGCAGTGTCAGCTAACCTTCTTTTATTGTAAGCTTGGGGTATGAAATATGATTTTTCAAAATGTTCGGAGCAAATGGTGCTAGTCCGTTTAGGTATCCAAGATTCATAGTTTCTACAAACTACAATCCAAATTTGTCACCTAAAAGGATCTTTTGGAAATCTGTAAAACAAACCAATATTAGAAAAATTTACTACTTCTTGTAACACCTTATTATAAAATCTAAATAAAAACTACAAACCGGTTCGGCAGACAAACCCGCACGGTTAATTAACTTATCGATAGCTAAAGTTGTGGCGTTCATCACTATAGTGCAATACTTTCGGTTGCAGTGATACCAGTTTATTTTTATAAAAATTGCACACTTTTGCTGCGAAGTAGCAAGTTACGATTTCACTTATTTGGCCTTTATTTTGTATAATATTTTGATAAATACTAGTTATCGATTATATTAAATTATATAATATTCAGTATCGTGTTGAAATAGTGCTGAATATATAAATCATTTAACAAAATCCACTACACATCTATATGTAGTGATTATTATTCATCACAAACTGATTTAGTTATTAGGAAATATATTTTCGTTAATATACTTAACTTGTATAGTAAATTATATTTATTTAAAAATAGATTATTTTTCACTTTATAAACTATGATGGCCACACTTGGTATTGGACGAAAATATTCACAAAGTACGAGTTTTAATGATAAAATTACTTTATTATTATGTTAAAAATACTTACAGACGAAAAGTCACATTGTCCTTTTGTATACTTGACGTTTTTGATTGTTTTTTTTTTCATGTAAATACACTGCGATTCAGCATTTTGTTGGAGCTCGATTTACTGGCACGATCATTTCGGAATGACGCACGACGCGGAGCAACTAGTTTTATATAACGGGTATGAGTCGGACTCTCGTACCTTTTACAGAGGAGTATGCCTTGCGATGCCGTCTCCTTTGGTTTAATACTCAGAACGTTTCACGTTTTTGAGTGAAGAGGTAAGGAGTACAGACTGTGTATTAAAAAGTGTCCGTAGAAAACCGTTAAAAAAAGTTGACGTCACTATAGCTACCTGGTAAATTTTAAAGAACGCGCCGAAAAATATTAGTGCGATAGACGACTTTTTAGAGGTCATATTTACTAAATAAAATTAATAATAATAATAATATTAATAATAGTTTCTTTCCCTTTCCCCCTAACCCTCGGCCGTTTGGTCTCCCCTGCCGAGGGCTTCCATCTGGTTGGATCTTTATTTATTTGTGTATTTTTTGTATTTATTTTATTTTATTTATATTTATGTATATTTATCTTTTCATTTTAATTTATAATTATATATTTATAGAAACCAACCAGATGAGAAAACTATACAGATACCCCAAAAATAATAATAATATATAATATAATGACGTCCCATAGGATGCATCATCCGAGATCGTCGATAATGAGGCTGTACTTGCCGCGAAAGTATGGTGGGCGTGGCTTTCTGAGCGCGCTCACCATACATAATCGCGAAGTGTGCAGTCTCCGTCAGTACTTCTTGGCGAGATCGGATGATCCATTCTATAATGACGTCATTTCTAGTGATAAAGGGCTTACCCCTCTATCCTTAGCCAACGAGCAATGGCAGGACCCAGCAGTGCTTAGCAATTCCGACCGGGAGACCGTATGGAAGGAGAAGGAGCTCCACGGGAGGTACTACAAGGCTTTACATGAGGCCTTCGTAGATACAGTCGCCTCCCTCAACTGGCTACGTTTCGGTGACCTCTTCGAGGAAACCGAGGGTTTTGTCTGTGCAATACAGGATCAGGTTATTAAGACCAACAACTATCGGAGATACATCCTAAAGGATGGCACCGTCGACGTCTGTCGAGCTTGTCGCCATCCCGGTGAGTCACTTAGGCATGTCATCTCCGGCTGTTCGGCGCTTTCTAACTCTGAGTACTTGCACAGGCACAACCTAGTAGCCAGAATTCTACACCAGGAGCTCGCTCTGAAGTACGGTCTCGTGGACCGGAAATTGCCGTATTACAAGTACTTGCCGGAAGCCTTGCTCGAAAATGACCGCGCCAGGCTCTACTGGGACCGGGCCATCATCACAGACAAGACTATTCTTGCGAATAAGCCTGATATTGTGCTGATGGACCGGGCACAGTCAAGGATATTTTTGGTCGATATTACCATCCCGTATGACGAGAACCTCGTGAGAGCCGAAACAGATAAGCAATCAAAATATCTGGACCTGGCTCACGAGGTGACCGACATGTGGGGTGGTCTGCCGGCCGAAATTATTCCTGTAGTCGTCTCTGCGAATGGGCTAATCCCAGTCAGCCTCTCTGGTCATCTGAGGCGACTGGGACTCCGTGACGGACCGCTCCGGGCTCAAATGCAGAAGGCGGTGCTCCTTGATACTGCCCGCATCGTCCGCCGGTTTCTTTCCCTTTCCCCCTAACCCTTGGCCGTTTGGTCTCCCCTGCCGAGGGCTTCCATCTGGTTGGGCTTTTATTTATTTATGTATTTTTGTATTTATTTTATTTTATTGATATTTATGTATATTTATCTTTTCATTTTCGTTTATAATTATAT
Organism: Parnassius apollo; assembly: GCA_907164705.1. NCBI lineage: Eukaryota > Metazoa > Arthropoda > Insecta > Lepidoptera > Papilionidae > Parnassius > Parnassius apollo. The sequence goes on along the minus strand of CAJQZP010001449.1, from coordinate 3,570,463 downwards.
ATTTATACATCCCAACCAGATGAGAAAACTATATAGATACCCCATAATAATAATAATAATTTATTGTTTCTCACATAACTTTTACAAACAAATCATATTAAAGCTCTGTAGCACGTGGTAGTTGAAAACTGTGTTACAGGCTACAGCATTTTCCCTGTTTCAGTGACATATAGTTGTAGTGTGACAAACTATTTTAGCAAACGGTATAAAAAATTAATTAGAATGACATCAAAAATAACATATAGCTTAACAAAGTATAATGAGAGAGAACAAAAAAACAATAATAATAAGGTAAATAAAAAGTGTGTGTGTGTGTGTGTGTGTTTGTGTGTGTGTGTGTGTGTGTGTGTGTGTGTGTGTGTGTGTGTGTGTGTGCGTGTGCGTGTGTGTATGTGCGTGTAAACGTCGTAATATTGTATAGAATTATTTAGTGGAAACGATAAGATTCTCAGTAGCGTCATAGTCAAAATTACTTAACCACTTTAGTAAAATTGACTTAATATTATGATTACTTAGATAAGCGGTTTTAAAAATTGTATTTAATTTGTTGTACAGTAATGTAGCAGAATAGTTAAAGTGTCTTCTAGCGAAGTTGCTCTTGTAGGCAGGCAAGGGATAGCGGACCGTCCTCTTATCACTTATTTGTATTTGAGAAGCAGTACTTTTGTGATATTTACGAATAGAATGGAAGATATATAACTTTCGTATGGTAAGTACGCCACATATTTTGTATAAGTCCTCAGTCGGGTGTCTAAAAGGTAGGCCTTTAATAACTTTCAATAAAGCACGTTGTGCACGTTCGAGTTCGATAAGGTGTGTTTTAGCTGCCCCACCCCAAGAACTAATGCAGTAAGTCATAACACATTCTGCAAGGGCTTTATATACTTTCATTATAGCCTCATTATCTAAAACATCTCTTAAGTTTTTAAACACATATATGAGCTTCCTTAATTTATTACTAACAGCAGCGATATGTGCTAACCAATTTAACTTGTCATCAATAATTACGCCCAAGTATTTTACATTGTCACTACGCAATAAGTGCGGACAGTTACATTCAGGTGTGGTGGTTGGAACCTGTTACAAGGAAATTTATGTATTACTAATTTTGAATTTACACTCGGCTTGCAAGCATTTGTAATGCTAAAGCTTAAGAACTTTGTTTTAGACGTATTTAATGATAGTAGGTTGTCTTCCAGCCATGCAGTAACGGTTTTTAAACCTTCTTCAGCTAACTTGTATACTGAGTTCCAGGTTCGTTCCCGAAATAGAAGTACTATTTAATTAGTAAGTATTGTTTTAGATTTTAGATCTCTGTAGAAAATAATGTCACAGAAATATGGACAAAATAAGTACGGCACTGTGATCGCTAAGTTCTCTCAATAAAAGTAATTTTCAGTCTATTTTTGCTAAACCACTTGCACATCCTCGCACAATAAAATATTTCTCCATTTTTTAATGTTTCTTTTTGTCAAAAATTAACAAAAAATTACGAATGACGATTATTTTCTCACCAATGTCGCGAAGAAAATTTGTACATTATTCAACTAACTTCATCTACTTGTACTCATAAACAGCTCACTTCGCACCCACTACTTACTGATGGCAGCGCCGCTATAAATTCTACATTCTATAAATTCAGGGACAGGCGGGATATGCTCTATAGTTCGGCCGTTCAGAGAATGCGTTCCTGACACCCACAGACTAATATGATACTTACGTATCTGACACCTATCAGTTAGTCACGACTAGTGATGGGCACAAATTAACACTGAGTTCGTTACCGTTCCTCCAAAATGAACCGCCGTCTTATTTTTAAGATTATTTTCATTTTAAATTGGCGGAATCATTTAAAATTTATATTTTAGTAATTTAAGTGGAAACCAAAAAAAGGTAATATTAATATAATAATATTGTTTTATTTATTCTTTGTTACAAAGTTACAATCTGTATTTCTATGCAATAAAGTACATTGAATTGAATGTGCGTACAGAATATTTATCAGACTCCGATTCGCTTGAGGAGGTGGTGTCTTTATCATCATCTTCGCTTACATGTATAATTATACTATTATCAATAACGGAATCAATCCTGATATCTCGGCCAAAATGTTCCACAATCAGGTTTTTAGTCTTCTCAATAACCTTTGCCCAGTCATCTCTTGTGACTTCTCCGCAGGCTTCTTTTAATAGGGTCATCATCTTTTTCCTGCTGAATGCCGGGGAAGTATTGTGGCGGGCGGCGTAACCTTTTATTTGAGCCCAGATTAGCTCAATCGCGTTATATTGGCAATGATACGGTGGAATTCTTAGAACGCGATGACCGTACTCCAGAGCCAGTTCATCGATTTCGTATCGCACATTTTCCGCTTTATTTTCTTTAACTAATTTAATTAGCTCTGGTTTTAGCATCTGCATATTTGCGTCAATGCTTTTTGCTTGTAACCAAACCACCATTTCTTCTTTTTTATTAGCTTGTGTAGGTGGTTTCTGTATTTGAACCGAGTGATAGGAGGCATTATCCATGAATATTACGGAAGGCTCTGGTAGGCTGGGCAAAAGCACGTTCTGGAACCACTCTTTAAATGTAGTGGCATTCATTTCCTCGTGGTAGTCATTTGTGGTTTTTGATTGAAATGCCAGGAAAGCGTTCTCCACAAAGGCGTATTTTGCAGAACCTGCGTGGCATATTATCAGACCGGCCCCCTTACCCATTGGTACTTTCGACGTTGACGCTTGTGTATCATCCGTCCAAGAACGGGAAACCGTGTGATTGGCGTTTAGCCATGTCTCGTCAATGAACACGACATTATCCCAGTTATCAATATTTTTTTGCTTCTCTCAAAAAACTTATACGTTTTAAAATTATGTCGTATCGTTCTAATAAAATTTTTCTTTTGTCTGTTTTTATATACGAAAAACCAATATCTTTTAAGATTTTGGTTAAAGCAGTTTTACCCCCGCTAAACAGTCCAGCTTCTCTTAACGATGCCAAAAGCTTCTTCCTGTTGAGATATTCATTTCTGAAATAGTAACCATATATATGATTTCTGATTGCATCGGCGTCAAAGGTGTCAATATCTGTCACGGGTTTAGTTCTACGTTTCTTCTTCGGAGTACGTAAAATATTATCTTCCGTGCCAGTAGAGCCGAACTTTTCTTCATTATTTGTTATTTAATATTTGTTATCGTTCGTTTGCTAACTCCAAGCGCCTGAGAGACGCGTTCTTGTACTTGTTCGACAGGTAACAGGGGTCCGCCATTTTGCCGCTCCCGCTCAAAGTAATCTTGCAGCTTGATGATTAACTCACGGACTCCACTTTTCAATGTTTGTCCACGTTTAGGCATTATTATGCACCAAAGGTAAAAAGAACGCAATACAAAACACAATCGAAGTCAAAGTTGATAAGCAGAAACAGTCCATTAACCTGTACGCTCTGACAGCGCGCGCCGTGTTATACTCCAGTTCGCTCGGGACCTTAATGGCGGGAAAATTTGTAAGTTAGAAAATTTTTTGCTATATTGCTAATTTTGCTATATTTTCACTTTGAACGAAAGCCGGGTAATCAAATAAAAACAGATCGAAAACACTTGAAGAACGTAGTCTATGCGCACGACACGACAACAGACGACTGTTTTAGCGTCACAAAGTGGCGGCCCATAACGCCATTTGGGGTTACCATTTCCAACCTAAATATAAAAATGCTACTTTCTTTCGCGCGTTCGGTTTGGTCGTAGTTTTATTTTTATATTTAATAAAAGTTATCTTATAGTCCATTATTTTAAAATTCTTAAAAAGAAAAACAAAACTTATTATTTTATAAAGTATAACTGTATAAGAACAGATTACGATACTGTTATTGCCTGTTATTGTTATGTCAGCGCTTTATATTTGCACAGCACTACAAATATAAAGCGCTGACATAACCTTGTAATAGCGCAGTATAGATTTAGAAAAATATTGTTTACCGAGTTATTTGACACTCAGTTTGGCACAAAATTATAACATTCATTGATTATTGATATAATAATGTTGTTTTAATGCTCATCAATTGTTAAAACGGTAAACAACCAGCAAAAATATTTTTATCGTAACTGCAACGCCATTACAAAGTTACGTCGTCAGTTAAATCGCGACGTGTCAGGAACGCATTCTTTGAACGGCCGAACTATAGTACTTAGCGATCGTTCTCCTTCTCTCTAACCTCCATGAGGAGAACGATCGCTGTAGAATATAGTGTCCCAGAATTATGGTTAAAATAAGTGAGGTGCTGCGATTGCTAAGTTGTGTCAATAAAAGCGGACTGTTGTGCACTAGTTTGAAATGATTATAATATCTTTCAAAGAAAAAATGAAAATAACGAAATTATTAGTATTTATTAATAAATAAATTATAAATTATGTTTTTTTTTTATAATTTTAATTATTATAAACATTTTAAATAGTTACAAATATAAATTATTAATTATTATTTATTTATTATTATTATTTTTGATAAATCGCCGAAAATACGTTGAGAACGATTTTGAAAATACAAATTTTGAAAGCAATAAATTAATTATTGTAAAAAGAATTATGGAGAAAGTCTTTGCAATAAAAAATTTATAAAAAGTTTTTAAAATTAGGACTGTAGCTATAGTGGCGCCACCCTTATTTTACGCTTTCCCATGGACACTTTTTATACAGATGTATATTTATACAACCATTGATACTATGCTATATAGGCAATACAACTTTATAATTTGTGGCTCAATCCACCGCAGCTGTGAACCGCAGTATTTGTATTTGATTATAAATGGTTGTATTTATGTTTATGAGGCTGTTTCGTATTTTTATCCATTTATTTTGACGTGAAAGTGTGTGAAAATTAAGTGTGAACGTTACTGTGTATAAAATAAAATTTCGACAATGTTGCGATCGTTATTAGACAAATTTTGGGATGAAGAGATTTGGCTGCCGCCGAATACAACTTGGGATGATATAGCTCCCGGTCCTGACAAAGCTGTACTGTATAATGATCACAGATACCTTCTCTATCCTATACCAATGGCAATAGTACTCATAGGTCTGCGACATTTACTTGAAAAGTAAGTATTACACTTCAGTGATTTCCATCAGTAAAATGTATGTTAGTATGCCAATATTTCACCGCATTTCTTGTTCACTGCGTTAGTATGCTTTATTTATGAGATTTTCAGCAATGAAATTGACCATATATTCGTACAGACAGCTCGAACATTGGAACTACGAATTACTATTAAAAAGATAAAAAAATTCGGACTACGCGTCAATATTTTGTTTTCGTTGTTTATAAATTGTTATTACGTTAATAAAAATACTCAAAAAATTTTTTTGTGATTTCTGAATTATGGCTATTGTATTATATATATTATATTATTTTATTTTATAACATTTTGTAATGCAAATTCCTTCAAATTTACCTAGCATTTTGGCTTGTACAGATGTCTGATGATTTGCCCTGGATTTCCGTTGAAAGGACATTAGTTGTTGTTTTCAAAGTGAAATGTTTGAATTCAACCTGAGACCAAAGTTCTGTACTAGTATTTCTTTTAAATTCTTTGCCTATTTTGAACTAGGAACATAATATCGAATTTACATAGAATAAATACATCAAATTACATAAATTTGCCATCTCACGGTGTTTTAGGTTTTTGTTGGCACAACCTAACTTAAATTTCCGTCAGCATAAATGAACATAAAATGTAACCCAGAGGGGTAGGAGCTAAGATTCCATTTGGCACGCTGACACCCTCTCTGCCTCACTGCACATCATACATCTACGCATGCATGCTCGTTGGTTAAGGGTACTCCTAATTTGGCCCGTTTTCAATAAATCTCCAATTTGGTCGATAAATTTTCGTCTAGGACGTCCCTTTCCGACTCTGCCATTCACTTCTGCAACATAAATTTTCTTTGTCACTCTTTCCTCATCCATTCTTGACCAAACCACCGAAGCATTCCTTTCTTAATCCTGGTCACAACATCATCTTGCAAACCACACTCTTCTCTTATCACACAATTCTTCACCCTGTCATGCAGATTCAGCCCTAACATACTCCTTAACGAGCGGATTTCTACTGCATTTATTCTACTCTCGTGCTTCTTCTGCCACACCCAACTTGTCACTACCATACGTTAAAGAATAGGGACCAATCTGTACAGTATTGCTTTTGAATTGCCATACGTGCCTTTTTTGACACATTTTGACTCTTCACAATAGAGTGCAGGGCCCCATTTACTCTGTTTCCTTCGCATAAATGAACAATAATATAAAAGTAACCATAGTTGCTATTTTAAGTGTTTGGAAAGTAGGAAAGTCTGTGCTCAGCTGTAGGATATACTTAGGCTGTAATATATTTTTTATTAAATTCACTTTTAAAAATATTTCATAATTTTAGTCTAGTAACAGTAGACTGATAAAAATAGGAGTTTGTTATCTATACATATTGATAAAATTGAAGTATCTCTCTGTACTATTTAAATAACTGTCTTCTATTAAGCTTAGGGGATTATTTGTGTGCTAATAAGTTATGAATATCTATCTGTCTGCCTGTAATGAAACTTTATATTCATATTTAGTAATTTCAAGAGTGGTTTAGGCTATATTTTATTCGAAAAACTTAGGGATTTGAAAAAAAAATTTGTTATAGCTAGTCACTAGTAGTAACTAAAAAGGTAAAGAAAATAAATTATAATCTGACTGAATTAAAAGAGTATCAATTTAATTTTTTTATGGATCTTCACTCTTTACTAGCTCATAAAACCCATTGTTGTGCATGGCTCTCACACTGTAGGAATGATTTGCCATGTATAGAAGATGGAGCAGGCAGATTACGTTACTAGACATCTCAACTACTTACTCTGCTTCCTATAGATTTTATTCATACAACTTTTCATTTGCTTATATTATATTTATGTTATGTATTAAAGTCATGCTGCTTTATTATGATTGCACGAATGGGTTGGCTTGACTGAGGTAGGACCAAACCCTCACAGAATACCAGCATAAGATAGCAGCTGCTGTGTTTTGTATGGTGACTGTAGAGAATCAGAGGCCTTTTTTACTGTAAATGAGACATTCCATCTTAATCCTCAGGGGTGACAACGCATCTCCATATTGATAATTAACCAAGATTAGATCTAGACATCTATGAGCCACAGTATCCACTTACCATCAGGACTGTGTGTCCATTCGACACCCTATTTTATAAAAAATCTTATGGATTTAACTGAGGATTAAAAAATTTGCCTTCAAAGAAAAATGCAAAAGGCGCAAACTTGTTTCTACAATTTAGGAACATAGGCACACATAGGCACTGAAAGCGCCTTCAAATCACATTGTTACAGCAAGATATGTTAGCCATAAGTATGGGGCTTAGTATCATTATTATATTGCATTCATTGCTATCAATAAGAATTTTTTTAATCTACATTGAATAGTTAATCTATTCTAGTCTATCAACCAACCTCAAACTCCTCATGGCTGAGTTGAGTTTTGGATCTTGACAACATTATGCATGTTTTATACATATAAACCTTCCTCTTGAATCATTCTGTCTATTGATGAAAACCGCATCAAAATCCATTGCGTAGTTTAAAAATATCTAAGCATACAGCAGTCGGGAAGCGAGTATTAAGCAAACTAACTAACTAATTAGTTATTGTTATTTCTTACTCTCTTCTTTTCTGCTTAGAAGTCTGTCGAAGTCTGTCTGTTTCTGTCTGTCTACCACACTCTCCTATTTCTGCGGCCAATGATCTACACCTGTATTCCGGCCTGAAGTTGTACCCACTACCATTTCTAGCCTTCTTTGTTTGAAATTGGTTGCTGGTGTCTGGTCTAGTCTACTCTACCACACCTGCCATACTGCTCTGCCTGTAGGTGTTGTAGCCACTTGCCATATTGTGGACTGTAGGCTTGTTCATCAATATCTTATAAAAAATTGTAGTACTCATAGTACTTAAGATGCCATATTAATTAATTCTACTATTATCATCTCTTGTTCATTATCTCCCCTGATAGAATTCTGTCCCCATGTTAAATCATAGAAGAAGTTACAGATAAATAGGTTATGTTTAAACATTGATATTGAAATGGTAAACTTTTTTGTTTTAGATATTGGTTCGCGCCATTTGGAAAATCACTAGGTATTAAGAACACAAGACCAAAGAAAGCGCCAAATAACCCCAAACTGGAGGCGGCCTACCAGGCATCATCCAAAATTAGACATAAGCAGGTATTTATAAAAATCTCCATTTAATTCTGTAAATGTTAAGTACTATATTTTTATAATAATAACTGTGTACCTTACATGGCCTAATGGTCAGAACACTTGGTTACTATGTCGCGGATCATAATGCTATCTCCTGGTAGGAGCCAATTTATGTGCTTCCTTTTTTTATAGAATAAGGATGACAAACACAGTTCACCTGATGGTAAGTCGATGCTGTGACCTATAGATATCTACATATATATACTCAATTAAGTATGAAAATGCAGATGCATTGTCACCCCTGAGGAGTAAGATGGAATGCCTCATTTCCAGGTCTACGTACGAACTACGGCAGTGTTAATTAGCTATTTTACACTTGTCTTCTGTAAGAGCATGGTCTTATCTCGGTCGACCCATTCGTGCTACAAACATAATATAATATATGGAGTGTGGCTCTACCACATATAAAGTGTTTTAACTTTAAACTTATTTGTTATATTTACGCGAAAACTACACATTGACTAAAACTACTTTTGAACTTTGAACTTGAAGCTGGCAACAGTTGATCGTGTGCCTGCTGTACTACCATATGTCAGAGGTGTCACAGACAAGATTGGCTACTTCTTGAAGCGAGCTACTATTGAAATATTCTACAAGCCGCAGAAGAAGATAAGTCAGTTCTTACAATCTGTCAAGTGTCATATTCATTTACATGATGCAGGACAAGCTTGATTGTGAATGTAGTCTCTCATATATAGAGCAAACAAAAAGATCAATTAGAACCCGCATAAAACAACATATAGCTTACGTAAAATATTAACATTCCGGGAAGTCTGTAGTTTGTGATTATATTTTAGACGGCCCCCACCATTACATCAGATTTGATAGACCACAAATCCTCGCGAAAGAACATCGATTTCTACTAAGGATGAATGAAAGATTATTGAAATTAAAAAAACATCCCAATTTCAAGAGAGAAGGAGGCTGGGCACTACCACCTGCGTGGATCCTGTAATTAATTAAATTAAAACAAAACCCAAGCAATACCACTGCAAGACTTCAAGCCGCGATAGGTACGTTCCGCTTAGATCGGACCTTATATAATAATTAAAAAGCTAAAGGTACTCCGGGTTAACACTGACATTGGGATGTCAGTCACCTCGGTCACCCGTGACCATGGGTGCTAGAAAGCACCCGAAACGTCAGGAATTAAAATCAAGTAAATCAAATGCAATAAAATCCGTAAAGGTTGTTTTAATCAATGCCCTTATGTTATTAACTATTTTCTCCTAACCTACGTACAATCTTATCGTAAACTTTATATTGGGCAGGGATGTAATAAAATGAGTCAGTTTGCCGACGTGTCATGACATGACGCATCTACCAAATCATTGCTAGCAGCACTGTAGAGTTAGCAATTGACGTTTTACTATTGTTATAGCTAAATGAAAACTATAATAATGGATGAAACTAACGATAATTATGTAATAGTCGCGTGTCATATACGTAACTACCGACCGCCCCGGCTTCGCACAAGTGATTTCTGGATCTCGACAACAGCGCCACCTACCGGGTCCAAATGTGAATATAAACCATCTAGGCACCCATTCAAACGTACAAAAAATTTCAACAAAATCGGTTGGATGGTTTCAAAGTCTATAACGGACATATGTAGTGTAGTAGACCAGTGCCAGCTCCTTCCACTTGACCGCATCCAGTGCAGAGCGGCCCGAATCATCGACGACCGACTGCTTTCCGATCGGCTCGATTCCCTGGCGCTGCGAAGAGATGATGCATCCCTTTGCATTTTCTTTCGCATCTCCACGCGGAGTGCTCTAAGGAATTGTTCGGATTTATCCCAGCCGCCCAATTTCATGAACGCACATCGCGTCAAAACTCCGACTTTTTTTTTTGTTTGCCGACCCATCGGTGTCCATGTCTAGTCTCTGTCGAGACTGACCGCCGTGACCGAAATTCGGTCTGTTGACACAACACTAGTGACAGTGACACTTATAACTACTGTGCAACTTATAGCTTCTGATTACTCAGAATTAGTCACTATTGCTGAATTTGGTCAGTGGGACAATACTATGAGTTGCGGGTATTTGTTATTACTTTCAGATAAGATTAATTCAAAAAATATCTTATCAGATAAACAGTTATATGAATGTGGTAAAAATTACACGTGGTAGAGATATTTATCTTATCTTTACATTCGTATTTGTAACTCATATTCAGATTGCCTTAGCCGTAAGTCTAGTTAAAATAGCACTAGCCTGTGTGCGCCTGCTTGTAGGGATGGGCCGGATATGGATTTCACCGAATACGAATATTCGGCCGAACGGTAACATTTATACCGAACCGAATATTCGGCCGAACATTATTCGGCAGGATTACCTCGGTACCTAACCAATTTATGTCGAAACTTGTTACCCCTGCCCCCCCCCCACGCACATGAGATGATATAAAGAAAGGGACTATTTTTTGAGAAAAAAGTATTTCTTTGTGTTATTCTTAGTGAAAATTTAGTATTGATGATGGTGGCGGGATTTACTATTTGGACCTATTTTAGAGAAACTGACGACTGTAATGTAATGTTTCTTCGTTTGATTCCAAACAAAATTTTATCAAGCTTCCTATTTGCTATAACTGGAAATAAATCTACAGTGCCTCAAAAAAATAACGTTATATAAGTAGATTTAAACCATAAATAAAATATACTTTCAACAGCAAAATTATGAAAGACATGGCATTATTCAATTCATACATTTCTATACAGTGTACTCTTTGAGTACCTCTTTAAGGAATGTTCGGTGATTTAGCCGAATATTCGACCGAATACGAATATTCGGTAAATCTGCCGAATATGCCGAATACCGAATATGAAACGAATATTCGGCCCACCTCTACTACTTAGTGGTTTTGTAGCTCATAGTGATTTATTTACTACTTATTATGTCCACTATTATATAGCTTTATTGACTGTATCGTTGGTCTAGCCGGTTGCTGTTCATGAGGTCCCGGGTTCGGATCCCTGGTCGAGTAAAAATTGGTTATTGGGGTTTTCTGTCAAGCAACCCGGAGTAAAGAAGTTAGCGATATTTCACCCCCGTGCTTCGGAAAGCACGTTAAGCCGTTGGTCCTGCGCCTTATCTCTCTCCTGTAAATCACATCAAAATCAAAGACGTATTAAAAAGTATAGACAGGTTACACACTAACATTATAAAGTGTATTTTAAGGTGGCGCAGGTAGTACTTACTATACCTACCTACAGTTATTTATTATGACACGTTGCGCTAACAAAACGAGACAAATGATAGGGCATACCTATCGTTAGAAAAAGATGAATAATATACATTATTATTTACGTATTGATTGCTGTTGAGCGCTCATTGGCGCGACTGAGAGCGTGCCCGACTGAATGCGAGTCGGGCAATTGCCTGGCTTTCGTATTGCCATTCTAGAGCTGATACGAAGTAATCTAAGTTTAAAAACATCTTAGATCAAAATCGGTCGATTTGTTCGTGAAATAAACAATTTTGAAAAAATAATAATAAAAACGTGGTTTTCCAATGTAAAAGGAATTTGAAACGCTTTGATATTGAAATTAGCGGAAAATTCCTGGGATGACGTGCAGGGTCAACCAATTTTTTACATGGGGATATGCCTACGCATACCCACCTCGCGGGGGAAAGGTCGGGTTATGTCGGACTCGCACCGACTAAAACCCCATGGTGTACCACCTTCGCCGCATATTTGCGGGGCCACGGGAACGCTTTCGCACACATCCGCAGTCCCACCAGCGTTAGCCACCCTACAGCGGCCCCTCCTCGAGATAGGATAACCTCGATCCCTTTCTTAGGTAAGGCGCACCGGAACATATGACGCACTAGCCTTCTTGACTACAATGGCGGATCTGGTCTATGGCTCCGTTGCCAACCAAGATTCGGCTGCGGAGGGTAGGTAGCGGAGCTTCGAAATACCGACACTCCTCTCCCGCGCGGTCCCACCACCACAGCCCCGTCAGAGTCGCGGAGGATAGGGCGAGTGGCGCATCTCCATACCAACACTCCTCACCACAATAGCCCACGTCTCCACCTCGGCTGCAGCGGAGGGGAAGAAGACACTCCTCATGCCGCAGCCCACCAACACACATCCGAAGTAGGCTCGCCAAGTTCACTCGGAGTGGCCACCACCACCAAACCACGGCTACTAAATCCCCCGTCACGACAAGGCGGGAACCGGTTCGGGGGGTAGATGACAATGGGCTACAGTTTATACCACATCATCAGGTGGACTGTTTCCTTATTCTGAAATAAAATAGTAATTGTTCTTTTTGTAATGTTTTTTTTTTTTTTGGAAGAACAAGGTGATAATGGGACGGTAATTTTTAAACAATCTATCCTCCAATTTTATTTTGATACACTGAATCCCTCGACTCTAATTTCAACTTTATGTGTACTTTAGTTTAGGTGATTATAATTTTTTTAATAGTATAAGGGTGACAAACGGGCACACAATTCACTTGATGGTAAGTGGATGCTGTGATCAATAGACATCTATTTTTAACTTCGATTAAAAATCAAAATGCAGATACGTTGTCATTGTGGCTCCGTGGACCGTGGCATTCAACGTGGCTCCACCACGTAGAATAATAACCCACGTAGAAATCTAAATCTTGCTTAATAAAATATTTTCATTAATACGTTTTTTATATTCAAATTGTGTTATAATAATAATAAAACTCATAAATTATAATCACGTTCTTGTAGCATTTGTTGATACGATCTCACACCTGATAAATTTTGTAATGTTGCGTTTTATACTCGTATTTGATCTTATTACTTAATTACCGCAGTAATAATAATAATAAGTGTTTATTTCAGACGTAAGGAACATCTATAGATTGTTAGTATGTTAGTAACAATTTTCCTTAACTTCTAAGTTAGTATGAAAATGAAAATGAAAAATGTTTTATTAACAGAAAAATATGTACAAAAGGTAATATCTGTTGGTTTCCTCACTAGGCAATCCTGTATCGAGGAAACCTGAGACCAAAGTTCACAAGGCATTATTTTATACATCTTATCAGACAAAAATATACCTACTTAATATACCTACACAAAATAGCAATAAAAGAACTGCATAATGCTCAAAATCTAAAAACATAAAAAAAAGAAAGAAACCTTTAACAACCAGGCCAAGTTTTATATAACTGCAAAGTATTAACTATATATGTATTTACATTTAAAAAGAAAAAGAAAATAAAATTAAACCAACAACAATATTTACCTAAAAATTTCACAAATACCATCTATTAGCAAAAGTCAGTTTTTATCAATTGTTCTGTTTCCTCATATGATAGGGTGACCATCCATTTCTTTATGATTAATTTTGCTGATGCATATTTTTTATTTGTAATATTACAGTGTTTGACGACTTTATTATAAATTTGTCTTTTGATAAAGTCGCCAAAACGTTGGGCAAATTTTGTATTGACAGAAGGTATGGATAGTTTATATACCCTGGGATTTGTCAGTAGTTTGTGGTCATTTGAAGATAATAATTATGTATTTATGTACTGCTAAAGACGTATTCAGCACAAAGAGTTGACGTACAGTAAGTACTCCGGCATCTTCGTATACACTTGCAGTGGGGTATCTGTATGGTTTTCCTAGCATTGCCTTTAAAACTGCCCGCTGTGCTCTCTCAGTCTGTACTAAATATGTTTTGGATGCACATCCCCAACATGTGATGCAGTAAGCTATGAGCGATTGACAAAGGGCGTAATACACTGACTTTAATATTGCCTTATTTGTTATATAATATAGCTTTCTCATTATATGGATAATCCTTCTGATTCGGTTTGAAAGAACTTCTATGTGCGATATAGATTGATATAGTATTGATTTATAGTATTGAGATATAGTATTGTTAGTTAATGTGAATTATGTACAAATAATTTTTTTCGCCCAATAGCTACCGTCATACAGTGGTGCAGTATGGGGCAGTCGGGCCTGGCAGCAATTACCCTTAGGATGCCGTTGTTGCTGGTACGTAAGCGCTGCAGGAGAGACGCTGCTTTTCTACGCATTATGGCGAAAAAGTCATTAGTGTGTGCGTCTGCGAACATTTTAGAGGCACTACAGCGCCACGGCAGCCTCAACAGCATCCTAAAGGCGTTGTTATATTGAACACGCAGGGCGCTGTAGGTCCGGCGCTTATAAGTCACCCACAGACCACCGGTATAGAAAGACTGACAGAACGCTTTAAATAAGGTTACTTTCACGTCTGCAGTGCACCGGGTGAATCTGCGGGCAAGCATGTTGCCCCTTACCGACAACGCTCTGCGCTCTCGTTCAATGTCCTCATCATCTCCTAGGTCGCTCGTAACTATATGACCGAGATATTTAAACTTCTGTACGATTTTCAGAGGTACACCATTTAGACAATAGGGGTGGCACATGTGGCTACCGTTTCGGTGCCATACTAATATTTCACTCTTTTTTGAGTTGTATTTTAGGCCATGCTCCTCCGCATATGTCACGCACATAGAAAGCAGTATTTTATTTAGTATATTAGCAATATTTTACATTTATTATTTCACAAGTCATTCGGAATCAGAAGCGTGACACTTTTTTCTTACCTTTAAAAAAACTTGCGTATTATCTCCTGTATTATATAATGCAATACGGGGGACAATTCTGGTATTAGTGTTAGAATGGTCTACTGTATTGTGGAGACGATATACATAATTTGCATATACACAAACATCCAGACGCGGATTAAACTGAAAAAACTGGGAACTGAAAAGAGATTGGCAGCAGCATCTTCTTAATAACAAATAGGTATTTATAAATAACTGGACCAACCCGCCTACTTAGCGTGGCAACTATGGCAAAATCTTTATGAGGCAATCTTTGGGGGAGGCCAATGTTCAGTAGTGGACTGCGAACGACCGTGAGCGCTCGGTCCTATACATTCCATGCGCTCTCGCTGCAATAATATATCGCGTAAAAAATACGCCCAAATTTTAAAATAATTTCTTTATAAAATCGAATTTTAGTCCTTTGAAAAAATTTAATTGATCAAAATGTTTATTAATAAATTGCCTATCCATTAGTGTCAGTCGCGAAATAAATAAAATTCGATGGCTTAGTTGTAGGAAGATTCATTAAGTATTTACTCCTTTTTAAAAAAATTGGTTTACTAGCAACCAAAGCTGGTAATTCTGGGGGTATGAATGATGAGATTGAAAGAAACCAGGCAGAATTTAGACGTCTTAATAAGAGAGTAAAAGAAATAGTTGAAAAGAAATGCAAGAAAGAACGGATAATAATGATAGAAGGATATCTGATAACTTCCAGGCAAATAATAAAATATACTGGAAACTGGTAAAGACTGCCAGAGGAAATTCAAAACAGCCTAGAATGAATGCTATACGCGACGAAAACGGATGTATTCTGAGTGACGAAGTTTCGAATTTAAAGAGATGGAAGGAATACTTTGAAATCGTGTTTATGTTTAAGAGTCGTCTAAATTAAATGAACTAGAAATTCCGAAAGAAGTGGAAAGGGATATGGAGATAAGTGTAGATGAAATAATGAAAACAATGAAAAGCATGAAAGCAGGTCAGGCAGCTGGATATGATAGAGTATCACTCGAGATGCTAAGGGCTGGAGGGGGAGTGGTGGCAGGCCTGCTGTACACCTTGTTTATGTTGGGAACTGAAGATGGTACCGGAAGATTGGTGTAAAGCAGTTTTAGTCCCAATATATAAAGGAAAAGGGTCATAGCAGGACAGCAAAACCTACCGTAGTATCAGCCTGCTTAGTATTGTGGGTAAACTGTGTGCTAAGATGTTAATTGAAAGAGTTATGAAAGAAACTGTTCGAAAATTTTGGGATATGTGAGCGGGATTTAGAAAGGGAATTGGGTGTACAGATCAAATATTTTCAATGCGCATGATTGTGGAGAAGTTTTTGGCCAAAACCCAGAAAGTTCTTTGTGCGTTCATGGACTTTGAAAAGGCTTATGATAGAGTGCACAGGACTGTGTTATGGCAAACACTTAACTCATTTGGGTTGAGCGCTGGTTTGATACAGGCATAAGGGTCTTTTTATAGGGACTCTAGTGCTTGGGTCAGGAACAACAGGGTCTACTCTGACTGGTTTGGCATGCGAAAAGTTGTCAGACAGAGCTGTGTAGCTTCCCCGTGGCTGTTCAACCTATTAATGGACAGTTGTTTGCAAACTTTGAAAGATGAAGAATGTGGGTTAAGAATGGGCGAGTTAACCGTCAAATGCCTTTTGTACGCCGATGATCAAGTCATATTTGCGTCGTCGGTGGCTGAGTTGCAAATGATGGTTACATTAATGAACTGGGCATTAAAAGAAAGGGGAATTAAAGTGAACGCAAGTAAGACAAAAGTGATGGTTTTTGAAAGAGAAGAAAGTAAAACGTTATGTGAAATAAGAATAGAAGGGGAGTTGATTGAGAAAGTGGATGAGTTCGTGTATTTGGGATGTGTATTTAGCAGGAATGGTAGATATGATAAGGATATGGAACGAGTGAATGCAGGAAATAGTGTGAATCTCTACTCTACACTTTATTATGAAGAACCGGAATGTCTCCAAAAGGGCACGTATGGTTATTCATAATGCTGTGTTAATCCCTACTTTAATGTATGATAGTGAAAGTTTGGTGTGCCAGAAGAAGCACGACAGTCGAATAAACGCAGTAGAAATGCGGTCGTTAAGGAGTCTGTTAGGATTGAATCTGAATGACAGGGTGAGAAATTGTGTGATAAGAGAAGAATGGTTAGCAAGATAATGTTGTGAGCAGGATTAAGAAAGGAATGCTTCGGTGGTTTGGTCATGTGGAAAGAATGAATGAGGAAAGAGTGACAAAGCAAATTTATATTGCAGAAGTGAACGACAGGATCGGAAAGGGACGTCCTAGGTGAAAGTTTATCGACCAAAATAGCGATATTTTGAAAATGGGCCACATTAGGAATACCCTTAACTGACAAGCAAGTATGCGTAGGTGATGTGGATGTGGAGGAGGCGAGAAAGGTGTGTCGGGATCGTGCCAAATGGAAGTTTGTAGTCTCTGCCTACCCCTCTGGTGCAGCCGTGAGTGTTTATATATAAAAAAAATTGGAATTAGCTATTATGGAATGAGGATTATGTAGAAATTAAATAGATTTTTTTGTTAGTTCATATATATTTTTAATAACCAGTAGAAAGCTCCTAAAAATCTCACAAATTACGACTAGCGCGGCATTTTGCTCAAACATGCACCTTAATAGGCTGTTTTTTTTTAAATTAAGAGTTCAATTTTGTTCAAATACACGGCAAAGGATATTGCATCAGCATGTGGATTTTTTACTCTTGTGTATATTTTATTGAGTCGTATATTGCTTTTTTTTTGCAAACGTTTGCGTCTTCACATGACATGACATACGGTTAACTTTAACCCGATGTTATTAGTCATACTTTTATATCGGTGCGTGGTAACTTATGAAAGTTAAAAGACGGTGCGGCTGGTATTCACTTGGGCCACCTGTTCATAATAATGATATAATATTGAAAGAATAGAACTTTTTAAATAAAAAAAGAAGAATGTTTAAGTCAAAATAAGTTTTGTCTAACAATCTTGGTCAAAACGACCTTTGTCCGATATAATTTGGACAAAATCACTATTACCCAATATTTTTGCAGTTAAAAGTGGTTTTGGCCAACGATCATAGTCAAAACTACTTTTGACTGCCAAAATCTGTTTTAAAAGTGGTATTCACTAACGTCCCTAGTCAAAGCTACTTTTGCCCGAATTTTGCAGTCAAAATGGTTTTGACTGTAACATATACTATATCAGTAATATTAGTCATGATGACTAACTTGCGTTATCAATTAACTACATTATACGATGTTGAATATTGATAAAATCGTTATCATTACCAACGAATTTTTTGTATTTACTGGTATTTAGGTACTACTGTTTACAATAATATATTGCCTACACGTGTTGTGGGTATAAGCATGGTGGGCCGTTGTGTGTGTTTTCTGCGTAACGGTTAGGAAAAAAAACGTGCGTTAAATAAACGTTAAAAATTTATAAGCAAAAGTAATAGTAAACAACTATTTTATTTATGAAGCAGTTCGTAATGACATTGATTGTGGAGTCATTTTTAAAATCACTACGAGTGTACTAGCCTGTCCCAAAATAACACGGTATCTGCCGTGGGTAGGGTTCGGGTCCCGGGACGTCTCGTGTCTCGAAGTCATGGGATTTTTCGTAATTTTACTTGTCTCGGTTCCCGGTACTTTCAGGTCGAGACTTGAGACGAGACAAGATTGTCGAAATTGTTATGTAATCATTTTTATTTTCAAATAATTGAAGGAGCCTGGCACCATCTGTTGGATTAATAAGTAATTACTTGGTCTTCTACGTAACTACTGAGTACACAACACAACAAAAGCGTTTGTAGTTGTTGTTGTTTAACGTTATTAAAATTAGTATGGTTTTTAGTTAAGATCGTTTTATAACTATAAGATTTAGCTGTTTGAAAGTGGCGGTTTTAGGGCAAGGGAGAGTTCTTTACGCTGCCTCTCGCTCCACTCTAGGTTTCCTCCCAATAGTTTTGCTAAGCGCCGGGCATTTAATAAATTAGAACAACTTAACGTATGTGGAGATTGAATTTGAGTGTGATTAAAAGAAATAAACAAAGCAATTATTAAGACTGAGATTAACTTTAAACTTATTAAGGTTTAATTTTCTATTTAATAAATGTTAATTTTTTAGGTAATAATAATGCCTTTTTAATATGTTTCATTAGAAAATGACTAAAAAAAAATTCTTCAAAAAAGGCTTACCGCCTTTAAAAAAATTTTTCTAAGTCTCGAAGTCCCGGGACTTTGATTGTTGGCTATCTCGTGTCCCGGGACTTTGAAATTGTCTGGAATTCCCAAACCTTAGTCGTGGGTACTTCCTTAGCTAAATAAAATACTTATTACGTAGTAGAACCACGCTGCATCTACGTTATGGTTGCATCACGAATGGGTCGGCTCGACCGTAAATTAAATTAATGTCTTTTTATTTTCGGCGAGCGCAAACGTTATATGTATTTTCAAAATTGGTGAAATTCATCTAGCCAGTATTCAAAAATTTTAAATAATAAGGTTTTGACAGAACTTTGACCCGACTAAATATTGTGGTTGTAGCACGAATGGGTCGGCTCGACCAGGGAAGGACCACGCTCTTACAGTATACTAGCGTAAAATAGCAGCTTAATACTGCTGTGTATCGTTTGGTGAGTGTAGAGAGCCGGAGACCGTCTTTACTGGAAACGAGGCATTCCTTCTTAGTTCTCAGGGATGGCAACGCATCTGCATTTTGATTCCTAATCAAGGATAGATGTAGATGGGATGGATCTATGGGCCACAGCATCCACTTACCATCAAGTGGGCTGTGTGCTCGTTTGTCACCTTTATTCTAAAAAAAACATTTGAAATATTTATCGTTATCATATTGTTTGTATTGTTGCCGAGCGTTAAAGTCCACCGGTTTGAGATTTGTCGCAAGTCGCTATTTGGCTTTAATTGTTTGATCCCACTGTATGCTATTTTGTACTAAGCTTGTTACTAAATTGTTGTTTGTGTTTGTTTGTTTACAGTTCTATTTGATCATGGATGAGGTAAATGTTGCACACTTTATAGAGTAGAATAGAATACCTAATTTTTTATTCAATATAGATTACATGCAATTCTTATTGAAAGTAAAAAATGTAGTATAGTGCAATAATAGTATATATCACTTATAATGCAAAACGCACAAAAACACTATTGTTTTTTAGGGATGGGCCGAATATGGGTTTCACCGAATACGAATATTCGGCCGAATGTTCGGTAAAATTTTTACCGAACTGAATATTCGGCCGAACATTATTCGGCAGGGTAACCTCGGGACCTAACCAATTTACGTCGAAACTTGTTACCGTAGAGCGCGCGGGATTAGCGCCCGACCCTGCCTCTCACTCCCCGCCACACCTGACAGTTATTACATCATCTAGTACTAAGCAAATTGCCTGCACATGCTTATGTTTTGACTATTCTTGTGATAAAAAAATATAAATATTTTAAATCAGCACTTAAAATTGCAATTAACAATTTCATTGGTGCCGGCGGGGATCGAACCCGGTTTGCTTGCGCACTGTGAAAATTACAGCGAGCGCTAACCATCTGAGCTACCACGGCTCTTTATTCTTAGTGAATAAAGAGCCCTAAAATTTTTATTCTTAGTGAAAGTTGATAATTACTCATATGATAAAAATGAGCGGTAGGAGATTTACTATTTGGACTTATTTTAGAGAAACTGACGACCAAAGTAAAGTGAAATGTACTAATGTAGTGTATTGTTTCTTTGTTTTTCTTTTTTTGCTTTTTGTTTTAAGATTCCATGATAAAACATTTTATCAAGTTTCTATTTGCCATAATCGGAAATAAATCCACAGTGCCTCAAAAACATAAATGTATAGATTTATACATTTGAGGTAGTAGAGTAAATAGATTTAACCCATAAATAAAATATACTTTCAACAGTAAAAGACATCGCATTACATAATTCGTACATTTCAACACATTGGACACTGAAAACGAATGTTCGGTGATTTAGCCGAATATTCGGCCGAATACGAATATTCGGTATAGCTGCCGAATACCGATTATAAAACGAATATTCGGCCCATCTCTATTGTTTTTAATTTATTATAAAAAACTAGAGGTCCGACCCCGCTTTGCACAGGTGATTTCTGGACCTCGATAACAGCGCCACCTATCGGGCGTAAATATACTTTACGACTTAGCATTTTTCAAAATGTCAACCTTACGTGACCGACGTCTCATTGCAGACTTAATGTTTCTACACATGTTACTGTAACACACACATTTTCAACGACTGCCCGACGCTTCGAAAAAATGACTAATTTACTTTCACCCTTTCAGCACACACTCGTTCCTTAAATAGTTTTTCTCAATATAAGTTATTTTATATTCAGTACCTTTATAATGGACTATGTTCAGCAGTGGACTTGTGAAGGCTGTAATGATGATGACCTTTATAATATAATAAGCTACACATTACGGTAAATGTTGTGTATACCTGTAATTCGCAAGCATATTTAACCATATACATTTGTTATCGTGTTGTTGTTAATTTTTCATGTGTTTTGCTGTTGGTATACCTTGTAAATAAACTAAAAAAAAAATTGGTCGTACCGTTCCGGAGGAAAGCGACCACAAACACTGTGATACGAGATTTTCATATATTATATTATAATATACATACTATATTTCCTGTCGCGTGACGGCTGACTTTCACAAACTAGGCCAAATGCTATAAACTATAAAAAGCTTTTGTCCAACCTTAGACTGTTTGGGGATCTTCTTCGTCAGACCCGTCATAAAAAAATAGATATTGTGTAATATTTGTTTAAGGTCTCTTTTTCTTTAAGTGTTAACCTCACGTGCACGCCGTGCCTTCCGCTAATGGATAAAACAACAAGCGATTGACGTAATAGAATACAAGAGTTTTCGTTAAAGGCAAATTATTGCGTAGTACTTCGTCAATTACTATTTATCACTCAGAATCTTAATTCTGATTCTGAAAATCTCTCAATTTTTTTTAAATGTGCCGCTCCAGCACAGTCCATCACAAGTCCGCTGCTAAACACAGGCATGCCCCAAGAAATGCCAGAAAGCAAGATCCAGACCCACTTGCGTCCATTGACTACCTCACGCACCAGGTCGTCACTCCCATCTAGTTGGGGTCGCCCTACTGTGACAAGCCAGTAAGGAAAGATTATCATCACAGTTATGCAATTGTTTATACGTGGTAGAGTCACGCTGCAGCTATATTATAGTTGTAGCACGAATGGGTCGGCTCGACCGGGGCTAGACCACGCTCTCAGAATACCAGCGTAAAATAGCAGCGTAATGCTGCTGTGTTTCGTATGGTGAGTGTAGAGAACCGCAGACCCTTTTTACTGGAATCGAGGCATTCCATCTTAGTCCTCAGGGGTGACAACGCATGTGCATTTTGACTCTTAATTGAAGATAAATGTAGATGTTTATGGATCGCAGCATCAACTTACCATGGACTGTGTGCTCGTTGGTCACCCAGTGCTAAAAAGAAATATTGTACTGCTGGTTATCTCGAGGGTTCTCAGTACAGAGAAGAGGATCTGTTTATCCAGCGTCGGCCAATCTTTTAAGAAATGCGTATTTGACACATTTAAAAAGACTTCCATTCGACAATAGATTCGAAAGCGAAATAAGGAATCTTTCAATACGAGGTAAATCAGCAGTTAATATTTCAATAGTGCAGGTAGCAGTAACCGCATGGCAGGAGGATACTGTATTAATATTTCCGGCGTCGTGGAAATGCGATCTTAGTGAAATCCGGGCGGAATCCGGTTTTGGATTTTAAAATCCAGTCTATACCGGATGCTTCACAGATTGTAATTATAATGGCTCTTGACTCTTAGAACCGAAACAGAGCAGTGTGCTATTAATTGTTTACAGGGCTATTTTAAATAAAATATCAAACATCCTGTCCTTTTTATCTTTTAAATTCAAAATGCGTGGTAATGCATTATTTTTACAGATTTTACTGCGCACGCACACATTCTTAAGACTACACATCGAAAAGGCTATCGCCGTACTGATCCGAGTGAATACATAATTTCTATAAAAACTTGAAAAAACGCCGTCATAAGGTCTAAAATAGCGTAGCGCCCGCGACGATTAAAAGCGTTTTGAAATTGTCAGAATCTTAAAATATATATTTTTTTAAATTATTGATTTAAGTAATCAAAATAATGAGCAAGTAAATTATGAATATTGATGTTAGGAATATATTTGAGTGATTCTCAAGCATATAGATTAAGTAATTTCGTTTAATTTCAACTATAGTGATTTTTTAGATGTGTTTTCGCAAATAATTATGATCGAGTCAAAATTATATATTCGTGTTTTTGAACAATCAAATTCAAGATAAAAACATATATTTACCTATATCAAAATTCCACTTTCGTTAGTGGTGTCATAGTACTATACTATTCGATGAAAGGAGATGCATTTTTTCACGGTGTCGCCTTTAGGGTTAACCGTAGGCAAAAACGTTGTTGCTCATAAATCACATTCAATTTGTGATAATTTCAAATAAAAGTAGAAGCCTTATTTACTCGTATTTTCAAAAACGTCAACAGTAGTGTATCATTTAGATATTTGTACTTAAGTTAAAATTTTGGCTACACTGAAAGTCAACCTGTATAAACTGAGGCTTAGAAGCAGTTGTAAGTATATAAATTTGTTTTTTTTTTTTTGTAAAAGGTGATAATATCTTTCGTGATATTATTAATTATGCAGAACTAGGTTTTCATTCAATATCTAGTCCTACCTCGTATATGTACTATAATTTATAGCTGGCCCGATTGACGCTATTTTACCCCTTCCGGTTAGTGGTGTGATATGTTTCACTCATAATCCACTCCGCACTTTGTACAGTGTTGTTTTGTTTGATTTTGTGATTTATCAAAGATATTACAAAATAATTAGCTAAGAACCGCGGGATCCGCGTATGAAATAATGTGTCTTACCTAGTTTGAAGAGCACCTTCCGCCCTCCCTCAATTGCATGCACCATCCCGCGGGGTAGTTTATTTTATTAGCTTATTAATTTTTTTCATCATTAATTTATGAGATTTTTGCAAAGTAATGCCTGTTTTTATTTATTTGTGATTTACTTTTTTGTCTAGAAATATAGAATTTGATAATTGCTTGTCTACAGCGCCACCTATAGAATCCTAGCGTAGCTATAAATATCAGGTGAGCCGTATGCTCTTTTGCATATTAAAAATTATCTCATATTAAAAAAAACATCGTCTCGACAAAACGAATATATTGTGTTAATATGACCACAGAAGGAACTTACCTGATCACTAACAGATACACCATATTATCTGCATAAAGATTCTGTGGAGTGACTGTCGCATTGGTCTAGTGGTGGTAAACGCGATTGTTTATCGTGATGTCCCGGGTTCGAATCCCCGATGGGGTCAAAATCAGTTATTGCGTTTTTCTGTCTAGAAATTATTAGTAGCCCGAAGTCAGGAACTTGGTGGTGTTTCATCCCTGTGCCTCAAAAAATACGTAAAGCCGTTGGTCCTGCGCCTGATGTCTCTTCTCCGGTCGTGTCGATTACCGACCCATCGAATTATGAGAGTATGGAAATAGTAAGTGCCCACGTTTACACGCAAGCACATTGCGTAAATACTTGGGCACTGTAATATATATAATTTATAATTATAATTTTATCAATTAAAAAAAATAGTTAAATAAGTAACAGTCATTTAGGCATGTCTTGAAATACCGTCTTTAATGAATCGATGACGGGTTGTTATATTTGCTTGACAAATGATTGCGAGGATAATAAGGTTTGAGATTCTTTGTCTTTTAGCTTCGTATCGAGTCCAAATAAAGAAATGCACAACCGTTTTTTTAACAATTGTAGTCCGTATTATTAGCATGGTTTGCTGCGCGAGTTTTTAGAGGAAATTGCAAATGGTTTCCTTTATGTTCTTCTTTTTTCCTTTATTAGTTAGGTGTATACTTAGAACTGCTTATAATATATTCAATATCCGTAATACCGACTTGATAAACAGTTTTACTTTATCTGTGATAAGTGTTTAATTAAAACAACATTTCCTTCGAATTAAACAAAGATAACAATTTTTTTTAAATAATTTTAGGAGTTTTTAAAAGAAAAAAATAAGGCAGCCTTTATACGTCCTACTTTTGAGCCTCTAGAAGTTAGAGAAGTGTCTATTGTGTCCAATGCATGTTTACTGACATTTTTTTTAAAAAAAATGTAGGATTAGGGTGACATGCGAGTACACGGTTCACTTGATTGTAAGTGGTTGCTGTGACCCATAGACATCCACATCTATCCTCGTTTGCTAATCAAAATGCAGATGCGTTGTCAGCCGTGAGGACTAAGATGTAATGCCTCTTTTCCAGTAAAAAGGGTCTCCGGTTCTCTACACTCACCATACGAAACACAATAGCATTGAACTTAGTCCTCAGTGGTGACAACGCATCTGTTAGCAAGCTGTAGATGTCTATGAGCCAAAGTATTCACTTTCCATCAGGTTTACTGTGTGTTCATTCAACACCCTTATTCTTTAAAAAAACATCTAGTAAGCTATAGCCTAAGGTGTCTTGTCTAATCTGCCGTTAACTTGCGCAATATAAATATGCTTTGTCACTCTTTCATCGTTCATTCTTTCTACATGACCAAACCACTGAAGCATTCTTTTCTTAATTCTGGTCAGTTCAAACATCAGCGATCTTGTGAACGTCACTTTTATCTTATCATTTATGTCTCACCCTGTCATTCAGATTCAGCCACGAAAGCTTATCAACCAAATTGTCGATAAATTGAAGTTGGGTCAGATTAAGTGTGCTCTTAACCGACCGGCATGTATGCGTAAGAATATAGATGTAAAGGAGGCGAAAGAGGTGTGTCAGGATCATGCTAAATGAAAGTCCGTAGTCTCTGTCTACTGTATACGGATTTAAAGGAGACGAGAGTGGTGTGTCAGGATCGTGCTAAATACACGTCTGTAGTCTCTGTCTACTGTATATGGATGAAAGGAGTCGAGAGTGGTGTATCAGGATCGTGCTAAATACACGTCTGTAGTCTCTGTCTACTGTATATGGATGAAAGGAGTCGAGAGTGGTGTGTCAGGATCGTGCTACATACACGTCTGTAGTCTCTGTCTACTGTATATGGATGAAAGGAGTCGAGAGTGGTGTGTCAGGATCGTGCTAAATACACGTCTGTAGTCTCTGTCTACTGTATATGGATGAAAGGAGTCGAGAGTGGTGTGTTAGGATCGTGCTAAATACACGTCTGTAGTCTCTGTCTACTGTATATGGATGAAAGGAGTCGAGAGTGGTGTGTCAGGATCGTGCTACATACACGTCTGTAGTCTCTGTCTACTGTATATGGATGAAAGGAGTCGAGAGTGGTGTGTCAGGATCGTGCTAAATACACGTCTGTAGTCTCTGTCTACTGTATATGGATGAAAGGAGTCGAGAGTGGTGTGTCAGGATCGTGCTACATACACGTCTGTAGTCTCTGTCTACTGTATATGGATGAAAGGAGTCGAGAGTGGTGGGTCAGGATCGTGCTAAATACACGTCTGTAGTCTCTGTCTACTGTATATGGATGAAAGGAGTCGAGAGTGGTGTGTCAGGATCGTGCTACATACACGTCTGTAGTCTCTGTCTACTGTATATGGATGAAAGGAGTCGAGAGTGGTGTGTCAGGATCGTGCTAAATACACGTCTGTAGTCTCTGTCTACTGTATATGGATGAAAGGAGTCGAGAGTGGTGTGTCAGGATCGTGTTAGATACACGTCTGTAGTCTCTGTCTACTGTATATGGATGAAAGGAGTCGAGAGTGGTGGGTCAGGATCGTGCTAAATACACGTCTGTAGTATCTGTCTTCTGTATATGGATGAAAGGAGTCGAGAGTGGTGCGTCAGGATCGTGCTAAATGCAAGTCCGTAGGGACTTTAGCACGATCCTGACACACTGACACCTGAGACTACTCTTTGTCTACTGTATATAGATATAAAGGAGTCGAGAGTGGTGTGTCAGGATCGTGCTAAATGCAAGTCCATAGGGACTTTAGCACGATCCTGACACACTGTCACCTGAGACTACTCTTTGTCTACTGTATATAGATGTAAAGGAGTCGAGAGTGGTGTGTCAGGATCGTGCTAAATGCAAGTCCGTAGGGACTTTAGCACGATCCTGACACACTGACACCTGAGACTACTCTTTGTCTACTGTATATAGATGTAAAGGAGTCGAGAGTGGTGTGTCAGGATCGTGCTAAATGCAAGTCCGTAGTCTGGGTCTACTGTATTTACTGTAGAAAGTCCGTAGTCTCCGTCTACTGTATATGGATGTAAAGGAGGCGAGAATGGTGTGTCAGGATAGTGCTAAATGAAGTCTGTAGTCTCTGTCTACTTTATATGAATGTAAAGGAGACGAGAGTGGTGTGTCAGGATCGTGCTAAATGAAAATCCGCAGTCACTGTCTAAAGTAATATGGATGTAATGGAGGCGAGAGTGATGTGTCATGATCGTGCTAAATGGAAGTCCGCAGTCTTCGTCCACCCCTTTGGGTGACAGGCGTGATTGTTTATGATTATGTTCTAGTAACCATCTAGTAAGCTACTGCTACCGCCTTACATTTCTGAGTTTTAAGGCATGGAAATTTGCGCCTCGCTGCCCCAAAGCGTGTTTGCGGACATTGCATGTCCTCGAAATAGTTTTTTAGTTTCTCATACATGCAGGTTTCTATGCGATGTTTCTCGCATCATCGAGCATTTAGTAAATTCGCAATTAATGATTTGAATAACAAACTTCAAGGCGAGTGCTTATTCACAGAGCTATTACGATAACACTGACCGTCTGTCTGTGTAATACTATTGACTGGATTGTATAATAAAGGCATCCTCAACGTATGCTGATGATTGGTCTAATAGTCAGAGTACCCGGATGTTTCGCCGCGGATCCTGGGTACAAATTTAGACACAATATTTTTGTAAACCACAAATTTTTGTGGTTTTGCCTACATCGGGTACAAATGACCGGCCTGACGTGCCTGTGTTAGGGCTTACATTTATGGCACTTAAAGGTTTTATGAATATTTTTAGATAATAAGGATGAGAAACAAGCGCATATTCTACCTGATGGTACTACTTACCATGCTGTGGTTGAAACCACCCCTGAAGATTGAAATGTAATGCCTCGTAAAAATACATCAACTTTTTTTTCGTCATGCATTTTTTCTATGTTAGAATAAATTTCCGTTGCCTTTGAAACATGTTCTTTAATGTATGAAAAAACAAGCATTGATAAATCAAACCTTAAAAAAACTTCTATCGTTTTATGTTGTAAGTTGGCAAACTTAAAAAAGTTTTAAGTTTAAATTTTTTTAAGTTTGCTAAAAACTAAAAAAGTTTTTGTATTAAAAACGGTTTTAATTCGTATGTACTAGTTTATGTTGTAAGTTAGCAAACTTATAAAAGTTTTATGTTTAATTTTTTTTTAAGTTTGCTAAAAACTAAAAAAAGTTTTTGTATTAAAAACGGTTTTACTTCGTATGTACTAGCGGGGTACGAATCGTTTTTAACCCGGCTGCCTCAGAAAGAGGGTAGTGTTTTTTTATTGGGAACGCTCTGTACTTAGACCCTTTAACCCTAACCCAATTTAATGGTCTAAGGCTCTGTGGCCTAAACGTCTTGACGGATTTTAACGTCGTTAGATTAATCTTAATTGTGGAAGTAATGGTTGTTTATAAAATTTTCCTCTTTTTAGTAAATTTTTTATGCAATCGTTTTTTTAATTACAGTTTTAGCCTTTAACCTTGCTAAGTATAGTAATCGATAATAAGTGACTGTTACGGCCCTGAGTTACCCTGACAAAAGCCGATTGAACTAGGGCCCATCAGTAGTCCAACTCGACGAGTAACAGAGGGGAGGGTCCAATGACCTTTGGGTAATTAAATTATAACGGCTAACAAAGAAGCAAGCACCACTTACCGATTGGCGGATGTAGGGTTGACCACGAGGTACCTGTCAGGTGATAAGTGATGTGCATGTAAGTAGTGTGCAGTAATGTGTACAATGTGTAACCTGACATCCCCGCTGATCCTGGACTGCAGATCCTAAGGCGCTGCCTCTCTCCAAATGTGGGATCCATTAAGGGGGGGATTCACCAATTGAAAACTTCTACTTCTATTTTCACATTTTAGTTTATCTACTTTATTGTACATTTAATTAACTTCAAATTCAACCAAATCAACGTTAATCGACATTAAAACAAGTGACACGCTGCACAACTTAAGGACGGTTGGTCAAAGTTCAAAGTCCCAGGTTCACTTAGCACAAAACTATAACCACGAGAAGAACGCGGTCTCGTCTCGAGGCCCAACCTTCAGCATTCTCTCGACAAAGTAAAAGTCTTATCACGCTATCAACCGACGCACTAATTACTCGTCGATGCAAATAACGACATAAAGGTTCCTTTAATCACTCCAAACTCCAAGTAGGCCTCATTATCACGAACACGTTCAAAACAGACAACTCAATTCGAGGCGATCTAATTAGACCCAAATGTTCAATAGTAATTCAAAATGGCGCGCACAATTAACACAAGCTTTAAGCCTTCAAGTCCAAACACCGGCCGCGCGCAACCGTATACCAGTCACAAACGATACTTAAAACAGTTACAACAACAATTATATGATTCCGGCCTCGTTATCACGAAAATAAATTAAGATAACACTGTAAGAGGCTCGCGACGTATAATCGACCCGGGCGCTACGCAAATAAAATCAAGAATAAGCCTCGTTGTCACGTATATTAACGATAAAATACAACTCCATGGAGGCCGTCCTTTCGACGAAAACTATTATGTAACGCCCGACGTCTAACCGGCGCGGTGTCACCGCTCAAGGATTCCGGCCGACTGGGCGCTTGCTGTGCGCGTACGACACAGAAAGCCCCTGCCTCCCGCCGCAACGCTAACCGTTTTCTCACCCCGCTCGAGATTATCGTGATGATAGATAATCGTTCGTGAACAAACCCCCGTCCCGGACATAAGAACCTATGTCCGCGAGTAAATTGGCAACCGGGATAGGGTCGCGACGGCACGTTGCAACCAAAACCTCGGCCACTAACGCGACGGAGATGCGCTCTTGCAACCCCCACCACCGCCTCAAATCATCGCCCCAGCGTGGGCAAGCCGGAGAGTCGAATTTCCCCTGGATGCTCTTCTTGGACATCGCAGTATCTAAATAAGTCCTGTTGCTGGACAGAAATTCGACGACCTCCTTCAAATATCTATCCGTGCATCTACAATCCGTTCCGCAATCTGACCGGATCTGGTCCGGCAAACCGCGACGCGATACGAAGCGGCCCAGCGTGGCCACAAAGGCTTCAGTGCTGAGGGCACTTACAAGTTTTAAGTGAACGGCCTTAGTGGCGAGGCACACGAAAACGCAAGATAGGCCTGATGTGAACGCGTGTTACGTAGGTTGGAAGACTTGACGAGGAAGGGCTAGCAAAATCGGTTCTGACTCCAGCGAATGGTCGGATGGCCCTGACGTGGTCGGGTGGTAAGTCACCCATCATCGGCTGCGGTATGGTGGCCCTCAATCTACAACAACGTATGTTCCCAAAAATGACGCTCCGAATTGTGCGTCGGCCAGCCAAAATCCCAAACTCCCACTGCAAATTAGCCTCATTCTGAACTTGATGGTGAGTTACCAGCAACCGAAGCACAATAATAAAGCACAAGAGAAAAAAACACAAAAACAAAAAACGAAAGGGACACATTTTAAGAGCTACATCGTAAAATTGTAAAATGTCACACACTCTGACAGTAAGCTCTACTAACAATCTTTCAACATATCCAATTTCTATTCATACTTCTACTCGCCCCGGTGTACGCGCACAATTAATCTATATCCAATATGAAGCGATCTCCTCTCGGGTCACACATTCTTAGCATTTCAAAACTCAAAAGGGCCTCTTGTCACTTAAAGCACGAGAGACAATCATTAAGAGGCGTTTGTTACGCGTCCGAGCGCTTCGCACGTAACCGTCATACTTTAAGAGTAGCTTTTCCAAACATGCAGTTCTATGCTCATGCTTCATCCAAGCCTCAAAGTTTATATTTTTTTTTTATTTTAATGGTTTGTTTTGCATCAATACTCAAACTACTATGCAAAACTTGAGACAAACTATAACAAACTTATTGGCCGATGCGCATTGATCAAAACAGATAAATTAAGCAAAACGATAAACATAAAGGATAACCATATCCCCTTTTTCCAAAATAAATATCTTCGACAATGCCAACAAAATGTGAAAACATAAGGAGGATTAATTTTTATTTCCTTCGGCACAAATAGTTACTCAATTTCAATTTTATTTTCAACAAAGCAAGCATAATGATCAAATATATTTACAACAACATATGTACACGTATTCAAAGAGCATTTCAAATTCACCTTTTTACTCACAACCGCTACAACCTTGAAACATTTCGCGGAAAAACCAAAGCAAATTTTTTTTCCTAAGCATTCAAAGCTCCAAGTGAGCCCCAGTCTCCCCACCAACCAAGTGAAGGCCACACCGCGTTTAAACCCGAATCCAATAAAGCGCGAACCGTTAAATAGTCGACACTCGGGTTGTACGCCTTCACTGAGGCCGTCGGCAATAGAATAGTTTGACAAGTGGACTGTAGACGGCTCAAAAGGATCAGTGGAGGCGGCCGTGGTGGGAGCTAGGGCGGCAGCTACCTAGTTGGAGCTGCCTCCATCGGACTGGCACTCGAACCGGGGGAACGGTGACTCGCAGGCGAGCGCCGAGCGTTGCCCGACAGGGGGCGTGACTGAGCGCCCCCGCCCGTGAGAGTCGAGGGCCCGGCAGAGCCCCGAGAGGAAGAGCCGGTCGTACCCAGGCACAAAACGGCAAGGTGATTGCCCCGGCAGTGCGATGGCATCACTACTAAATACTAATTACCATCAAATTAAATTCAATACAAATTCCTACAAATACAAATTACTATTTATCAAATTAAATACAAATTACACTACAAATACAGGTACACACTACGGTCGATGAACAATGTCACGCTCGGGCGACTGACCCTTCGGCAATTAATCCACCATAATTATACAATAACGATAATACGATAATTCACGATTGTGTGATAACGATAATTATCCACCTTACCCGACTCGTGACGGTACCTAAACCTAAAATACACTCCCGCTTGCTCAGCCTAGAGGGCGTGGTCTCTAATTCTCCCCACCGCTTACAAACAAAGTAAGCGAACAAGAAAAAGAAAAGAAAAAAAATATTTTTATTACATATTACGGCCGGGAGTGATTGTAACAATCAACCACGCTCTGCAATCAGCATGTGCGTGGTTCTGTACACCGATCCGCTAGCAAAACAACAAAAAAAATATTATATTACGGCCGGCCGTGATTGCAGAAACAATCAACCACGCTCTGCTACCAGCTTGTTACGGCCCTGAGTTACCCTGACAAAAGCCGATTGAACTAGGGCCCATCAGTAGTCCAGCTCGACGAGTAACAGAGGGGAGGGTCCAATTACCTTTGGATAATTAAATTATAACGGCTAACAAAGAAGCAAGCACCACTTACCGATTGGCGGAGGTAGGGTTGACCACGGGGTACTTATCAGGTGATAAGTGATGTGCATGTAAGTAATGTGTACAATGTGTAACCTGACATCCCCGCTAATCCTGGACTGCAGATCCTAAGGCGCTGCCTCTCTCCAAATGTGGGATCCATACAGGGGGGCGTTCACCAATTGAAAACTTCTACCTTCTATTTTCACTATTTTAGTTTATCAACTTTATTGTACATTTAATTAACTTCAAATTCAACCAAATCAACGTTAATCGACATTAAAACAAGTGACACGCTGCACAACTTAAGGACGGTTGGTCAAAGGTCAAAGTCCCAGGTTCACTTAGCACAAAAATATAATCACGAGAAGAACGCGGTCTCGTCTCGAGGCCCAACGTTCAGCGTTCTCTCGACAAAGTAAAAGTCTTATCACGCTATCAACCGACGCACTAATAACTCGTCGATGCAATTAACGGCATAAAGGTTCCTTTAATCACTCCAAACTCCAAATAGGCCTCATTATCACGAACACGTTCAAAACAGACAACTCAATTCGAGGCGGTCTAATTAGACCCAAATGTTCAATAGTAATTCAAAATGGCGCGCACAATTAACACAAGCTTTAGGCCTTCAAGTCCAAACACCGGCCGCGCGCAACCGTATACCAGTCACAAACGATACTTAAAACGGTTACAACAACAATTATATGATTCCGGCCTCGTTATCACGAAAATAAATTAAGATAAAACTGTAAGAGGCTCGTGACGTATTATCGACCCGGGCGCTACGCAAATAAAATCAAGAATAAGCCTCGTTGTCACGTATATTAACGATAAAATACAACTCCATGGAGGCCGTCCTTTCGACGCAAACTATTGTGTAACGCCCGACGTCTAACCGGCGCGGTGTCACCGCTCAAGGATTCCGGCCGACTGGGCGCTTGCTGTGCGCGTACGACACAGCAAGCCCCTGCCTCCCGCCGCAACGCTAACCGTTTTCTCGCCCCGCTCGAGATTATCGTGATGATAGATAATCGTTCGTGAACAAACCCCCGTCCCGGACATAAGAACCTATGTCCGCGAGTAAATTGGCAACCGGGATAGGGTCGCGACGGCACGTTGCAACCAAAACCTCGGCCACTAACGCGACGGAGATGCGCTCTTGCAACCCCCACCACCGCCTCAAATCATCGCCCCAGCGTGGGCAAGCCGGAGAGTCGAATTTCCCCTGGATGCTCTTCTTGGACATCGCAGTATCTAAATAAGTCCTGTTGCTGGACAGAAATTCGACGACCTCCTTCAAATATCTATCCGTGCATCTACAATCCGTTCCGCAATCTGACCGGATCTGGTCCGGCAAACCGCGACGCGATACGAAGCGGCCCAGCGTGGCCACAAAGGCTTCAGTGCTGAGGGCACTTACAAGTTTTAAGTGAACGGCCTTAGTGGCGAGGCACACGAAAACGCAAGATAGGCCTGATGTGAACGCGTGTTACGTAGGTTGGAAGACTTGACGAGGAAGGGCTAGCAAAATCGGTTCTGACTCCAGCGAATGGTCGGATGGCCCTGACGTGGTCGGGTGGTAAGTCACCCATCATCGGCTGCGGTATGGTGGCCCTCAATCTACAACAACGTATGTTCCCAAAAATGACGCTCCGAATTGTGCGTCGGCCAGCCAAAATCCCAAACTCCCACTGCAAATTAGCCTCATTCTGAACTTGATGGTGAGTTACCAGCAACCGAAGCACAATAATAAAGCACAAGAGAAAAAAACACAAAAACAAAAAACGAAAGGGACACATTTTAAGAG
Source organism: Parnassius apollo (assembly GCA_907164705.1). Taxonomy (NCBI): domain Eukaryota; kingdom Metazoa; phylum Arthropoda; class Insecta; order Lepidoptera; family Papilionidae; genus Parnassius; species Parnassius apollo. Next base: position 3,536,119 of record CAJQZP010001449.1, on the reverse strand, counting down.
CTACATCGTAAAATTGTAAAATGTCACACACTCTGACAGTAAGCTCTACTAACAATCTTTCAACATATCCAATTTCTATTCATACTTCTACTCGCCCCGGTGTACGCGCACAATTAATCTATATCCAATATGAAGCGATCTCACCGTGCAGCAGGCACGAGACTCCCAAGCAGGGCACACCGTGGAGGTGTGCCCTGCTTGGGAGGAGCACCGCCGTGTCCTCGTAGCGGCGATAGGCAGCGGCGACCTCTCGCGTCCGGCCCTGGTCGAAGCCATGGTCAGGAGCGAGACGGAATGGGATGCCGTCACCACCTTCTGCGAAGCAGTGATGCTAGCGAAGGAGGTGGCGGAGCGGGAGAAGGAAAGAGCAGCAGCTTTCCTCCCAGGCCGCCGCGGGAGACGCCCCGGGCGTCGGGGGCTACGTCGTGGCCCCCGGCCACCGTAGGCGCGGGCCTGTGGACGGCGAGCAATGGGTAGCTCGTCGTCCGTCCGTCTAACGACGACAGGCCGTGTCGACGGCGCGTTTTGTTCCACGCGCGCCTCAAAGAGCTGTCAGCAGCGTGATGGGGCCCGCAAGGGCCGACGCCTGCCGGGGCTGCGGGCTATTCGAAAGAGATACCGCGGCTCCGGAACGTAAGGGCACTGAAGGAACACGGATGGTTTTTAGTCAGTAAAAGTCTGACACTCCCTTACGCTCCACCCAGAGCGAAAGGGGTCATTAGATGATTTTCCATCCGCAAAAAAAAAAAAAAAAAGGCCTTCAAGTCCAAACACCGGCCGCGCGCAACCGTATACCAGTCACAAACGATACTTAAAACGGTTACAACAACAATTATATGATTCCGGCCTCGTTATCACGAAAATAAATTAAGATAAAACTGTAAGAGGCTCGTGACGTATTATCGACCCGGGTGCCGCGCAAATAAAATCAAGAATAAGCCTCGTTGTCACGTATATTAACGACAAAATACAACTCCATGGAGGCCGTCCTTTCGACGCAAACTATTGTGTAACGCCCGACGTCTAACCGACGCAGTGTCACCGCTCAAGGATTCCGGCCGACTGGACGCTTGCTGTGCGCGTACGACACAGCAAGCCCCCGCCTTCCGCGCAACGCTAACCGTTTCCTCGCCCCGCTCGAGATTATCGTGATGATAGATAATCGTGCGTGAACAGCGACAAACTAGTTCATAATTCAACATGACAGTAATATTACATTTATGCGCTGTAGGGATGTGTTCTCTATTCAATTTTAGCTATGACTAGCGATCCGCCCCGGCTTCGCACGGGTAATTTTTGGATTTCGACAACAGCGCCACCTACCGGGTCCAATAGAGTTTTCAAACCATCAGTAATAGATTTCCACAATGTAACTGTTCATTTAATTAATAAATCAATATTTATGAAATCTAGATTGCGTTTAAGATATACCGCAAATACTATGAATGAATGTGTCACGAACTAGGCTCAGTAAATAGCTCTCTTACAATTTCTTCTAGCATATGTCAATATAATTTAGCGCGTTGACTTTTTACCAACTTATTTCTTATTTAAGATGCGCATATTTCATCCACATCATTGTAGTTTGGTAGCTTCAGGGGCTAAATATTCGTCGTAAATTTTAAAGAACGCGAGTAACCCTTGTTCGATATACGAAGGTACCAATTAAATTGTTAATTGCGATAGTTTTTATGGCATAGGAGCACACAGTCCACCCAATGGTAGTATACTTTGGCCTATACACATCAACATCTATCCTCGATTAAGAATCAAAATGCAGATATTATGTCGTCACCCCTGAGCACTAAGATGAAATGCCTTGTTTCCAATCAAAAGTTTCTCCTGTTCTCTACACTCACCATACGGAACACAACAACATTGAGCTGCTATTTGACACTGGTATTCTGTGAGAGCGTAGTTCTTCCCGAGGACGAGGTCGAGTCGACCCACTCGTGCTACTACTATAATATGGCTGCAACATGGCTCTACCATGTAAAAAAGACTGTGAGGTATCGAATCTTAGTCCTCAGAGGTGACAACGCAGAAGTCCAGGGACTGCAGTAGCCCTTTACCATCAGGTGTAATGCATGTTCAATTATCATTTCTGTTTTATAAAAAAAAACAGCAGGTTGGATATGGTGGTTGATAAGTGCTTCTTTTTAACAGTTGCCGATTCCTTTAGTTGGCTTATGTAAATATATCAATAGCGATTATAAACCAATGTCTCTTAAACGTTAATTGGAGGTAACGTATTTTTTAAATAGAAATACAGTTTAAGTCACAAAAATACACAGGCACTCGCAACTAACTCCAAACAGGAAAGGCTTTACCAAGGTCTTCTTTACCAGTAAGTTCACTTCTTTACGGTAGAGATAAGATTGTGTTACTCACGTAGACGTATATAGTAAAAAGTACACTATCAACTATGAAATCCTTTCGTTGGTAGAAATAAGATCAGTCAGTCGCTCATACACAGAAAAAAAGAGAATCAATTTTACAATACTCTTTATTGCACACAAAATAATACAAAGAACAACAAACTTAAAACGATAAATTTATGTACAATTAGGTGGCCTTATCGCTAAACAGCGATCTCTTCCAGACAAACCTTGGTGAAGGAGATCTTCAAATTCAAATCAAATTGTTAATTAACCATTTTTTAAAATAGAATAAGGGTGACAAACGAGCACATAGTCCACCTGATGGTAAGTGGATGCTGTGGCCCATAGACGTCTACATTAATCCTCAATTAACCTGTACGCTCTGACAGCGCGCGACATGTTATACTGAATCAAAACACAGATACGTTTTCACTTCTGATGACTAAGTTATGTTCTTTGTAACTTTGTTTGTGGTGTACAATAAAGTATATTCATTCATTCATTCATTCACTAAGATGGAATGCCTCGTTTCCAGTAAAAAAGGGTCTCCTGATCTCTACACTCACCATACGAAACACAGTAGTATTAGGCTGGTATTCAGTGAGAGCGTGGTCCTTACCCGGTCGAGTCGACCCATTCGTGCTACAACCATAGTATACAACATGTAACATAATTAACGCACTTTAAGAAAGTAGTTTGTTCAGAATCGTTTACTGAATCGATTCCTATCATTTTTAATATAGGTAATTTTTTTATCCCAAAAATAATTAAAACTACGTAAATTACAGTCACACTAAATCTGTACAGTCAAAACAAACTGAAATGGACCGTAACTTAAGGCAATAAGACTTTTAAGAGTGCAGTTTTATTTGTATTATTACTAATTATGTCATTCAATAAAAATAAAGAAAAATGAACTTTATTTCAAGCACGTTAAAGTCTTTGCGTTCGTGGATTTGTACTGTGACCACAACATTCTTCCGGAATTAGTATAACTAATTTGATAAATAATCAGTGCATAAAAATGTTTAACTAAAAATTCAATGTATTAATTATGATTATAACATAATATACGGTACGACTTACCATTGACGTCCGTCGAATTGGAGGTGGGAGGGGGGTGGAGGGAGGGCGGGGGGAGGTGTACTACACCCCCTTAAAAGGAAAAGTTGCGGAGCCCCCCCCTTTTTTTGAGTTTTTTCAATTTTCATTCTGAGGAAATTTTATTTTTTTATGGATAAATATTAAGTGTAAAAAACCATGGGGACCTCTTGGGGGGGAAGGGGGTACCCCCTAAGGAAGGGGGAACCCCCTTCACCAAAAATAAATAGAGAGACTCATTCAGAGGGATTTCTGTATCTATTTTGAGACTGCAACGTCTCCGGCGCTGCGGGAAGAGCAGCATCTACGCCTTTGCGTAACAAATCGCAGGCATCCAGCCTCGCCTCCGCAGCTTCGGCTCGTCCGGTGCCTACGATTTATTACAGCAGGCGGAGGCTGCTCTCCCAACGCGCCTCCGGCTCACTCTAGGGGTAGGACAGACTCGTACCACGTGGAGTCGGGGTCTGTTGATTCGGTTCCTTGACATAAGTTGAACCTAACCTATTTTATTTGTTATCTGTCCTAATAGGTGGGTACTGTTTTATACAATTTTATACACATATTGATTTAATTAATTCTTAGAAATCGTCAGTTTTACGTTACGTCCCACAAGCCGGCAAAAAACGGTAAACACTACACATTTTATTTTTAATAGCTCATAATGATAATAATTCTGTAATTTAAATATAAACTGTTAAATATATGTGTATGCATGAAAACTATTTAAATGAGTACAAAATATAATTATTTACGTAAAATGCTACCGAACGTATGACAACAAAACGAACGTTCAATGGCGAGAATTCCATGTAATCTGTGGTAAGGATTGACGTAAATATTATAAAAATAATTGATTTTCAATAATTTTTTCTCAAAAAGTACGCGTTTCCGCATGTTGAAATTTTGCGCGTGTGTTTACAATAGTGTAACCTTTCTGTAAAAAAACTATCATATAATCTGAGATAGGGATTGACATAAATATTGCAAAAATAACTGATTTTCAATATATTTTTCTCAAAAAGTACGCTTTTCCGCATGTTGAAACTTTACGTGTGTGCTTATATCAATGTAACCTTTCTTTAAAAAAAATATCAACCCCCAACTCGACGGACGTCAGTGGAAAGTTTAGCCGAAATCAATCAATAGCATTCATCGCGATGACTGGACAATAAAAGGCGTCGCCCTTGTATCCGTTATTAGTTCGTTCATTTACACAGCTGTGCTCGCTTTAATGGACGCTTTTGTTTGAGATTGTGGAGGCCGTTTCGTTGAGAGCATACATGGAAGTAAAATTCTAGTAAAGAATCTACCATCCTCACCATCTGAACGCTTGGCGGTCCACCACTGTGCGTTTTTCTACAAGTTTTCTACCTCGTATAACTTCTCCCTGGAATTGTTTACCACCGGCAATTTTTCCGATTTGACTTAGGGACCTTCAAGAAAATATTGTTGAGACAATCAATTTTGGTACATGGATGACCGAGCTTTGCTCGGTATTTTTTCGCAAATCGTGTTTTTTGGAAATCATATTTAGATACAAATTACATACTGATGAAACATGAATAATATTTTTGGATCTTACTGACGAATCATGAGTGCAATTAGTTTCATTTAATTTTTATTGTTTTTAAAAAAATACTAAAAAAAGGGCTCGAAATAATAGATTTTGTAATAAAAGAAAAGAATTTGAAAAAAAAAAAGGAAAAAATCGGACCGTAAACATCTGGACTCGAACCAGGGTCACTACGATCTCGGCACTACTCGGTACTGGGGTACTTTCAGCTATTATAACCCTTAACACATTACCAAAATTTACCTTCGTATTCTAATGGTATTGTAGCAGTTTTTCATTGCCTGAAAACACGAATAAAACAACATTTTCTAAAAATGAATCCTAGCTAGATCGATTTATTGCCCCCGAAACCCCCTGGACACTAAATTTCATGAAAATCGTTGGAGCCGTATATATATAAGAATTGCTCGTTTACAGGTATTGGATAGGTAGTTTTCTATTAGCTTTAACGATTATAGAAATGAATTTGGCTAAGCCCCATGACGTGTAGTGGCGGTTAAGAATATCCACTACCCCATATCTTCCCGTGGGTGTCGTAAGAGGCGACAGAGGGAGACAGGCAGGAGATGGGCAGCAGCATCTTCCTGATAACAGCAACTGTACGACAAAAAAAAAAAAAAAAAAAACTGCGGTTGCCAACCCGCTCGCCAAGCGTGGCAACTATGGCAATATACCCCCCATGAACAATTACACAAATAGACGGCCCCCAGTCCCCGGCGGCCCCGCTATTCCTGGCTACGGTGGCGACCATGGTAACGGCGGGGCAGGGGGTGCTAAGAATCTCCGGTGGAGGTTCGGTTGCCACCTATGACGACTCGACCTGGCAACATTTAACGCACGCACACTGAGGACTGACGAGAAGATCCTGGAGCTGGAAGAAGAGATAGACAAGTTGCGCTGGAGTATTATAGGATTATCCGAGGTCCGAAGAGAGGGGGAGGACACGGTGATTCTCGAATCCGGCAACTTGTTCTATCACCGGGAGGGCGACCATCTGTCCCAAGGAGGTGTCGGATTTATCGTCCACAAGTCTCTCGTCAACAACGTTGTACAGATTGAGAGTGTGTCGACGAGGGTCGCGTACCTGATACTCAGAATCACCAAACGGTATTCGCTGAAGGTCATACAGGTTTACGCACCAACGTCGGCACATTCCGATGAGGAGGTGGAGGAAATGTATGAGGATATTTCCAAAGCCATACATTCCTCCAAAACCCACTACACGGTGTTGATGGGAGACTTCAATGCAAAACTAGGCACAAGAGAAAGCGGTGAGCTGAAGTTAGGGAAATTTGGAGTAGGGCAACGGAACCGAAGGGGCCAGCAGCTGGCCGACTTTATGGAGAAAGAGGGACTCTTTATGATGAACTCTTTCTTCCAGAAGCGGCCCCACAGGAAGTGGACCTGGTCGAGCCCCGACGGTTCGACAAAAAATGAGATTGACTTCATTATGACGACCAGACGCCAACTGTTCAGTGATGTCTCAGTGATCGCAAGGGTGAAAACTGGCAGCGATCACCGAATGGTTAGAGGCACACTGAACCTAAACGTTAAGTTGGAGAGGTCTCGTCTAATGAAGTCAACGCTCCGTCCCCCTCGTGCTCTGATCCAAAATCCCGAAAACTTTCAGCTCGAGTTACACAACCGCTTTCAGTGCCTACAAGATTGCAATGCAGTGGACGATATGAATGACAAGCTCGTGGAAACTGTCCATGCGGTCGGAGCTAAGTTCTGCAAGACCCGCCGCAGAAGAACACAAAAACTCTCCGATCACACTCTTAATCTCATGGCTGTTAGACGGGAGATGAGGCTGCAATCGTCAACAGATTTGACAGCATACAGGCAACTGAACAGACAGATCTCCAAATGCATGCGGCGAGACTTACGCAACTTTAATACTGCTCGTATTAAAGAAGCGATCGAGCGGAACCAGGGCTCCAAAGTCTTTGCCAGAGATCTATCTGCCAGAAAGAGCCAACTGTCAAGGCTGAAGACTGAGTGTGGCAGCATCGTTTCCGGGACACCTGAGATTTTGAGTGAGATTGAGAGGTTCTATGGGCAGCTGTACACATCATCGTTGGAGCCACACGCAAGTGTGAGTAACGATCCAAGAGCAAGTCTTATCCGACACTATTCCGATGATATCCCGGACGTCAGTCTAAGCGAGATTAGAATGGCTCTCCAGCACCTTAAAAACGGCAGGGCCCCAGGCGAGGATGGAATTACAGCGGAGCTTCTGAAAGCGGGTGGAACACCGGTACTTGAAGTCCTTCAGAAGCTCTTCAATTCCGTCCTCCATGGTGGCACTACTCCAGAGGCGTGGAGCAGAAGTGCGGTGGTCTTGTTCTTTAAGAAAGGCGACAACGCTCTCTTGAAGAACTACAGACCGATTTCCCTTCTGAGCCGCGTCTACGTGCTGTTTTCGAGAGTCATTACGAATCGTCTCGCACGCAGACTCGACGACTTCCAGCCTCCCGAACAAGCCGGTTTCCGAAAAGGCTTCAGTACCATAGACCACATACATACCCTGCGGCAGATTGTACAGAAGACTGAAGAGTACAATTTGCCACTTTGCCTGGCGTATGTGGACTATGAGAAAGCCTTTGATTCCGTCGAAATTTGGGCGGTGCTGCAGTCCCTTCAGCGGTGCCAAGTTGACTGTCGGTATATTGAAGTGCTGAAGTGTTTGTACAGTAGGGCTACGATGGCTATCCGAGTACAGAACCAGAGCTCGAAACCTATCCAACTGCAGAGAGGTGTAAGACAGGGTGACGTTATATCCCCGAAACTCTTCACCGCTGCTTTGGAAGACGTTTTCAAGCTACTGGACTGGAAAGGATACGGTATTAACATCAATGGCGAGTACATCACTCACCTTCGATTTGCCGACGATATAGTCCTTATGGCAGAATCGCTGGAGGACTTAAGCACTATGCTCAATGACCTCAATAGTGCCTCCCAACGGATAGGTCTTAAGATGAACATGGACAAAACAAAGATTATGTTTAATGTCCATGTCACACCTATGCCGGTAGTTGTTGGGAGCACTATGCTCGAAGTTGTTGACGAGTACGTTTACCTGGGACAAATAGTCCGACTAGGTAAGTCCAACTTCGACCGAGAGGTCAATCGACGGATTCAACTCGGCTGGGCAGCGTTCGGGAAATTACGACATATCTTCTCGTCAGGTATACCTCAATCTCTGAAAACTAAAGTGTACAACCAGTGCGTGTTGCCAGTGATGACTTACGGATCAGAGACGTGGTCCTTCACTGCTGGCCGTATGAGGACGCTCAAGGTCGCTCAGCGAGCTATGGAGAGGGCTATGCTCGGAGTTTCTCTGCGTGATAGACTCAGAAATGAGGATATCCGCAGTAAAACCAGATTGACCGACATAGCCCAACGGATTAGTAAGCTGAAGTGGCAATGGGCCGGCCATATAGCTCGAAGAACCGATAACCGATGGGGAAGAAAGGTTCTCGAGTGGCAGCCTCGTACCGGTAGGCGTAGTGTAGGGCGACCCCCACTAGATGGAGTGACGACCTGGTAAGATATGCAGGAATTCGATGGATGCAGGTGGCTCAGGACCGTGCTTTGTGGCATTACTTGGGGGAGGCCTATGTTCAGCAGTGGACTTGTGAAGGGCTGTGATGATGATGATGATGAAGCCCCATGACGTGCTACGGACTCGTTTTAGTTTAGTTTTAGTTACTAACAATGTCAGATGGTATTATAAAAGAGTACAAAAGAAAACATATCTGCTTAATTGAATCCGAAAATCTGATTCATAAAATATTTTGAAATTCTGTTTTCAAACCGATTGCTTCTGGAGCATAGAGTTTTTATCTTGGTAGCTCCTCATTAAAGTTGTATCAAGGATGCAACATAAATGCATTGATCGAGCATCGATTGACCAGAAAGGGAGCTAATTCTAATTTTATTAAAAAACGCGGTACTCATGTACAATACAAAAATTCTCGATATCGTAGGGTTAATATTAAAGTTTAAAAGGAACCAGTAATAATACAATTCGACCTATAGGTAAAATTATGGTATATTCGCTTTGTATTATTACAATACTATATACTACAAACTATGAAATAATGATACAATTAGGATAATTGTACTACGAAATCCGACCCTGGTTACGTCATGTTTTGATATGACGTTTGTATTATGACAGATGTGCTACTTTTTCTTGTATGAAAAAGATATGAGTAAAATACACTAACCATCAAAAAAATCGGCCCACCAGCGTTTTTGCCGCAAATCACGTTTTTCTAAAGCAGAACCAATCAAAACGTTTAAGTACTGAAATGTTAATTGTTAATTTAACTTGTTTATTTACCCCAATTTAATCACAGTTTAAACATTAAAATGATTTTTTGTAAGTAATTTTCATTTAAAAACCAAAATCTTTAATTTTTCACGATTATTTTATGTATACAATTGTTGCAATTTAATATTGTGTATTCCCCTCTTCTTACTCGAATGACAGCCTGCATTCGCCGTTTCAATGACCTTATCAAGATTTTGATGGTCTCTTGAGGGATTCGGTTCCATTCTTCCCTAATGGCGGTTTCAGGGTCTCCTAATGTTGTAGGGACTGGATTACGCGCTCTAACCTTTTGTTTTAGGGTGTCCCACATGTGCTCTATAGGGTTGAGATCAGGGCTTCTTGCTGGCCACGACATAACCCGAATGGCGACCTCTTCAAGGTTATCGGTTGTGATGCGCGCTACGTGTGGTCGTGCATTATCATGCATTAATTCAAAGGTCTCTCCAATATAGCCGGCGTATGGCACTACATGGTCTTCTAAGATCTCTGTGATGTAGCGTGCTGCAGTTAAAGCACCTCTTCGTATGAAAACCAGCTCAGTGCGTCCAGACAAAGATATCCCAGCCCAAAACATTACAGAGCCTCCACCATAACTGGCAGTTTCTCTTATGCAACACTGGATATAACTTTCACCTGGTCGTCGCATGACATTACGGCGTCCGTCAGAACCGTATAAAGTCATTCGACTCTCATCACTAAAAAGAACTGACTCCCATTGGTCTATAGTCCAGTTGATGTGGTTACGCGCAAATTGAAATCTGGCTTGTCGATGAGCTGTGGTCAATTCTGGTCTTGTTGCTGGCTTGTGAGGTCTTAAATTCTGCTCACGAAGTCTCCTTCTCACAGTACTATCACTTATAGCTACACCTCGATCTTCACGTAAGCGTCGCTGGAGATCAACACCAGATAGGTGCCGATTTCGTAGAGCTGATAACACTATAAATCGGTCATCCCTTTGAGTTGTCACCCTATGTCTTCCAGATCCAGATCTTCTTCGATACTGCTCAGTCTCCAGAAACCTTTGGTAAACTCGTCGCACTGCAGAACGGCTCAGATTTGACCTCCTGGCCACGATACGTTGACTTAAGCCTTGTTGCAGCAAAGCCACAACTTGGGCCGCCTCAGCTTCAGTAGTGTCCATTATTTTTAGACAAAGTAATCAAAGCTACAGCCTCAGTAAATAAACTTAACGTCATTAACGAGAAATCCCTAAAAAGTCTGTGTCGGACTGAAATAACGGTTCGAATTTGTTCTGACGTAAAACAACGAAATCAGCACTCAAAAGTATTTCTGTATAAAAAATTGTAAAGTACCTTCAAGTGCAATAAGATTTACGACAAACAAGGTGTCAAACATCATATCCGACCCTCAAAATAAAAAACAAATGTGTGAAACAGCTTTTAAGTGAAACAATCGATAAATTTTAAACAAAAAATGCGTGGGTCGATTTTTTTGATGACCAGTATATTTAGAAGGGCCTATCCATCCTTTTGAGCCTTGGGGGAGCCATATGTTCAGTTAACCTGCGAAGAACTGTAATGAATGGCGTCTCAAAATGACCGTTACAGCCTATTTATATCTGTTGCGGTGGTCTCCCCCATAGATTGCCTTAGAGGACGAGTTGGCGACCACAGTTTCTAACATCCAGTGGTTATATCAGGAAGATAAAATTGCCCATCTCCTGGTTTATTCCCTCTGTAGCTGTTTACGACGCCCACGGGACGATATATCGTAGTGGATATTCTTTTATTTTTTATTTTATACGGCTCACCTGATGGTGATTACCGCCGCCCATGAACAGCTGCAACACGAGGGGGATTGAAGTTACGTTGTCGGCCTTTTAAAAAGGAATAAGCTCTTTTCTTGAAGGTCCCTAAGTCGTATCGGTCCGGAAAAATCTCTGGTCGTAGTTGTCTTACACCGCCACTACGTGGTCTATTATGTATATAATCAGCTCAATATCAAAATTAAATTAAATTTATACTAATGAAACATTTAAAATACGTCCATGTATCACTAGAGTGGAAGTTAATTATTTTTGTGTCTCGTGATTTCTTATCGATCGGCTGCTTGATACGTTTCATGATTCCGACATGACAACTGTAATGCCGGGTTAACAAATACGGGTTTTTGACGTGGTAGAAAGTTAAAAGTCCACCGCTGAATATCTCCGCCGTTGCATCACGTTTGGCAAGCAGACATTTGCGTGGTATAGCCACACTGCAGCTATATTATGGTTGTAGCACGAATGGGTTGGCTCGATCGGGGAAGGATCGCGTTCTCACAGAATACCACCGTAAAATAGCAGCTCAATCCTGCTGTATTTCGTATGGTGAGTATAGAGAACCGGAGACCCTTTTTACTGGAAACGAAGCATTCAATCTTAGTCCTCAGAGGTGGCAATGCATCTGCATTTTAAATCTTAATCGAGGGTAGATGTAGATGTCTATGTGCCACAGCATCCACTTACCATCAGGTGGACAGTGTGCCCGTTTATCGTCTTTATTCTATAGAAAAGTGCTTGCCAGCTTCTGCAAGCGATTTAATGTAATATAGAGTCACATAGACAATATTTAAAATGTAATTTATAATTTACTGTTTATATTCAATGTTGGGTAATAGGAAAATTCTAAAATAGAATAGAATAATTTTCATTCAACATAGTACTTGTACCACTGGTGCGGTTAAAATGCCTGTCCTGGGAAGAACCAGCAAGAAACTCAGTGAAACTTTTCTTTTAAATAAAATTAGTTTATCGGCCATGTTTCTATGTATAATATGGTCACTCTTTTAAAATATGAAGTATATTTTACTTTTTAACTGCCTCTTTGGTTTAGTGGTCGTAAACTCATAAAAATTGTTGATCATGAGGTCACTCATCGGGCATCACGGGGCGGGCCAAAATCAATTATTGGGTTTTTCTGTCAAGCAATTCTGAGTATTAGTGTGGTGTGAAGGAGATGGCGGTGTTTCACCCCGGGTCTCGGAAAGCAAGTAAAGCCGTTGGTCTCGTGCCTGATATCTCTCCGGTCGTGTCGGATTACCGTTCAATCGGACTACGAGAGTGTGGGAATAGAGAGTACACCTGCGTTCGCGCATACACTTGGGCACTATAACACTGTCCAACGCAGATGGTTAGTCTCCCTTGGCCCCTTGGATGGCTGGTCGTCGTGACCGAAATTCGATCTGGAGGACATTATTATCTTTCGAAGTTGACCAACGTTGGCCAAAGTTTGGCCAATATGTGTTGCCGGCTTTAAAGAATGTGGTCGATCGCGTCAGTGCTAGCTGTCAATTGTTTATATGGTCGGGACGACGCCACCGCGGCCGTAGAGCCTCATTGCGTCAATTGCGCCTTTATTAAAAATGCCTTGCATGTAATTGATACAATTCCATAGGCCTATTACTGCTCGGCGTTGAAAAATTTAGCCGTAGACCAGGGGTTCCCAAACTTTTTCAGTTTTCGGCGTACTCACAGATTTAGTATTTTGTTTCGGCGCCCCAGCTGGTCGAAATAAGGTGCAACGATGCTAAGTGGATTATTTACATTTAAACATTCACAATATAAAGCTGATAAGTAGTCGCAAAGGGAATAAGAATTATTAAAGCTTATGAACTTTAAGTTGGATATTCACTTTGGACCCTTTTCCGAGCGTAGGTACCTCACGGCGAGCGAGTGATGTATGCAGCGCGCGCTATTTGTATGGTTTATTTTGTACCCACAAATACCTAGGGTTAGTTTCCGGAGAATGGTAAACAAGAGCGCCCACGGTACCTTTCTTTGCGCTCTACGGCGTATCAGGGCGCCGCGGTGCACACTTTGGGAACCCCTGCCGTGGACGATATCGGTCAAGAGGGCATCATGAGCAACACACACACAACACGTTATTGTCTACAACTTTCACGATTGTTTTTTTTAATATAACTGAAGTGGCAAACGTTCAATACCTGGTAAATCCATGCTGCAGCTATATTTTAGTTGTAGCACGAATGGATCGGCTTGACCTAGAAGGACCACGCTCTCACAGAATACCAGTTTAAAATGGCAGTTTAATGCTTCTGTGTTTGTATGTAGGGAATCGTATACCATTTTTAATGGTAACAAAGTATTCTATCATAACCTTTAGAGATGACGACGCATGTGCATATTGATTCTTAATTGAGGATAGATGTAGATGTCAATGGGCCACAGCAACCACTTCCCATCAGGTGAGCTGTATGCTCGTTTGGTACCCTTATTTGTTTTTTTAAACTAACACAGTCCACCTGGATGGTAAGTGGCTCACTGCAGCTCATGAACACCTGCAGCCAATTCAAACAAAGATGCTACAAATGCGTACCTCTAAGGGCTAAGATGGAATATCTCACGGCTAGTAATTATACTGATAACGCCGGACTTATGGATCCTTTTGTCTTTCTTCATTACGTTGTAATGTTTAGACTAATTGGAGTCGTTATACTAAATGCTAACCGATGCTATACAAGGAATTCAAAAGTGTTTACCTACTCAAGTTTTTATGGAAATACTAAAGTCTACAAAGCTACAAACTATAAAAGACTGGCTTGTTACAATGACATTTCTTATGGCAAAATAATTTTGGATCGAGTACAAAAGCTTTACGATCGACGTGTTTAGAATTAATCTGTAGACTTAACATAGAGCAACACCGGTCATCGGCAGACCGGAGTGGAGTAGCCATTGCATTTTTCTACGATACAAAATTGTCATTTTATTCGGGGGAAAACTGTGCACACAAAAACAATCGTCTGTCATTACGTAATTCAAACACTAAATAAAAAAAAATAGTTTTGTTTCACGGAAAAACGCTGTGACCGATCCCCTCCGATCCGCCGGTGGCCCGTGTTGCCCCACTAGGATTGCCTCCTGTATTGTAGAGGTGTTGCATTGCATTTCTTGTTGCATAGCAAATTTTGATTGTGTACCAAGAGCTTTGCGTTCTACGTTTAATCTGTAGTTCTGGCTTTGAATGTACGCCTAGAAGCTTAAAGAAAAACCTTACTCCAACACTAGGATTTTCTCGTGTTTAACAGAGACAGTTTATAACATAAATTGCATAAGGACAAACATCCAGACTAGAAACAATTATTTGTAGGCCATCCAAATACTTGTTCCGTTCGAACCCGCGGCTCTCAGTGCCCCGAATCAATTCAAAGCCATTGCACGATAGAGCCTCCTGACTCCCGTGAACTTCCCGGTTTCTGAAATTGTGCCTTAAACTGTCTCACAGAATAAACATTAAATGAGGTACTTGACTGCCTCGTTGGTGTAGTGATCGCAGATGCAGTTGCTGATCATGACGTCCTGGGTTCGAATCCTTGGAAGAGCCAAAATCAGTTATTGAGTTTTTCTGTCACGAAATGCTCAATAGCAGCCCGGTGTCAGGAATTTGGCGGTGTTACGTCCCCGTGCTTCGGAAAGCATGTAATGCCGTTGGCACTGCGCATGATCTCTCTCTCTGGTCGTGTAGAATGACCGTCCCATCGGATTGTGAATCTGAGTGAATACAGAGTGCAACTGTGCTTGCGCATACGCTCGTGCATTATAATCCTGTCCTGCGTTGATGGCTGGTCTCCGTTAAGGTTGACTGCCGTGACCGAAATTCGATCTGGAGGACTATTGTTATTACCTTCATTACTCGATATTTATTGTCGTAAATAACATTACTCTCGGCGTAAAATCTTCTCTCATCTGTGATTCACCACTAATTATAGCTTTCTTACGTGTATATTCGCGTATTGTTGGAATCGGGTCGGGATATTGGAAGATTTAATGTCTATTCTATTTTGTAAATAATGGTGTAAGCCAGCGGTGTTGGTGAAGTTTTCACATAGTTCGTATTCAAAGACTTAGCAGTTATGGAGTTGTCCTACTTAACGTAATTTTCAAGACAGAATCCCCCGTAATAACTTCGGTTCCGTTGCCGCGAAATGTTTCAATCTGTTTTTTTTATAGGTTTAGGGTGACAAACGAGCACACAGTCCACCGGTGGTAAGTGAATGCTGTGGCCTATATACATCTACATCTATCCTCGATTACAAATCAAAATGCAGATGCGTTTTCTCCCTTGAGGACTAAGATGGAATGCCTCGATTCCAGTAAAAACGGGTCTCCGGTTCTCTACACTCACCATACAAAACACGGCAACATTAAGCTGCTATTTTACAATGGTACTCTTTGAGAGCGTGGTCCTTCCCCGGTCGAGCCGACCCATTCATGCTACAACCATAATATAGCTGCAGCGTGGCTCTACCACATATGAAAGTAACCAAGTGGTCACTAAACTCCAAAAAAAGCAAAATCTATTTTTTTTGGCTGGGAAAGTGATGACGACTGTTTTTTGGGATTGTCATGGACTCATGGAGTTATCTTAATCGATTGTCTTCAAAAAGGAAAAACCATTACAGGAGTGTACCTACTATGCATCTTTTACTTGACACAAACAGAAATCAGAAATTGCGGAAAAACGGTCACATTTGCAGAAAAAGAAAATCCTGTTTCGCCATTACAACGCGCCTTCTCACACCTCAGCGGTTGCCATGGCGAAAATCCACAAATTGAGGTTTGAATTGCTTGACCATCCGCCTTACTCACTAGATCTAGCCCCAAGCGACTTCTCTTAGCTCCCTCATCTAAAAATTGCGCCCGGAGGACAGAGATTTTCATCAAATGAGAAGCAATCACCTTCGTGAACAATTATTTTGCAGAAAAAAACGCCGAGTACTACTTGGACGGGACGGGACTATTTGGGGAAGTGTGTAGAGTTACAATGAGACTGTAGAAAAATAAAAATATATTTTCTCACTCACGTAGTAACCTAATTAGTACCTATACGTAACGTAAGTGAAACTTGAAATTTGTTATGTGAAACAATTATAATATAACACTCCGAAATATTATTTCCATACATTTGTTTAAAGGTCCGTTCCTTGCAACACCCCCACACCCCAACCCGTATCTGTGTTTTAAGTTTACGATAGACATCAAGAAGCTTTTACTTTTGTTGTATATTTTATTTCAAAAAAAAAGGAGATTCCGCCACAATAGGATTATCACCTGTATCGAGGTAATAAAGATAAGGATAAAAAAGATGTAAACCTGTACAATTAGTATTTGTAGGCTGTACAGTCTACTTAAAACCGTGAAGCACTGCAACCAAACGCGCAGCAACGCAGTGGCTGAGTGACTGAACTGTCAAACAAAGTCTTCTTCTACTTCAACACTTAAAAGTTCACTGCTTGATATGAGTTTCCGCCGTCGTATCAGGTTTGGTAGGCATACATTTACTTGGTAGAGCCATGCTGCGACTATATTATGGTTGTGGTACGAATGAGTCGGCTTCCCTGGAGATGGACGACGCTCTCACCGAATGCCAGCGTAAAATAGCTGATGCTGCTGTGTTCCGGGTAAGTGTAGAGCACCGGAAATTCTTTTTACTGGAAACAAGGCATTCCATCTTAGTCCTTTGAGGTGACAACGCATATGCATTTTAATTCTTAATTGAGGGATGAAATAGGATGCTGAATTTTCTTACGCTGCATGACATTGACACATCTAAATATCCTTGTCAAAATATTTTATTATAACGTTTTAAATTTTGATGACGCTCATGCCTCGTAAGCACGAAAGTTCGCTTGGAAATGTCAAGTCGTTAAAAGTCTTCTCGAATACATACAACATCTTTGACTAAGGTGATGGACGTCGAACGTAAAGCGAACGTTACACAATCATTGAGTAAATATACTTTAATGTTCTTGGGGTGTCTGTGTCAACACAGGGACGCACTTTCTCTCAAATTTTGTTTTAATGTTTTATTTTTCTTTTTACGTAAAACATACTTTACTCAGTTCTGCCCACTATTCGAAATCACTGCTTTCTTTTCTCAGTTGAATCAGGCGTTACCTTGTGAAAGTCGATTATATTCGAGACTAGCGCTCCGCCCCGCCGTTGCACGGGTGATTTAGTGATTTCTTGATCTTGACAGCAGCGCCACCTACCGGGTCCAGTTGTGAATCTAAACCACCCAGAGACCCAATCAAAAGCACATAATTTTTTTTAACTAAATCTAACATACGGCAATAAATTTTTCTACATAACTAGCGATCTGCTGCGACTTCGCACGGGTAATGTCTTAATTCTACAACAGCGCCACCTACCTGGTCCAACTATGCCTATAACCTTTGCGGAAGTGCAAGCAATATGTTAAACGGTATAAAATACAAACAAAAATTAATTTTTATTTATTGGGGATAGATTTCAATGAATAGTTGCTAAGAATCGCGTGAAAAATAAAAATGACGTGTTTTATCTAGTTCGAAGAGCATTTCCCGTCCCCCTCAATTGCGTGCTACTGAGTCACTAATCATAACTTTACTACGATAATACAATACGTGTTGTGCCTGTAAGCAACACATCAGTCGAAATAGACTACGATGGTAGCGGTCAGCTAGAATTATCGACAGTTGTGTCATTCCTAGTGTAGCGACGAGGATAGCTCACGCAATTGAGGGGGGTGAGGTGTAAGAGATGCTCTTCAAACTAATACGTAGTTTAGACAGCACCTTATATTTTGTTAACAGTAAAAGTAATTTTTCTTTTACAAATATAATTACTATCATCTGACGATTTCGTTTCCGTGGGGCAGTGGCTAGTAATGAGTAGTAACGCTGAGGAACGCGGATTCGAATTCCGCACGGAACCCGGTATTTGTATGACCTGCAAATAATTGTTGCGGGTCTTTTAGATTGTCCTTGCGAAATTTATGTATGGCCCCTGCGATACAGGACAAAATACTAGCGTGGAAGTGACTTTTTTTTAAATATAAAATAATTTAAATAAATCAATACTATCAGTTCGGTTCTGATTCATTTCTTTGATTTTTGCAGTTTTATACGGTTGTAGAGTTTTTATTTCATTAACTACTTTCATGTCAGAAAGCAGATAAAGATGTTGTTTTAACCGAATTTCAGAAACGAGACGAACATACGCGTCGAATACAGTAAATTATCTTTTCGCCTCGCTGTGTTATTCGCGTCCACGTTATAGTGTCCAGACAGTCAGCGACTCACAGTTATAATGAGATCGCATTATGCGGAGAACTTAAGCTATCGCTTGGAAACTTTCTCATATTTCGGAATGATTATAATCGCAGATTACTAGGAGTTTTCTTCCGCGTACAACCTCTCTGTGGAATAGTTTACCACTGGCGATTTTTCCGGACCGCTACGACCTGGGGACCTTCAAGAAAAGAGCTTACTACTTTCTAAAGGTCCGGCAACACACCTGCTATTCCCCTGGTGTTGCGGTTGATCATGGGCGGCGGTAGTCACTTAACATCAGGTGAGCCGTATGATCATTAGACAGGCTTTTCGAATAAATAAAACCGCTCTAACATCATTCTACGTTTTTTTTAAAGAACTAAAATTTGATTTTTTTAATTCCAGAGTATATATGCACCAAAGTTTTTTTCAAAAAAAAAATATTAATTATTTCCATACAACCTACCCTCTGGCCCACTCGTAGGGGGTTGTTTTGAAAAACCGCTAAATATGAATTCATTTACTTTATTTACAGAGTACCTTTACAAGTTTCAAGTCAATCGCCCTGTAAAATAAAAAGATTCATACAAACTGTAACATCTAAACTTTACAACATTTAAACTTTAGCACATTAATTTTGACTGTAATGTTCGCGTAAATTTAAGAAATCAATACATTTCAGTACTGAAACAACAATTGTCTAAATTGTTACATTTTATATTTCACATAATATACAATTATTCTTATCTAGTAGATATGAGTATAATGATTAAACTTTAATCCACAAACGCAGTTAACAGATTAAAAACTGTAAAATTCCGATGACAAATTCTAATGCGTGAGAGTTTATGTATTTTGTGCTAAACCCAACATATCGTGTGCCATTAGCATATTTTATTTGGTTTTCCCAAAACTTAAAAAAAAAGGAAGCCTTTGCACAAAACGATCTGTTTTATAAAGTTCGATGTGCTGATGCGATAATTTTATTTTTCCCCCACTGCCCTAGAAGGAGAATAATGATTTTGTATGATGTATATATGTATGTATGTGTGTATGTATACTTCTCAGACACACTGTGTAGTCTAAATGACTTGACGGATTCAAAATTTGTAACATACATAATATGGGGGGTCGTTAGATTAGTCTTATGGGAATGACATAGTATATATTTTTTTTTCTCTTTTAATTTAAAACTGTAAAATATTTTTACGGAGTCGTTTTTTTAATTATTGTTTTTACCATTGGGTTTGTTATTTAGTTATTCTTACAAAGTAAAAATCATATAATTACCCCCGACGGAACCAAAATAAAACTTACAAAAAGTGTAAGCAGTGCTATTATACAATTTCTCTCTTTTATATTTTAAACTTCAAAATGCAATGAGAAGTGAGTTTTACAAAACTTTGATTTATGGTTATTACTGATAAACTTTAATAATTTTCAATTTAAAATAACCAGTACTTTTGTTCAAAAGATTTTTATTTTGTTATTATTTTTTGTGTACCTAAATTGTTAAATCTATACACACATAAGAATTGAAGTATCTCTATTTATTATTAAAATAAATGGCTTTTACTCATCGATATATATGTACTATGCACATTGAGTTATAATGTACTACGTACTAGAGAAGCTATTCCAAACAAAAATTGTGCGCTACTTCTATGTCTTCGCGCATGCGCGGTAATAGTAGAGTCGCGCATGCGCAGTTTGTATAAACGCGCTTTGCGCTTGCGCGGTCAGTTTTTGTTATTATAGATTATACGTAAGTAGAATGGTCAGTATGTAATAATTGTTTATTTATATTGTATTGTTAATTATATCGAGTACTTACAATTTTTTAAAATGTTTTTTATTTTGTATATGTGCTAATTTAATATAATATTACATAATATTATGTCAGAATTACATTTTGATGATATTGTTATCTGAATATTTTAAAAGGTATCTATGTCAAATATAAAAAAACGTACTAAATGTATGTTTAACAAAACTTATTAACATAAAATTTAAATTACAAATATATTTATTTAAATTAGAATCATAAATGTTGTAAATAATCGTTCATAAATGCTGGGCACGCGAGAGTTAAAAATGGACGAATTTATTCCACTTTGACTTTGAAGTGGAAACCTAAAAATAAAATAAAAGAATAATAAGCAGATTTAAACATGAAAAATTTAGCTTAATTATAATAACTTATATGTTTCTACAAAAAAAAATGTGTAGTATAATAATATATTCGTCCTAAACTTAAGTACCCACAGAAATGTCGCATCTGAACATATTAATTTCATAATCTATATTCAATGATACGAGATGGCGTCTTAGGAATAATTTGCTTTATTATTAATTTATAATACTTTTTTATTGAATAAGTATCTTATTAACCGATGAAAAGTAATTCCTTGGTTTTTACTGACATTTCTTGAATTATTTGTGCAATATCTAAGTACACAAGACGGCATATTTTTATCAAGAGATTTTTTTTAAATCAACACAACACGTGACAACTCTACAAGCGCCTAGCGAGTGACTGATTAAAGTGCAGTGCATGCACCGCAGTTGAGTGGAACAGAGTAGCTGAATGCAGTGTCTCCTCTAGTACGTAGTACATAATAGCTCAATGACTATGCACTAGATTTGGCATTCCGAACACTCATGTTCTGTTGTGTTCAACTGAACTGTACTGCAATCCGTACATCTGTTATTGTGGCTTCAATATTCAAGTAGTGCGGAGCGGCGCTAATAATAATTTTATATTAAATAAGCACATATGCAAATAAACGAAAATTAAAAAAAATTACTGTCTAAATAAACAATTATTTGTTATGACAATTTTCGCGCGTTTATATCAACTGCGCATGCGTCACTCTACTGTTTCCCTTTTTTTATTAACTGGCTTTACGGCGCTGGTTCTAGCCCTTCTGAGTACTGTTTCCGGCGCATGTGCGGATACAGAGTTGTGCACCATTTTTGTTTGAAATAGCTTCTCTAGTACGGTATATAACTCAATTTTCTACCAATATTGGGGTTATTTATTAAGAAATAAATAACGATTTAAAAAAATTGTCTATCTGTCAGTCAGTCTGTCTTCCTGACTGGATAGCTGAACCAATTGTTTTTAATCTTTGGGAACAGTCAGAGAGAATTGCCAGAAATGCAATGCTCTCTGACAGAGTAGAGACGTTCATTTGAAAGCAAGATTTTGTAAGTAATGTATAACTGGTTCCGTAGAATTCAAGCGTATAGAAATAATATTGTTTTCAGAAAACTCGACCATATTTTTTTATTTAAAAAAAATATTTGAACATTGTATGTGATTTTATATCCATTAACTCACACGAGTATAGGTAATGCGAAGTCTTCTTACTACCTCGACAGAGAGCATTGCCAAAAAGGCAATGCTCTCTATGTGGCTGTAAATAATCCGAAATACTTGAAGATTAAAATAAAGATAAAACAAATGGTCTTAAACAAATGGTCTTTGGTGATCTTAAATCCAAATAACGCCACATTGAACACATTAGAATCTATGCAGGCAAAGCCGAGGCGGGTTGCTAGTTAATAAATATAAAGCAGTAAATTTAAAAACTGTTGATATCATGTGAGGTGTAAGGTGTGAAATATTGTCTAATGTTCACATAATGTTATGTTTCGTAACAGATGAGGAGGCGTTCGCAACGGTCCATATTTACACTTAATGAACAATGTAAGGCGCCTGTGTACCTTCATATGGCGAGACAAAGACACAATTGTTCGAAACTGAAACCCTATTGGGTCTTGCCATTTGATTACAAAGGAATAATTCATATGCAATTTCAGTAGTAGAGTAGATGCAACTAGGTTTGCCAGATCGGAAGACCAAAATATCTGGACAAATCTCGAAAATGTCGGGATTTTATGGTTGCTATCGGGTGAAATAAATAATAAAAAAATAATATTATTTAAATTAAGATTCTACAAAAAGACTTAATATTGTTGAGACATAACTAATTTAAGTACACTTAATTTTTAGGTTGTCACGTGTAAATAGGCATTGGAGTTTAGAGTCGACCAATTTGGATCCTTTATAAAAAAAGCAATTTACTTCAAAGTTGAGTCTTATTATTAACTCAGCTTTTATTAGATCAAAAGCAGCTGTGATGTAAAAAACTGTTTGTCTGGAGATTTCGAGCTTTGTTGTAATTCTGGAGATTATTTATAATGTCTGACAACCCTAGATGCAACGGAGGATTTTATGCATTCGTAAAAGTTTCACATACAGTACATATTCTACTTCTGGTTCAGCGATTTCTAATGTAAGTGTATATTCTAACATCATCATCATTTTCTTCTTAAGACTTTGCACTTGATATCATACTTGGTTATTTCAAGGTCGCTGTTTTATTGACAGTATTTTTTTACCATATTTATTTTATTCTGACGAAATATAGTCTATGTTACCCTCACAATGTCACATTAAACTAATCAATAAACAATTCACTTTATATTCTTAGGTAAAAAGGGTTTCGGTTATTATCACTCACCATACGAAACAGGAGCATTGTCCTGCTATCTTATGAAGGTATTATGTGAGAGCCCGATTCTTCCCCAGTCGAGGTGACCTATTTTTCTGCAACTATAATACACCTGCAATATATCCTACCGTGTTCCGTTGGTATCGTCACGCAGGTGCCTTGTTCAGTTTTTTAGGTTTATTTATATTTCTTAAAACATTACTAATACCATTACAGCCTATACAAGTCCACTCCTGAACATAGACCTACCCCATAAATTGCCTCAAAGGGGAAATATGGCCATATTTGCCATGCTTGGCAGGCATGTTCTCAACCGCAGTTTTTTTATAATTTTGAGTCGTTATCAGGCAGACGCTGCTGCCCATCTCCTGATTACTTTCCCTCTGTCGCCTCTGACGACACCCACGTCACGATATGGGGAAGTGGATATTCTTATACCACCACTACACGGCATATTACAAATAGCTTATGATAATTTAAACAATTTACAAACAATAATAACCTAACCTTTTAGTGCCTTTTCACCTCTTACTCTAGTAACCGTTTCATCTCTCTTCTATCTGTCATCACTACCCCATTTCGTTCTCAAAATAATAAAAAAACCGCGGTTGCCAATCCACTTGCCAAGCGTGGCAACTCTGGCATAAATCCCCATGAGGGAGGCTTATGTTCAGCAGTGGAATTTTGTAGGCTGTAATGTATAATAGAAACAATAATATAGGAGTAATTCATTACGAGCGTACAGAATATTAACTATAAATGTGGATAAAACGTAAACTTGGTTAATATAGAAATATAAATTATGATATAAAATAACAAGTGTTAAAATTAGAAATTTTGTACTACCGACTTCAATACAAATAAAATGAAATGATGAATGTATTCGAAGTCAATTAAATACGCATTATTAAGGATAACTTAAAAACTACCGGTCAGATCTTGATCAATAGTTCCACACGAGGAGCACCAGCTTTCAAATAAAAAATAATCATCAAACTCGGTTCACCCAGAAAAACGTTTTTTTTTTTTTATAGGAGAGGGTGACAAACGAGCACACAGTCCACTTGATGGTAAGTGGTTGCTGTGGCCCAGACATCTATATCTATCCTCGATTACGAATCAAAATGCAGATGTGTTGTCACCCGTGAGGACTAAGATGGAATGCCTCGTTTCCAGTAAAAAGTGTCTCCGGTTCTCTACACTCACCATACGAAACACAGCAGCATTAAGCTACTATTTGACACTGGTATTCTATGAGAGCGTGGTCCTTCTCCGGTCGAGCCGACCCATTCGTGCTACAACTATACTACTAAAATAACTGCAGCATGTCTCTACCACGTGTAAAGAGATTCTGAGGTAACGCACATAGAAAAAAACATGCCTTCGAATTGAGTACCTCCTCCTTTTTGAAGTCGGTTAAAAAGAACATTAAAAGTAGATATAAGCGTCGCGCACAAACTAATAATCAAACAAATAGTGCAACTGATACAGAAAGAAGAGCGAGTACAAGTAAGACTCTTGTCCAGTTTGATTCCATATCTGAAACAACATTTGAAAGAAATAAAGAAATTAATTAATTTGCAACCTTCCGCTAACTAAATACAATGATGTGTCTTACCTGGATTGAAGAGCACCTCCCGCCCTGCCTCTATTGCATGCACCAATCTCGTAACTACTAATCCCAGCACCACTACTCCCAACACCACTACTCCCGGCACCACTACTCCCGGCACCACTACTCCCAACACCATTACTCCAGGAAAGACACACCATCGACGATAATACGACACGTGTTTCGCCTCTACACGAGGCATCCTCAGGTGATGTAGACATCACCTAGCGGAAGGTTGCAAATTGATTAATATCTTTGTTATAATGGATTTCCGCAAAGTAACGCCTGATTCTATCAATTATTTGAAAGAAATAGGAAATCGTAACACTGCACTCACGACCCTGACTCGTTTTACAACGTTTAAATTAGGAACATTTAGGATTGTGCGGCCATCGCGAGATTGATAACTATGATAAACATTACGCCAACGATCGCTCTAATTGAGCAGTGCAATACCGATCTTAAGATGAGCGTATTAAAGAATCGATTAATGTGAACTTACTAGAATAGCCTCGTTCCTTCAACTCTTCAATGAATGGGCTATAAATGTTTATAATTGCATGGGTGAAATTTACTAGTTTGTTTTCAATATGTACAGTTTTGTGTGAAATATGCACTGCGAATGTTGATAATTATGTAAATTTTTAAAAATGTAACAATCTAATTAGCTTACATCCGCGTAATAAAATAAAATCGTGTGTCTTACTTTGTTTGAAGAGATCTGCGTAATAAAATAAAATGATGTCTCTATCTAGTTTGAAGAGCGTTACTGCTGTACATAGGCCTTAACTATTTGCCATAGTTGCCACGCTTGGCAAGTGGTATGGTAAACGCAGTATTTTTTTTTATTTTTAGTCCTTATTAGAAACACGCTGCAGCCAATCTCTTGATTCATTTCCCTCCGTTGCTGCTTACGACACTTACGGAATGATGTGGGGTAGTGGATATTCCTACACTGCCACTACACGGTTAACCGCGTAATAAAACACGGAAATCCGCGTAATAAAATAAATTTTGAAGAGATCTTAATTTTTTTAAGTTATAACGCGTATCTTAGTTTCTTAATTTTAAACAACTTTTAATTTAAATGGATTTCCGTAAAGTAACGCCCTGATTCTATTAATTCTATTTATGTAAATGTGTCAAATATTTTTTAAAAAAATTCTGCATACAGAGATTTAATTCCAAATCATAACAGGTAGTCCGGTAGATTATTTTAGCTTAAAAATTTGTTAGTTAATGGTAGAGACGTCTAACCTCAATCTGTTTGTATGTATCAATGTAATGGAATTTTATAATTAATTTTTAACCAAAATCTAGACCTCCGAATAACCTACACTTTTGCAGTCTAATCGATGAGACGATAATCGATGATAATACTAAAATACAGCAGCATTAAGTTGCTATTTCACGTTGGTATTCCGTGCGGGCGTATCCCTTTCTTCGTCGAACCGGCTCGTTCGTGATATAAGTGTAATTATAACTGTAGCATGGCTCTACCACGTATAGTTAAAATCTAATTTTAAATCATAGTAAAACTTTTTACTTAAAACCTGCAATTACATAATACAAATTTTAATTCCGGTCATCGTAAGTTTGATCATGTTGAGTATAGGGTTTAATTAAAATGGCTTCCTTCGTAGACGTCGAGACTTTCATGTTAATTTAATAGTTCATAATGAGACTGACTTCTTCCTCTGGTGCCGGTGGCAATGCATCTGTTTTTCACAATTTAAGTCTACCTAAATGCCTACTAATAAATATCGCAAACATGCCGGTCGCTTGTAATTGTTTACGAAAGTATTGGCAGAATCAGATACTTATAAATGTTTTAGTATATTATATAATTTATAATTTTTATTTGTAAAATTAACCTCAAAAAATTATTAGAATAAGACTTATTTCCAGTTATTTTTCAATCGATCAACATGTATTATATTATTGTGTTTCTCTAGACTGTTTTTTCTAGATGCCAATAACGTCTGTTGAATTTGTAACATTGATTTTAAAAGGGTGACCAGGATAACCTAGCCTTAAGTTCTGATAAATCACATACTCGGCGAAACGGCAACGGCAAAACGTCGTGAAAAAAAACCTGCATTTCTGAGAAATTAAATATGTCTCGAGGACAAAAGTCGTATAGTTAATCCGCATTGCAGTAACGTGGAATGAAATAGATATTGTAATAGAATATTGCTGGTAGTCTGGCGGGCCGTGACAGCGTAAGCGACTTACGTTACTCGATGGTAGGGCTCTGGATCTGGGTAAACACAACCCTTTTACGTATTTCTGCCGCTGTTTTCCGGTTTTAAAAGTATAGAGATTATGATTACAGTCTATAAAGACATTTCCTCTTAGTCCTCAAAGGTGACAACGCACCTGTAACCGTTTTCGTTTGAGTTGACTTTTTTTACGTGGGGAAATGCTTTAGCATACCCGCGTCGCGTAGACAAGGACGGGTTATATCGGCCACGCGCCGACTAAAACCCCATGGTGTTCCACCTTCGCTGCATATTGGCAGAGCCACGGGAACGCTTTCGCAAATATCCGCGATCCCACCAGAACCCTAGGCGCGACTTCCTCAGCGGCCTCTAACTCCACAAACGCTGCGAGCCATCCCCCGAGCCTGATACGTGGAGACTATGGCGTTAAGAAAATAGAGCACTGGTAAGCATCAGCTTTCCCGACCCCAGCGGCGGATCTGGTTTCTGTCTCCGTCGCCAAACAAGTTTCGGCCGCGGAGTGTAAGAAGAGCGGCGCCTCGTCATACCGTCTCTCTCTCTCTCTCTCTCTCTCTCTCTCTCATACTCCTCTTCCCCCGCAATTCCTTCACCACCCATCAACGGTGTGGTCCCTCCATAGGGCGAGTGGCTTGGAAACACTCCTTTTTCCCCACGACTCCACCTCAGCTGCGACGAAAGGGGGAGGATAGCCCTCCCGTCACAGTCCACCAACGTGCATCCGGAATGGGCTAGGCAAACCCACTCGAAGCGGCCACATAGGGCCGGCACTACATCTCAGACCAGAATAGTGGGTTTCTCTTTGTTTACCGTGGGTGACCAAACCACGGCGACCACTAAGACCCCTGCCAAGACAAGCCGGAAACCCGTTCGTGTGGGTCGGCTATAACCCTATCGTTGTGGTTGTTTGTCAAAAATGCCAAATTGAAATACTTTGAAATTCTCAGATCTGCGTTCACCAGCGCACTGTTTAAAAAAAATCATAATTATCATGATGTTGATTGAATTAAATAAATGGGGCTGTAGGCTTTTTCCCGTAAACATTTAAAACACAAGCTCTTATTTAAGTTTCACTTGAAAACCCTGGGGGCGCTGCAAGGCGAACCCGGCCTACGAAACTGGGTCGCGCTGTTAACTCAAGGTCTATTTTAGCTTCGCCTGCCGTGGGCGATAATTTACTGATTAACGCGGAATCGCGGATGCGTTAGATTGCGCGCTCCTGATTTCTTTCGAATGTGCAACTGGTATTTCCCGTCGGATGTTTATTGAAGTAGCATAATCCTGGAAATACGCAGGCAGTATCATGGATCTTTTTTGGTGAAATGTCTAAATCTAGATTCGATCAAGTCTTATAACTTGTGCTGGCAAAGTCCATTTCTGACTTTGGCGACTATGTTTAATGGCTACATCAAGTACAGTATGACACAATTAAAGTAATAAAAGAAATAACTATAAAACAATTAAATACAATTCAGTTTGAAACAATTAAATACAATTAAAAAAAAACTAGTAACAAGTGTTTATCCAAATCACAAAAAAGTGAATTGATTTTTATAAAGCTAAGTCGGCACCGTCGCGCAGTAGCTTAGCAATGAGTTATAGCGCTGTGGGCCGTGGGTTCGAATTCCGCACGGAACAAGTATTTGTATGGCCTACAAGTAATTGTTCCGGGTCTGAATGTTTGTCCTCGTGCAATTTATGTACGTAAACTGCCTCCACGATGTAGGAGAAAATCCTAGTGGGGGTAACGTTTAAAAAAAAAAGAAAAAGAGAAAAATTGCGTTTTCATCTTCGGCTGCATCAGCACTTACCATCAGGTGGGATCATAGAAATATTATATCTATGGGTGGGATAGTGGTCAAGCATTGGGTTATATCTAATAATAATAAAAAAATGAAAGTTAAACAGGCACTAGTTTACGTGGTGAAGCCATGCTACAGTTATATTAGTAGTAAACATGTAGCACGAATGGGTCGGCTCGACCGGGGAAGGACCACGCTCTCACAGAGTACTAGCGTAAAATAGTTGCTTAATGCTGCTGCGTTTCGTATGGTGAGTGTAGAGAACCGGAGACCCTTTTTACTGCAAAAAGAGGCATTCTTAGTCCTCACGGGTGACAACGCATCTGCATTTTGATTCGTAATCGAGGATAGATGTAGATGTTTATGACCCACAGCAACCACTTATCATCAGGTGGATGTGTGCTCGTTTGTCACCCTGTCCTATATAAAAAAAGGCGTTAAAAATGCATTGATGCTGCTGCTGCTGAACATAAGCCTCCCCCAAGGAATGCTACAAAGCACGCTCCTGAGCCATCTGCATCCATTGACTTCCTGCATGACTTACCGGGTCGTCACTCCATCTAGTGGAGGGACGCCCTGCACTCCGCGTACTGGTACGAGGCTGTCATTCGAGAACCTTTTTTCCCCATCGGTTATCGGTTCTAGCTATATGGCTGGTCCATTGCCACTTCAGCTTACTAATCCGTTGGGCTATGTCGATCACTCTGGTTCTAATGCGGATATCCTCATTCCCAAGTTTATCACGCAGAGAATCTCCGAGCATAGCCCTCTTCACAGCACGCTGAGTGACTTTGAGCTTCCTCATACGGCCAGCAATGAAGGACCACGTCTCAGATCCAAAGTTCATCACTTTAGCTGAGCTGAGAATATTGAATAATAATTAGGAAATGATGATTGTATTATCATCGATTTCTACAGAATTTCAGGTTGATTAAAACTACTTTTACGGATTTTATCGCGTTTATTTTACTATTATTTTTAATTCCCGTCGTTTCAAGCGCTTTCCAGCACCCATGGTCACGGGAAACTGAGATGACTGACGTCCCGATGTCATTGTTAAACCCAGAGTACCTTCAGCTTTTTTAATTATTGTTTATGGTACGATCTATGCAAAATGAACTGACTATGTCCTGAGGTCTTGCAGTGGTATGCTTGGGTTTAGTTTTAATTTTATTGATTATAGGATCCCAAGCAGGTGGTAGTACCCAGCCTCCTTCTCTATTGAAATTAGGATGTTTTTTAATTTCAATAGCCTCACGTATCATCCTTGGTAGGAATCGGTGTTCTTCCGCGAGGATTTGTGGTGTATCAAATCTGATGTAATGGTTGGGGCCGTCTAGGATATGATCGCAAACTGCAGATTTCCCGGAACGTTGATGCTTCACATCAGCTATATGTTCTTTTACGCGGGTTCTAATTGATCTTTTTGTTTGTCCTATATAAGAGAGACCACATTAACAATCAAGCTTGTACACTCCTGCAACTTGTAAAGGAATATGACGCTTGACTGATGGTAGGAACTGACTAATCTTCTTCGGCGGCTTGTAGAATGTTCTAATAGAAGCTCGCTTCAAGATGTAGCCAATCTTGTCTGTGACACCTCTGACATATGGTAGTACAGCAGGTGCCCGCTCGACTGTGGCCGGATTCACTCGGTTACTGTGACGTAGGCGCGGGACCCGAAGCTTGTTGTCGTGCAGAACCTGCTTGACGTGCTGAAGCTCGGCGGCCAGGTGTTTGCTGTCACAGATCCCTCGTGCTCTCTGTAACAAAGATTTGCTCACGGTAGCTAACTGTGAAGGATGGTGGTGAGATTCACCGTTTAAATATCGGTTTGTATGGGTCTTTTTCCTATACACAGTGTGACCAATGGTGTTGTTAGGATTTCGGATGACTAACACATCTAGGAAAGGTAAGGAATTATTTGCCTCTAACTCCATAGTAAATTGAATTTTAGAGTTTATGGAATTAAGATGTTCTAAAAATGCAGTTACTTTTTACCATCAGACAAAGTAACTGCATTTTTAGAACTTCTTAATTCCAAAATCCGTAAGAGTAGTTTTAATCAATGTGTAGTGTTCACATAAATATAAGAAATCATTATAGAATTTCAGGTTGTCCAGAAGTCTGAAAGTGGATGAAAACTCAATTACAAAATGCCATTAGCGTAGATATACATTGTAACATATTTATTAGAATTAAGCGTTACCTTGCGGAAAACTATTATATTTAAGATTTTCACTCGAATATTAACTTATTATTTTAACACCTATACGTACATAAAGGTGAAGTTTATGTTAAGCGCACAAAAACAGCAAACAGATTGAATAAAACTAAATTTACGGATTTTATCGCGTTTATTTCATTACTTTTACTTATTTTTAATTCCCGACGTTTCGGGTGCTTTACAGCACCCATGGTCACGGGGGGGGGGGGCTGAGATGTTTGACGTCCCAATGTCATGTAGTTAGTCCTCTAGGCTACCTTCAGTTTTTGAATATTAATTTTTGGTCCGATTTACGCAAAACGAGCTTATAGTATCATGAAGTCTTGCAGTGGTATGCTTAGGTTTGGGTTTAATTTTGTTAATTATAGGATCCCAAGCAGGTGGCAGCACCCATCCATCTTCTCTATTGAAATTTGGATGTTTCTTTAATTTCAATAGCCTCGCGTATCATCCTTGGTAGGAATCGTTGTTCTTTTGCGAGAATTTGTGGTTTATCAAATCGAATGTAATGTGGGGACGATCTTGAACATGTTCGCAGACTTCAGACTTCCCGGAGCGTCGGTGCTTCACGTCATCATTACAGCAAACAGATGTCAAAAAGACAAAGTAAAATAAATTAAGGTGATACTTCGAAAATTTGGTGTTTTTTCTATTTCGCATATTCTTGTAAGTTTTATAGATTACGAAACAAATTTTGGTATATGATTTTTAACTATATGACCTTGGATTTCATAAAAGATAAACACGATAACATGTAATTTTCCCAGTAGAAAAATTGCAAAGTAGGCTCTAATTACTTAGTTATATTTCTCCATAATACACTACGCTACTACAATATTTTTACGAATAAGTTCATGCAATTATTTTTAAGGCGTAGTAAATAATATCTAAGTTTTCATAAACCGTTTTAACACCATTTTTTTTAACAAAGTTCTGTTAAAAATAATAAAAATGTTGTTTGACGCTTAGTTTTTTTTCCGAGCGCGTGCACGGTATAGCTATCTCTTAATTTGCGCATTACGAAGTCAATTTCATTTATTGCATCACTTTCACTTTGACACTCCCTAAGTCGTCTGTGAGCATAACCTATAAAGGGATAAGCCACGCCCCCAAAACTACGATTCATTATCATGGTATTCTCTTAACACGGTAACTAACTGCCAGGACTGGATGTATAAGGGGTCTTTTGAAAGCTTGGACAAACTAGGGGAAGTTGTTTGTGTAACATAGATTATAGAGTACCTGGATGCCCGGTATTTTTTTGGAAATCGTGTTTTTTGGAAATATATTTAGATACAATTTACATACTGATGAAATATGAATAATATTTTTCGATCTTACCGACATAATTAAAAAAAACTGAACGGATTATTTAAATAAAAAATCTCGAGTGCAATTAGTTTAAACTAATATTTCGTGTTTACAGTGTGTTCGTGTAAAAAATACTAAAAAAAACATCTCGAAATAATAAATTTTCTCACAAAAGAAGGGAACTTGAAAAAAAAAAGAGAAAAGTCGGACGTAAGAGAGCTGGACTCGAACCGGGGTACTACGATTTCGGGACCGCCCGATATACCATTTAATCTAAATAAATCATAACCTTTAATATAACGCCTAAATTTACCTTCGTATTTTAATGATATTGTAGCAATTTTTCATTGCCTGAAGACGGAGACATTTTCTAAAAACGAATCTATATATATACATATTATACAAGAATTGCTCGTTTAAAGGTGTGTAATCAAATGTATCTATTTGAATATCCGTGCCTTTAATTTATTAAAGTAGGTGATTTGATAAAAATAGATACATCTTAACTATCTCTTCTATACATATAAATGAAATTGAAATGTCTCAGTTCGTCTGTTTGTCCGATTGTGATAAAACTTTATAAACATATAGAAAGCAATGCTAGGAGGCATCTAGGCTATATTTTATCCGAAAACTGAAAGTTTTTTTTTTCTTTAGAAAAACTAAAAATTTATTAAATTAAATGGTCTTTGATTATTATAAATCTAAATAACGCCACATTAATAAATCGTATCCAAACAAAGGCCAGTTTTTGAATTGGGAATACTTTTGGTATCATTTAAAAACTTCTTATTCGCGATAAGATATACTACATTGATAATAGACCACTATCTGTCAGTTAATTCGTAAAGGTGCCTATACACTATTCCGATATCGCCTGTTTCAATATCGTGATATTTTTAATCTTTTCTAAGAACGCACCATCTGGCATATATTCCTTTCATATGTGGTAGAGCCATGCTGTAGCTGTGTTACGGTTGAAGCAAGAATGGAGGGACAACGCTCCCACAGAATACCAGCGCGAAACAACATCTTATTGGCTGCCGTGTTTCTTATATTGTGTGTAGAGAACCAGTGACCGTTTTTATTGGAAACATTTTTATTGGAAACAACTTAGTCCTCAGGGGTGACAATGCATTTGCAATTTGATTCTTAACAGAGTATAGATTTAGTGTTTATAGGCCACAGCATCCACTTACCATCAGATGGACTGCGTGCTTTTGTTACTGTTATTCAGCACAGTTAAATCAATGGATAACAAGATATGTTAAAATAGACTTATTAAGAAGTAAAAACAGACTGCAAGGAACTAAAATAAATTAAATAATTTCCACATTATAGCTTCAGAAGTCAGCGAAGACAGTATGTAGAATTACAGCTCTAACTTCTGAAGCTTCTTCCTTTAAATTCCATGAAAAGTACACTGCTAAATATAAGTCTCTCCCATAGATGGCCTCATAGGTGGGAAATGCTGTTCACCCCCTGTTTCAGTTTCTTTCAGTCGCTTCTTTCGACGCTCACGGGATGGTACCTAATAGTTACTTTTTCATTGTGTGGGAATTATTTTATTCTTTATAGTTCCTTTAAGTCATTGAAATAAAACTAGTTTTTACGGATTTTATCGTGTTTTTTAATTTTTTTTAGGTTCCCGACGTTTTAAATTAATTCCCATTAATAGCATACAACTGCAAGGCTTCAAGATACTATAAGTTTATATTGTGTAGATCGGAACAAAAAGTAATAATTTTAATATGGGTAACCGTGTTTAACTATGACATTGGGATGTCGAACACCTTAGTCCCTCCCGTGACCATGGATGCTGTAAAGTGCTCGAAACGTCGGGAATATAAAATAGTTAATATACGCGGTGAAATCTGTAAAAACTAGTTTTATTTAAATGTGTAATGTTCGCGTAAATATAAATAAATCATTATCTTTTCAGATCAGTTTTTACTTTTTATAAAAAATATTTTTTTACCCTTTTGATTTGACTAAGGAATAGCACAGGATTAAATATCGTCTAAATAGTTAAATTAAAACCTTTTCTCCTATTTTTCCACCAACAGGCGCGGAATGTTTTTAAATTTATATGGCAGCACCCCTAAAATATAGCCAGCCAATTTGATAAAAAGTACATTAAATCAGTTCACAATTGACGAAGATATCGAGTAGCATACATACAAAAAGCAGTTGCATTACTATTTACTACTCCCTCTTAATTCGAAGTCGGCTAAAAATGAAAGTCACGTCTTTCGGAGTAAACATATTTATAGTTGCTTGATATCTTTTATAGCTAAATAATATTCTGTCATTAGCATGTGTAATTAAATATAATATCAATCTTATATAATGTTATCAATGTAACCTACCTATTGTTGTCGCTAAGACTTGCATCGTTAGGGGCTCGCTTAGATTTTACGCACAGTTACGCATGAAAACTCTAGTCCCGCACGCAACATTTTAATTGTAAATCGCAGCTTTACGTGCTAATTTACCAACTAAGTCTTGCATCGTTAGAGGTCGTGTTCTTAGATTTCACTGTACGCATGAATATTCTGTTTCCGCTGGCATCGTTTAGATTTTTAATCGCAGTGTTTGTAAGTGGCAAGGCTGATCAGCTCGACCAGGGAAGGATCACGCTCTCGCAGAGTATCATCGTAAAATAACATTTTAATGCTGCTGTGTTTCGTATGGTGAGTGTAGAGAATCGGAGACCCGTTTTACTGGAAATGAGGCGTTCTATCTTAGTTGTCAGGGATAACAACTCACTGAGGATAATTGTAGATTTCTATGGGCCACAGCATCCACTTACCATCAGGTGGACTGCACGTTCCTTTGTCACTCTAATTCTATAAAAGAAATTTGATAAATCCAAGTGCTATGCGGTTGAAAATATTAAAAAAATAAATAATAAGACAGTCTAAAAACAAAAACTTAAACATGCATTGATCGTGAGCTCTGACGATTCTATTGTGAATACTATAGGTCAGTCATGAAATTATTTTATCATCATCGGTTTTTAATACGTCTGCAAAATTTTAGATTATTTACATATCTGGTAAGACATGCAGGAAGTCGATGAATGCAGGTGGCTCAGGACCGTGCTTTGTGGCATTACTTGGGGGAGGCCTATGTTCAGCAGTGTACTTGTGAAGGGCTGTAATGATGATGATGATGATGAAATATCCGGTAGTGGTGAAATCTAAATTATGAAACTCCATTATATTCACACGTATACGAGTACATACATGTCAAACAAATTATAGCATGTTAAATTTGGTGAGCATGTGTCCTGTATCAATTCGCACTGTATCAACGCGACGGATTTCTTCTGCTCCATAATTCATGAAGTATTGGAGATACAGGTAAACTAACTTTGTTGCACTTTTACTGGGTTTTAGGTCTGGGTCTAGGTAGCTACTACTCCTTACTGTGGGCACAGCTGTAATCGACGTTAAAAGCAGCTTAGTGCAGTGCCTTCAATCGTATATTTCAATATGAATGGTATGTTTTTTATAGTTATTTGAAAAAGTTGGTTACAGCTGTCTTTAAAAGACTATTTTTTGAAGTAAGCTTAATTAGGTTGTAGGTTTGGATCTAGGTAGGTACTACCTTCTTCCTGTAGGCACAGCTGTCAGCGACGTTAAGAGTAGCTTACTGCAATGCCTTCAGTCGTATATTTCAGTTTAATGTTTTTTGTTGTTTGTTTGTTTGTTTTTAATGTTTTTTGAAAAAGTTGGTTGTCGCTGTTTTTGAAAAATTATGTTTTGAAGTAAGTTAACTGGATTATAGGTCTGGGTCTAGGTAGCTACTACCCCTTTCTGTAGGCACAACTGTAGTGACGATAAGAGTGGCCTACAGTAGTGCCTTCAGTCGTATATTCCGGTTTAAAGAGTATGTTTTTTATTGTTTTTCGATAATGTTGCTTGCAACTGTTTTTGAAAAACTGGTTTTTAGTTTTAATCATAAGTTTGAATGGTCTATGGTCTATGAAATATCACAACTTAAAGTTACATTAAAATTTTCATTACCAATTTTTTCAGCCTTGGGGGTGGATTTTTTATTCAAATTTATATTACCCCGAAAGTGTATTTTATTCCATTCCATTTCAAAATCATAAACAATGAAGCTATGCCTAAACAACATAAAAATAATTTTATACTGATGAATTAAAACCTCCTTTTTTAAGTCGGTTAAAACCGACCAAGTTTTGGGGCATTACAAAGAAAAAAATTTTCAAATTATATAATGTGGTTGTTTATTAATGTCTTCCTCCAGACCTAATTTTGGTCACGGACGGCAGTCTCAACGGAGACTTGCCATCTACGCGGAACAGGATTATAGTGCTCTCTCTATTCCCTCATTCTCATATTTCGACGTGACGGTAATCCGACAAGACCGGAGAGAGATCAGACGTAGCACCAAAGGCTTTACCTGCTTTCCGAGGTACGGTGGTGGAACATCGCCAAGTTCCTGGCTGGTAAACATAATTTTTTTTAAAAAAACCCAATAACTAATTTTGGCCCGTTTATTAATGGTCTCAAATTACCCTATCACACGATGTTAGTAAAATAAATCACAGTGCCGTATTAGTGTATCCTCACCCTTACATTGCTTAACAATCCATTGTTCAGCCATAAGCGCCTGTAAAGCTGGCAATAAATGATACACTATGATGTATGTGTGCAGAGATTATTTTTGATTACTTGTGACATCGTTTCAAGTTTTTTACATTACAAACCTTATCAAGCCGTAATTATTAATCTTGATAGCTCATATCGCGTGAGTTTATGATAGCCTGCTATATCCGAGACGTGGTGCTGTCAATGATGGAAGAAAGAATTAAAATATCTATTTATAGCTGCAATTTTGTTAATGAATTATATAAACAAAAGTACTTAGTAAAATATTAAGAAAAAAATGGATTTCATCAACAAAAAGCCACACAGGGTGACAAACGAGCACACAGTCCACCTGTTAGTAAGTGGTTGCTGCGGCCCATAGACATCTACATCTATCCTCGATTACAAATCAAAATGCAGATGCGTTGTCACGCGTGAGGGTTAAGATGCAATGCCTCGTTTCCAGTAAAAAGGGTATCCGGTTCTCTACACTCAAACTGGAAAAGGCCTATATAAATCCGTTAAATGCCGTGACCGGGGCAGAATTGAATTGACGATACGAGCGAACCTTTCAGAGCGAAATAAAGTGAACTAAAGTGTTGAGTGTGATTAATTATTTGTGTGATTTAAATTTTAATTGTTGTTCAGTAATTAAAGTGTCAATTTTGGTAATTCAATCAGCAGTTTTTATTGTCACGAACCCTAAGCTCGTAAAGTTGCCAACCCCGAATTATTGTACTTGTATTTCAGGATCTGGGGATTTCATACTCTTATCAATTTCCAATAAGCTCGTAACAGTACTAATAGTGAAAATCTAATAACGAAACCGGACAGATTTTTTTTGTAGTTCATAGCATTTTGTTATCATTGATTCCAATGAGAAATTGGATTGAAGTTATAGAACGTGCGTAAAACGCATATTGCAACGTATTTTTTAGTCTTTACCAGCGGGTGAATAGAGGCGACGCCATTTTCAATCCCATTCTTTAACCGCACGGGTAGGACATAACTTATTACATTTAATCTGAAAGTTAATTTAAGTACAAAGTGATTATAAATTATAAAATAGGTACTAAATTATGTCCAGCAGACTCCTGTGTACTGTTACTGTAGCATTACGCTGTAAATGTGTATTGTGGTCTGAATACCGGCATAAAATAGTAGCTTAATGCTGCTGTGTTTCAGATGGTGAGTGTAGAGAATCGGAGACCGTTTGTACTGAAAACGAGGCATTCCATCTTAGACGTCAGAGGTGACAACGCATCTGCATTTCGACTCTTAATCGAGTATAAATGTATATATCGGCTACAGCGTCACCCTATTAAATGCGTACTGAAAATAATAAAATTGTTCCTACGTTTTATTATATAAGTTACATTCTGAAATCAGTGTCAAGATATAATGTAAAGATTAATTAAAGCACGGACAAAATATCAAACATAACATACATTCTACTAAAGTCCAGTCGCAGAGAAGGAAGAATTTCGTACAATGACCTCTTTGCCTAATGACAGTGGCCACAAACATTTTTGTGTTAAGTGTAATTTTTATGAAATATTTGAAGGAAAAAAAATTAATTTATTATCGTATTAAATAAATTATTGGTATTATATAAATTATTTATTTTTAGTATAAAAACAGTTGACTAAAATTACTTTTACGGATTTTATCGCGTTTATCTTTATATGATTTTTAATTTCTGACGTTTCGGGTGCCTACCAGCACCCATGGTCACGGGGTACTGAGGTGACTGACGTCCCGATGTCAATGTTAACCCGGAGTACCTTCATCTCTTTAATTATTGTTTATGGTCCGATCTACGCAGAATGAACTTACTGTGTCTTGAAGTCTTGCAGCGGTATACTTGGATTTAGTTTTAATTGTATTAATTACAGAGTCCCAAGCAGGTGGTACTACCTCTTGTCTGAGGCATGATATCTTAATTCATAAATTAAAATTTTACGGATTTGAAGGAAAAGAATTGAAAATAATGCAGTCTTATCTTAACAATCGAATGCAAATAGTTAATTTAAATAATACTAAGTCTGATTCACAACATAGTTACATTGGCGTTCCGCAGGGCTCTATTCTAGGACCATTGCTGTTTTTAGTGTATGTGAACGACCTTGCAAATAATTTACCTGACTGGGCGATGGTTACACTATTCGCGGATGATACACAGGTTGGTGTTAAAGATAAAAATGCAGTCCAAGTATCCAAGAAGACAAATGATATTTTAAATATGCTTAAAAATTAGTTTGAAGCAAACGTAATAATTTTGAATGCAGAAAAAAGTATCATTATTAATTATGCAAGCAAAAAAAAACCAAATAAAGTCACAAAGAGTGACGTCACATTTTTAGGGTGTTCTCTCGATTTTACTTTAAGTTATGATACCCATATAGAAAACGTCTGTAAAAAGTTAGCCAGTGCTAATTACGCTTTATTGAAGCTTAAGCCCATTATTGACAAGAAAACTCTTATATCCGTCTACTTTGCATATTGTCACTCAATTATTAGCTACGCGATTACGATATGGGGAAATGCTACACAAATTGAAAGAGTACTGTTTTGTCAAAAAAGGTCGATTAGAATTATATATGGATTACAAAGATTGACATCAGCTAGAGCTTATTTCCTAAAAGCGAAAATTATGACTGTCGTGTTGTTATATATTTATAGATCGCTTCTAGAAGTGCACCAGGAAAAAAGTAAACTACCAATGAAGAAGCACGTACACAACTACAATTCTAGAAATCGCGAAAGATTAGTTGTTCGAAGAACCAGATTAGTCAAAGTGTTCAAGCAAGGTTTTGCAATAAAAATTAAAATGTACAATAAATTGCCAATAGAAATAACAAGACTTCCGCTATATGCGTTCCGACAAGTGATAAAAACATTCTTTTTAAATCACGCTTTTTACAACATATGTAGAAGAATATATGCAATGTTCATTTTCTGACTTGTTTGACACATAAAATAATGTAATGTAAATGATATTTATATTAATTTTAATTATATTATTGTAATTGTATAATTTGTAATTTTAACTATATTATTGTATTTATATAATTGTAATTGTAATTTTGACGTACCAATGTTACGTAATGTAACACAATGGCAAATAAATAAATAAACCTAGCCGCCTTCTTTATTTTAATCAATGTGTAGTGTTCGCGTAAATATAAGAAATAATTATAAAAACAATTATAAAAATCGAGTTATGGTCGCCACACACGGTCAGTTCAAATAATCATTTCAACTGATCAGATCAAACTAGGACTGTCGATATGTTTAAAATATCGGATTTTCGATAAATCGATTATTATAAATATATCAGTATCGGAGTTTTATATATAAGTTTATTTATAGATATATCGAAAATCCGATATTTTAAAAAATATCAACAGTCGTAGTTTAAGCTGATCAGTTGGAATGATCAGTTGAACTGACCGTGTGTGTCGTCCATTACATTACTAATGTGGCAGAAATAAAAAAATGAAAATTCAAAAATCAGAATCCGATTTCTCTGTATCAGAGTTACTACTTTCCGATGACGTTCCGCCTGTCACATTTATTACAAAAGACTCAACAGTTTTGTCTACATTAAACTTAACAAAACCACTTGACAATTAAAACAAGATAACTAAAATTAACAAACAACAACAAGCTAAGAATAGATAACAGAGATAACTGTGTCCGAAAACTAAGCGATCACTAACGCTAAAAAACGCATCCCAAAATGGAATGTGGTTTGTTCATTATTTAAAAATTATTAATTATGTCAAGCAAACCAAGGATTTTTGGGCGCGCAAATACAACGTGCAAACAAACCTTACAGTCTCATGTAAAACGTTTACAATCCCTGAGGACGGCGGTCATTGCATCTGTGCGAGCGAGACGCATTATATTTACGCGTGACAGAGACAGGTAATGACAGGTCAACGTATGAAATTCCTTCAACGCTGCTTCGCGTCCGGACTATAAACATCTCGTGAGATCGTAGCCCGAGTCGTAGCAAAAGCTACGAGACATTTAATCAAACGTCGGATACTATACTGATTATACGTAGACAAGGTGGCTTTAATTCCTAGTTTGTCGACAGAAGGTCTTTGACGACGATATTGGTAAAGTATCGCCTAACTAGAAATTAGAAGGCGTTTCCTATATATTGATTAAAATACGTGGTAGAGACACGCTGTAATTATATGTTATAGTTGTAACACGAATTGTTCGAATAGCAGCTTATTTCTGCTGTGTTTTGTATGGTGAGAGTATAGAACTGAAGGCCCTTGTAACTGGAAACGAGTCTTTCTTTTTCAGTAATCGGAGGTGACAACCCACCTGCATTTTTGATTCTTAAAGAGGATAAATGCTGATGGGCCACAGCATCCACTTATCATCAGGTGAACTTTTTTTTATAGAAGAGGGGGGGGCAAACGAGCATGCGGCTCACCTGATGTTAAGTGACTACCGCCGCCCATGATCAACCGCAACACCAGGGGAATTGCAGGTGCGTTGCAGGCCCTTTAGAAAGGAGTAAGCTCTTTTCTTGAAGGTCCCCAGGTAGTATCGGTCCGGAAAAATCGCCGGTGGTAAACTATTCCACAGAGAGGTTGTACGCGGAAGAAAACTCCTTTTGAAACGTACTGTGGTGGACCACCAAGCATCCAGATGGTGTGGATGGTATCGGGACGTTTGCCGCGTAGTGCGTTCACGAAATTTGGCGGCGGGGATTAATCCGAACAATTTCTCAGAGCACTCTCCATGGTATATGCGAAATAAAATGCAAACATGCAACATCTCTTCGCAGTGCCAGTGAATCGAGCCGATCGGAAAGCACTCGGTCGTCGACGATTCGAGCCGCTCTGCGCTGGATGCGGTCAAGTGGAAGGAGCTGGTACTGGGGAGCCCGAGCCCAGAGATGGGAACAGTATTCCATGTGCGGCCGAACCTGCGCCTTGTAAAGTTGCAGGCGGTGTGCCAGCATGAAATACAGTCCCGCTCTGCTGAGCACGCCAAACTTTTTAGAGGCCAATTTGGCCTTCTCTTCCAAGTGACCACGAAACTGCACGTCACTCGATATGGCTATTCCGATACTGGCTGAGGCAACAAGGGGAGTGTCTTGAAACTGAGGAGATACGACAAAGGGGAGACTGTGTGCAAGTTTGTCACGCTTATTCTATAAAAATAGAGTAGAGCTTTCACAAGTAGTAATATCCTCAACCAAATCACGGTGGCAAGACCCAACGTAGGCTAGTTATCTGCGCGATACAGGATTATAGCGCACGAGTGTGTGCGCAGCTTCACTCACTATTACCTCACTCTTATAGTCCGATAAAACGGTAATCCATCACTACTGGAGAGATATCAGGTGCAAAACCAACAGCTTTATGCTTTATGAAAGTGAAACCCCGCTAACTCCCTGATTTTACAATGCAACTGAGAATTTCTTGACAGAAAAACTCAGTAACTAAGATGTTGAGTCTGTGGCCGTGGAAGGAAAGGGGAGATCTCCCGCCGGGTAAGAAGTTCAGCCCGCGAGCAGCCAACTCTCCGTGGATTTTGTCTATTAAAAGATTCTATTAAAAATGAGATGGTTTTACCGCTATCTATCGGAAGCCATAACATTTCAGGTCTTCCATTGTGTATTTTTACCCATACGATGAAATGTATAATGTAGTAAGGTTCCTCTGTTATTTACACTCACTATTCAGCACAACCGCATTATGCTACCATTTTACGCTGGCTGGTGCGAGTAGCCGACCCATTTGTGTCATAATACGCCCACAGCGTGACTCTACCACATAGGCATAGTATACTTTACATGTATACTGAACTATTGCACAAAAAACAGAAACGCTGTAAACCGAGTTCAAGATTTACGAATAAAATAGTAGAGGAAGGCTTCGTAAATATGAACCCACTTCAATTATCATCCGATCAGTTTAAATGCTTAAGATTATGTATAAAATAAGACTTTTAATAATATAACTATTAAATTGAAAAAACATTGCCTGGGTCGACATCTGAAGTATTTTTTGAGCAATAAGGATTCCAACGTTGTTGGAATACGTGTGAACATTTCCTTTCCCTCGGATCTCTGAGTAGTACAGACGTGCCCTTAAGTTAAATATATTGCTGTGCTAGTATGGTGAGTAAAGACAACCAAAGATCTTTTTTTATGGTAACAAGGTGTAGCGGCTGTGTTATGAATGCGATATGAACACGTAACCTTGTGATCTGCAGTCAGAGAACGATTTCTTTTTAATTTTGGTAGTTACTGTCACCGTTTTTTCAATAAAAGAAACAGGCAAAAGTCACTTGTTTTATTTTTAATAATATCTAATGTTAATGCATTTTGTACCATACGGGTCGACACG
The DNA here is from genome assembly GCA_907164705.1 of Parnassius apollo. Taxonomy (NCBI): domain Eukaryota; kingdom Metazoa; phylum Arthropoda; class Insecta; order Lepidoptera; family Papilionidae; genus Parnassius; species Parnassius apollo. The sequence continues at coordinate 3,492,951 of CAJQZP010001449.1, read as the reverse complement.
GGCAAAGGAACTGGTGTCGCCGCTGACAGCTGTCATTTTTTTCGTGTTTACTCACGTACGCCGATAAAAGTTGTTCAAAATTCATTTAAAAATCATACAAACAAAATTATTGTAAAGTAAAATATGATTAAAAAATAGTCCCGCTGGGTTCCTTATTAATTCTTCCCAGGGCAGAGGTATTTTCCGAACTATTGGTAAATAAAAAATAAACATAAACACTCACGCCTGTCACCCAGAGGGGTAGGCAGAGACTACAGACTTCCATTTAGCACGATCCTGACATACCTCTCTCGCCTCTTCCACATCCATGTACCCAGTGGCGAAGCTTCCATTAAAGCCGAAAAGCCGGGCTTGCCTTATTAAACCTGAATCAATCAATAATATCAACTAATAAAATAACTCGTAAAATGTTTCAAGCTATTTCAAATTTCCCGCGCTCTCCACTGTTCGACACATGTCGACCGATGACCTCGTATTGCCTTAGCGATACTGCTGCTCTCATAAAAAATGAGTTTTAATAGAGCTAATAGTTGTCTCTCTCGCTCGCGTGGGCTTTTTACGGGGCTTTCGAGAAGACGATCGCTCTCTTTCTAACCTATGGCAAAATATTCTATAATGAAATATAACTACGATTGTATATATAGCAATTAGTATAGAGATTTAAAGCCAGGCTTTTGGGAATAAATTTGTTAAAAGCGGAGGCGCGCGGGCAATACGTTTGCAAGTTCATTTCACGTTTCAATGTTTATTTACTCTGTGTGCTTATCTTAAGCGATTTAATATTACGAGTTCAAAATTTATGCTTTTTTAAAGATTTTTAATGAAAATGGAGGATAATAGTGTTCCTTGTGATGAATTGAAGTGTGTTAAAGTGATAATCGGAGAGGAAATCTTTAAACTTTGTTGAGATAATACACAAGGTTAAGAGTGTATTTCAGACTTATAAATTATCGCAATTAAAAACGGTTATTGGTACAATTAAAACGTTCACCAACATTTTATGTGGACGTAATTAAATCTTTCCATAAGAAAGCGAGACGATTCCACTTATCTTATCTTATCTCTTATCCATTAGAATGTAAATAATTTTTTTTTTAATTTTGTACATAGTTTGTTTGTACTTTGTTCGTGTTTTACTTTTGTTCATGTATTGTATTGGATGTAAATATTTTTTTCTTTCGCTTAAACAAACCCAAACGGCTTTCTTCAAAGCCACCGAAGCTATGCAATTGCTGATATGTAATACAATCTATCTAGCAGTGGTATGCCTTCTGTGTGCTTTGTTAAACACGTCCTTGACAGCACTGAATATGAAACTGAAGCGTGGAGACAGATCAAGATTGGTGTATTATTATAAAACTGCTAAAAACAACAATCTATATTTTTATCAATTTATATCTTGGGCTTGCCCTAGCTTGGAGCTCTAGCTTTTGGTGGGGGGGGGGGGGGGGGGAGGGGGGGGGGTGGGGGGGGGTGGTGGGTTTTTTTTTTTTTTTTTTTTTTCGCCACTGCATATACCTACGTATACATGCTCGTCGGTTATGGGTACTCCTAATTTGGCCCATTTTTAGTATATCGCCAATTTGGTCGACAAACTTCCGCCTAAGACGTCCCTTTCCGACTCTTCCATTCACTTCTGAAACATATATTTGCTTTGTCAGTCTTTCCGCATTCATTCTTTCTACATGACCAAACCACCGAAGCATTCCTTTCTTAATCCTGGTCACCGCATCATCTTGCAAACCACACTCTTCTTTTATCACACAGTTTCTTATCCTGTCACTTCATACATGGTAGAGCTATGCTGCAGTTATATTAGTAGTATAGTTGTAGCACGAATGGGTTGGCTCGACCGGGGAAGGACCACGCTCTCACAGAATACCAGCGTGAAATAGTAGCTTAATGCTGCTGTATTTCGTATGGTGAGTGTAGAGAACCGGAGACCCTTTTTACTGGAAACGAGGCATTCCATCTTAGTCTTCACGGGTGACAACGCATCTGCACACTGTCTATGGGCCACAACAACCACTTACCATCAGGTGGACTGTGTGCTCGTTTGTCACCCTATCCTATAAAAAAATAAAATTAGATTCAGCCCTAACATACTCCTTAGCGACCGCATTTCTACTACATTTATTCTACTCTCGTGCTTCTTCTGCCACACCCAACGTTCACTACCATACGTTAAAGTAGGGACTAATACAGCATCGTGAATTGCCATACCTGCCTTCTTTGACACATTCTGACTTTTCACAATAGAGTGTAGAGCCCCATTTACTTTATTTCCTGCATTCACTCGTCGTTCAATATCCTTATCATATCTCCCATCCCTGCTGAATACGCATCCCAAATATAAGAACTCATCCATTTGCTCAATTAACTCTCCTTCTATTCTTATTTCACATACCGTTTTGCTTTCTTCTCTTTCAAAAACCATCACTTTCGTCTTACTTGCGTTCACTTTAATTCCCCTTTCTTTTAATGACCTGTTCATTAATGTAACCATCATTTGCAATTCAGCCGCCGACGACGCCAGTATGACTTGATTATCGGCGTACAAAAGGCATTTGATGATTAACTCACCCGTTTTTAATCCGCATTCTTCAACTTTCAAATTTTCCAAACAGCTGTCCATAAATAGGTTGAACAGCCACGGGGAAGTTACACAGCCCTGTCTGACACCTTTATGGATGCCAAACCAGTCCGAGTAGACCTCGTTGATTCTAACACAGTTTTTCAATAAGTATTATGTAATAATCTAATAATCTATATTGAATTTTTAAAAAAAATCATTCGTTCATTTACCCTTGGACTCTGGCATGGACAACCTGCAAATGCATGCCATCTCAGTCCGATTGGGTGACAACGTATCAGCATTTTGATTCTGAATGAATGACCGGATGTAAATATTTATAAGCAAAAACCATTCCGAACGTAAGTGGACACGTGTAAAGGCATTCCATCTCATTCCGACTGGGTGACAACCTGTTTTTAATATTTCTATGGTGACAAAGTATCACCATTTTGATTCTGAATCTTTGAGCATTAACCGAATGCTGGTACTTTTATATGATAAAAAATTGATATATTGTGTTTTTAATTGAATAAGGGTGACGAACGAGCACACGGTCTACTTGATGTTAAGTGGATACTGTGGCCCATAGACATCTACATCTATTCTCAATAATTAAGGATCAAAATGTATATGCGCGATCCCTGAGGACTAAGATTAAATGCCTCGTCTTCAGCAAAATGGGTCTACGATTCTCTACACTCACCAAACGGAACAGCAACATTAGACTGCTACGAGTATTTTCTGCTGGTATTCCGTGAGAGCGTGGTCCATCTCCGGTCGAGTTGAGCCTTTCATGCTACAACCATAATATAGCTGCAGCGTGACTCTACCACCGTAACCTTTAAAAAAAAAAACGATCGATAACCTCAAACAGAAGCAATTATAAACTCGATTTACTTTTTAATGTATTAACTACGATTAACGATTTTATATTACACGATCAACTTAATTCGATTGCCATCGTCGACACCGATAAAATTTTAATTACAGTTTTACATAACGATTTAACAACGTTTCAGTAAAGTTATCAGCTGTGCGAAAAGCATCTACTTTTCTGTAAAATTAAAAATATTAAAGGACGAATTAGAGGACACGAAAATTAAACCTAATGATTTCTTATATTTATGCGAACACTACACATTAAAATAAAACTAGGTTTTACGGATTTTATCGCGTATAATAACTTATTTTATATTCCCGACGTTTCGAGCACTTTACAGCACCCATGGTCATGGGCAGGATGGCTTCGTCCAGGTGAATTTTCTTTAATTTTTACTCCGATATACGCAGTACGTACTTATAGTATCTAGAAGTCTGTAACTAAACTGTGACCTGCATTACAGTATCATAAAAGGGGATTCAGTGCTCTATTACCCTGTCAGAGATGAGTAGTTTCAACAACTCTGGTGGGTTGTAATACGTTCATTTGTAAAAGTAAGCCTTACAGGGTTTCTTGCTAGTTATTTACAAGACAAAAGTTTTGTAAATACCTAATGAGTTTTATTTATAATCTATACCGAACAAAAATACTTTATTCTATTCGTCTCCTTTATCATCAATATATTGCTGGATATTTCCACATCCATTGTTTGATTAGCTGTAAGTGGCGGAATCCATTACCACATTTCATCCTTTAGGCTGCAGAGGAAAATCAACAACACACAGCACACAGAACAGAGAATCAAATAAATCTTCCTAATGATAACTGAAAATAACAAAAAAAAATTAAATCTGAACTAGAACCAGAAACAGATGCAATCAGATGGTTCGAACTGCAAAACGCCGACATATCCATAAGAATATTATAAGCTCTTCGCCAGCCGGCACTTGGAAGTTTCTTAATTCCCTTTCTTTTTCCTTTTTCTTAATTCCTTTTCTTAATTCCCTGATATAGGGTCAATATCTCTCAGTGATCTTAATAAACACTTCTCCTCGGCAACTAAAGTCGATAATTCCATTAAACTTAGAACTATTTCTCTTATCTTATCACTTCCCAAAATTGACGCAAACTGCTTTGCTTTTTCTCCAATAACTGATGAAGATGTCCGTAAAATTATTTTTTCCATTAAATCTAAAGCAGCTGGCTATGATGATGTGAGTAGAAATATGATTATCCCCATACTTGAAAACATTCTCCCAATCATTACCCACATCATCAATTTTTCTTTTTCTACTGGGGTTTTTCCATCTTTTTGGCGTAAAGCATTTGTCCTTCCACTTCCCAAGTTAAATAATCCCAGTTCTGTTAACCATTTCCGACCAATTTCTATACTTCCCTTTCTTTCAAAGATTTTAGAATCAGCTGCATACAAATAACTATCCAGCTACATTTATAAAAATAATCTTCTTAGTCCCTTACAATCAGGTTTTCGTCCTGGGCATAGTACAACCACTGCTCTCCTTAAAGTTCTTGATGATGTACGGGAGGGTATGGAAAAATCAAAATTAACGGTTCTCGTATTAATTTAATTGACTTCTCCAATGCTTTCTGTACAGTCGATCATGACGTTCTTCTTGCTATCTGTAAACACATGGGTTTCTCTTCGTCAGTTTTGGATTGGTTATCAACTTATCTTCGTGGTCGCCAGCAAAGAGTTAAAGTCAACCAACAGTCTTTCTCTGATTGGTCTGATCTTACTACTGGCGTTCCACATGGAGGCGGAATTCCTTCTCCTTGTATTATTTTTGCATGGCTATTTTTACAAATCTCATAACTGTGAATTTCAAATGCTCCTACCATCTGTATGCTGACGATTTACAGCTGTACGCTCGGATTGATCCAGCAGAGGTTAACTCCGGATCGAAATTTTAAATTTAGATCTTGAGGCCATTTTTGGCTGGTGCAGAAATTATAGAATTGCTGTCAATCCTATTAAATGTCAAGCGATAATTCTCGGTAGTCCTCGCCGTATAGCTAAATTAGATTTTAATTCACTGGAGCCTATCGTTTACGATAACACAATAATTCCTCTTAGTCATGTAGTTAAAGATCTTGGGTTAATGATTGATGCTAATTTAAGTTGACAATCTCAGATGGCTGAAATAAGCCGGAGAGTGACAATCACCCTGCGTGGCCTTTATCGTTTCAAGAATTTCCTTCCAACCGAGACTAAGGCTTGTTGGTGCGTGCGCTTGTTTTACCAGTCATTGATTATGCTGATGTGTGTTACTCTGATGTGAGTCAAGTACTTCTGTGCAAATTGGATCGTTTGCTAAATAATTACATCCGTTTTATTTTTGGCCTTCGTGAATACGATCATGTATCCATATATCGTTCTAAGCTTAAATGGCTCCCTATCCATCAGCGTAGATGTATCAAAATTCTTTGCTCGCTTTTTTCAATCCTGTATGATCCATGCACTCCCCAATACCTGAAAGGCAAGTTTCAGTATTTGGATTCTTCTCACGATCGTAACCTGCGATCCTCCGAGAGAACTACCTTATGTGTTTTTCCTCACCGTACCAAATTTATGTCTCAGTCTTTCGCCGCTGAGGCCATAAGGCTATGGAATAAATTAACCCCCTCATATCAGGAAACCGACTTCTGTTGCTACCTTTAAGAGGATGGTGACTGATCACTACCTTTCTTCTTCCAGCAACTAACTTTCATATTTAATTGTTTCTGCTTACATGTGACTTGACATTACAAATTATTCAAATTGTTTTAGTATAATATGTACATATGTAAGTATGCTTAAAACGTATGTATTATGTACTATTTAAACATTATGTATGTAATGTATCAGGTATTGAGTATATTACTTAGGTTAATTGTAGTTGTGTATATTTATTTTTGTATTTATACTTATGGTATATGTATATTTATATTTACATTCACGTATAAATTATCCTCATATTTTATGGCACCTGCTAAAGTTCTCTGCTTAGCTCGTGGTTGACTGGTAGAGAATGCCTAAAGGCATTGAGTCCGCCAATTGTACATTTTAAATGCAATAAAGTTTTTAAATAAATAAATAAATCTCAACGATTGTTAAGTTGCTAAGTAAGTTGTAATTACGGCTGTTGTGGATGGATAGATGGTTTGCTGGACATGCTAAACAACTCTCCCATAGTTAATTAATTAATGATTTGAGAGCGTGGTTCATCCCCGGTCGAGCTACAACTATATAGCTGCAACATGACTACCACATTTACCCAATTTTAAAATTTCACTTCTTAGCATTGTAAATGTGTTAACACTCGCTGTCGGTCCCACGGTTTACTAATTTGAATGCAGTATACTTTCTGATACATTTTCATCTAATTAAAATTATGCACCAAAAGAAGTAAAGAGAGTAATCAATGGCCCCGGTGACTTCTTAATTAGCCAACACATAGTGCCCTTCAAATGTGTAATATTAATGAAGACCTGTTGGGTACAGGTATGCGCACTAGCGAAGCAGCTGGATATGACGGAGCGACAGGTGGAGCGCTGGTGGAGGCTCCGTCGTTCCCAGGAGAAGCCCTCGACACTAGTCAAGTTCTGCGAGAACGCCTGGCGATGCTTGTTCTACTTATACAACTTCTCATACGGCCTGTTTGTATTGTGGGACAAGGAGTGGTTGTGGGACATCGACCAGTGTTATATTGGATACCCTCATCAGGTGAGAAATGTTCTACGCAATATTTATATACAAATAAAGTATACATATACTATATAAAAGTATACGCGTGGTAGAGCTACGATGCAACTGTATATGGTTGTAACACGAGTGGGTCGGCTCGACCGGGGCAGGACCACGCTCTCACAGAATACCATTACGCGTACACAATACATAATTACATAAACACGTCTGTCAACCAGAGGGGTAGACAGAGACTACAGACTTCCATTTGGCACGATCCTGACACACCTCTCTTATACCTATGCATACTTGCTCGTCGGTTAAGTGTACTCTTAATTTGGCTCATTTTCAATATATCGCCAATTTGGTCGATAAACTTTCGCCTGGGACGTTCCTTTCCGACTCTTCCGTTCACTTGTGCAAACAAAATTTTCTTTGTCACTCTTTCCTCATTCATTCTTTTCTGAACTCGTCACAACATCATCTTTCAAACCACACTCTCCTCTTATTAGACAACTTCTCACCCTGTCACTCAGATTAAGCCCTAACATTCTCCTTAACGACCGCATTTCTACTGCGTTTATTCTACTCTCGTGCTTCTTCTGCCACACCAAACTTTCACTACCTTACGTTAATGTGGGGGCTAACACAGCATTGTGAATTGCCATACGTGCCTTTTTTGACACATTCTGAGTTCTCCACAATAGAGTGTAGAGCCCCATTTACTCTATTTCCTGTGTTCACTCGTCGTTCTAAATCCTTATCAATATCTCCCATCCCTGCTAAACCAGCGTAAAATAGGAGCTTAATGCTTCTGTGTTTCATATGGTGAGTGTATAAAGCAGAGACCCTTCTTACTGGAAGCAAGGCATTCCATCTTCGTGGTGTGACAACGCACCTGCGTTGTGATTCTTAATCAAGGATAAATGTAGATGTCTATGGGCCACAGATCTAGCAAGCGTAACATAACGAGGTCGGGAAGCAGCTTGAAAGGCGCGAAACATCTGGTACACACACGCGTGCGCGCGCGTGTGTGTACCAGATGTTTGCGCACAGATACACTTTGGACCGGAACACAGCAGTGGAGGTACTGGTATTTGACTAACGAAATAGGTGAACGATATCTACCTAGCCAGACAGACTTCTTGGTAGAAAACAAGTCATTACATTAATAATTTGAAAGGGGAACAACAAACCCGGATGGAAACTTGGTCAAGTAAAGGTGATAAGTGCCCGCAGGCAAACACGGACTATCCGACACTATTCCGATGATATCCAGGACGTCAGTCTGATCGAGATTAGAATAGCTCTCCAGCACCTTAAAAACGGCAAGGACCCAGGCGAGGATGGAATTTCAGCGGAGCTTCTGAAAGCGAGTGGAAAACCGGTCCTTCAGAAGCTATTCAATTCCGTTCTTCATGTTGGCTCTATTCCGGAGGCGTGGAGCAGAAGTGCGGTGGACTTGCTCTTCAAGAAAGGCGACAACGCTCTCTTGAAGAACAACTACAGACTGATTTCTCTTCTGAGCCGCGTCTACATACTGTTTTCGAGAGTCATTACGAATCGTCTCGCACGCAGTCTCGACGACTTCAAGTCTCCCGAACAAGCCGGTTTCCAAAAAGGCTTCAGTCCTATAGACCACATATATATTCTGCGGCAAATTGTACAGAAGACCGAAGAATATAATCTGCCACTTTGCCTTGCGTATGTGGACTATGAGAAAGCCTTTGATTCCGTCGAAATTTGGGCGGTGCTACAGTCCCTTCAGCGGTGCCAAATTGACTGTCGGTATATCGAAGTGCTGTAGGGTATGTACATTAGAGCTACGATAGCTATCCGAGTACAGAACCAGAATACGAAACCTATCCAACTACAGAGATGTGTAAGACTGGGTGATGTTATATCTCCGAAACTCTTCACCGCTGCGTTGGAAGATGTTTTCAAGCTACAGAACTGGAAAGGATACGGTATTAACATCAATCGCAAGTTATTCACTCTCCTTCGATTTTCCGACGATATTGTCCTTATGGAAGAATCGCTGGAGGACCTAAGCACTATGCACAATGACCTTAATAGTGTCTACCAACGGATAGGTCTTATGATGAACATGGACAAAACAAAGATGTGTAATGTCCATGTCACACCTATGCCGGTAGTTGTTAGGAGCACTCAGCTCGAAGTTGTTGACGAGTACGTTTACTTAGGACAAATAGTCCAACAAGTCCAACTTTGAGCGAGAGGTCAATCTACGGATTCTACTCGGCTAGACAGCGTTCGAGAAATTACGACACATCTTCTCGTCAGGTATACCTCTAAACCTGAAAACTAGATTGCACAACCAGTGCGTATTGCCGTATGCAGATCTGAGACGTGGTCCTTCACTGCTGGCCGTATGAGGACGCTCAAGGTCACTCAGCGAGCTATAGAGGGGGCTATGCTCGGGGTTTCTCTGCGTGATAAACGTAGAAATGAGAATATAGTAGCAGTAAAACCAGAGTAACCGGCATAGCCTAACAGATTAGTAAGCTGAAGTGGCAATGGGCCGGCCGTATAGCTCGAAGAACCGACAACCGATGGAGAAAAAAGGTTCTCGTACCGTTAGGAGTAGTGTAGGGCAACCCCCAACTAGATGGAGTGAAGACCTGGTTAGACATGCAGGAAGTCGATGGACGCAGGTGGCTCAGGACCGTGCTTTATGGCATTCCTTGGGGGAGGCCTATGTTCAGCAATGGACTTGTGAAGGGCTGTAATGATGATGATGATCATTCAATTAATTCAAAATTCGATTTGGGTAGAGTTAATGCTTAACTTCCACATAATATGTGTATAAAGTGTATTTATTCCAGGGGGTGACAACCGATGTGAGTTGGTACTACATGGTTTCATCGGCATTCTACTGGTCGCTGACCATATCCCAGTTCTGGGATGTGCGGCGGAAGGACTTTTGGCAGATGTTCATACACCACCTGGCGACCATCGCACTCCTGTCCTTCAGCTGGGTGTGCAACCTTCACAGGATCGGTACGCTCGTGTTATTGGTGCACGATTGCGCTGACATACTTCTAGAAGTGGGTATTTGGTGGATTTTTTTCTTTTTTCCTTCTCTAGGAGCGTATGAATCCAGTGTTGTACTTTGATAAGCTATAATGATGTGACGACGCCGGGGCGCTATGGCGTATCATTAAGTTCGACGCCGAGGGCAGCGTGATCGAATCCCGCACGGAACAATATTTTTTTTAATGTTGGCAATGCTTTTAACATTACTAACATTATCTTTAACCACACCTGATAAGCTCAAAGTTCAAATGCTTGTCAAAGGAATGGTTCACGATAGTGTCGAATAGCAGATATGAACCGACCACGACCTTTTCAGTTTTAGGTCTATACCCTGTGGATACTGTCGCTTCTGTAATCGCTTTCACTATTACTGATTAACTTTTCCCGGTCTGGATATTTTTACGTATGCAATTTATGGAAAGTAAACTGCCTCCACGATACGGGAGAAAATCCTAGTGTATAACGTTTTAAAAATTATGATAATCATGAGATGACATTAAATACTCGCCTACCTAGGGTTGTCACCCGTACTATAATATATGGCATCGTACTATATATCAGTCAATTGTACTATATATTATAGAAAAATGATATACTACGAAAAATACTGTATTTTTATCCCTAATTCAACTGTCGCACTTTCTTTTATTAACTATAATTAGAAGTCTGGAATAAGTAAGTTTTACGGAAATAATTTTTTCCATCATTAATGTAAAATTTAAAGAAGATAGAAATAGAGCATGTATTATGTAGTTTGATTAAAATTTTATTATTAATTTAATATGAATCAAAATTTCACAAACTCCTATTTAATTTCTAATTATTTTAAAGGCAAGGTAGAAGGTACGGTGGTTATATTTTATAAGTTCGTTTTGTTGTAATTCCTATTCTGTTTCAGGTTGCTAAGGCGGCGAAGTACGCGAACTACCAGAAGCTATGCGACTCGCTGTTCGCGATATTCACAGTGCTCTGGATTATCACGAGGCTGGGAATATATCCATTTTACATCATCTGGAGGTGAGTGGAGTTTTGTTAATGGCATCAGGGGCACTAAGTCCAATTGTCATATTGTATCAACACCTTCTTCATACCATAAAAGCAAGTTAGTAGTGCCGTTTACTCGACTCCTCACAGTCAGTTTTGGCTTTTACAACAAAATCTCAGAAAATATACAAAACCGACTTCCATATTTAAAAACTTTATTTAAAAAAAACAATGTTAATATAAAAAGGGTTATAATAATATTAAGGAATTTATGGGTTCTAATAACCCCTGGGTACGAGGAAATTGCTACCATGCTATTTCTAATTTATTTTGTGTGGTTTTCTGTTGCGTAACTTTATAAATTTTCCCAACCAGTAATAAATTAAATATAGGAGTAATTTTAATTATTTATAATCTATGCTGAATAAAAAAGTTTCATTATATATATAATAATACATATTCTAATTTTATTACAGTTATATTAGTAATTTGCCCACTCAATAAAATTCATTATTTACCATTATATCGACCTAGGTATTTAATTTATTTGTATGTGTATATTAAGTATATTTGTGTGTATGTATAAATATACTAATAATAATAATAATAATTTATTTATTTCTCACCACATACGACATGGAAGATACATTAGTGTTACATCTCTATTTTAACAATATTTTGTCATTCATGGGAGACTGGTGCCCGTGTAGGTTCAAAGACCCGTAGTATAATATTATAAGGAGATCACTTATGTTATGGTTAGAAATAATATTATTTAGAGAAAAAATAAAAAAAAAATAAAAAAAATAAAACCACGTATTTTTGTAGCGTAAGTATGAGAGTTTGTGACTGTTAGCATGTCTGCGTGTACGTCTGTGAATATTTATGAGATAATTTGGAGTAATTGTTCAGTATCTGTGTATGAAAGAGTCTGAAGATATTCCACGAGTCTATTTTTACATGACCATCTGTTGACTTCATAAATAGACAATTTTTGGTGTAATTTATTATATAAATACGGACCCAAAAAAGTAAAGAATTCCTAGCAAAAGTTGTGAAGAAAGGCACTGACTGAGCTACCAGATGATTACGGCGGCAATGTTCCCTTTGAGTTATTTTTGAAATTGCATGTTGTCTTAAAACTATATGTAGCACAATACTATATTTTTAACAAAGTTTCATATTATTTCAAGAACAAAAAGATGATTGTTGTTACATACTAGGGCGTACATGCACAGACCGCGGCCCGCCGGTCGTATACTGGTGGCCCGCCGACAGCAAAAATAATACTCTCGTACATTCGAAAAATATTGAATTATATTCCAGAATAAAACCAAAAAAAAAATATGTTCGAAAAGTTATTTGAATCTCGCGCGTGCGCTCTTAAGTGCGCTTATCGGTGCGCCGTGCATGCGTCGGTAACAGCGGTCGGTAATGTTCGTGCTGATCTCGGTTAAATTCGTTTACTTAAGGAACCGCCGCGGCCGGCGGCGCGGGGACTACGGCAGCGTGGTGGCGGCTTATCCACGGGTTATATTGTTAGAGCAAGCGAGATAGCAATAGTCCCGAATTCTCGATTGCTCGCGTAGGTAGATACACGAAGCTTCCAGAGTCGGTTTCGTGATTTCTCCAGACAGTTTTCGACTCTATACGCGCGGTATAAAAGCCACGCTAACCGCAGCGACCGACAGTTCGCTGTATTCGTGTGCTGTGTTCGTTTAATTTGAGTGAAATGTCAATAGTTCTAGTGTAGATTTTAACTCGACTAGCCGGTGTCATATATTTTGATCCACATTCGACGTAGATTTCCCGTCAAGTGCCGTGTATAATTGTGTTGTGAAATCGTAAGTAAAACTCTGTTATTAATAAGTGTTTCCCCACCTATTTAATCAATTATTTTTGGTAATTTAAAAAAGGATGGGTAACATAATGATTTCTTATATTTACGCGAACACTACACATTGATTAAAACTTTAAAATTATAAAGGAGTGTACAAGCTTGATTGTGAATGTGGTCTCTCTTATATAGGACAAACAAAAAGATCAATTAGAACCCGCGTAAAAGAACATATAGGTGATGTGAAGCATCAACGTTCCGGGAAGTCTGCAGTTTGCGATCATATCTTAGAATTCCACAACCATTACATCAGATTTGATAGACCACAAATCCTCGCGAAAGAACCCCGATTCCTGCCAAGGATGATGCGTGAGGCTATTGAAATTTAAAAACATCCTAATATCAATAGAGAAGGAGGCTGGGTACTACCACCTGCTTGGGATCCTATAATCAATAAAATTAAAACTAAACCCAAGCATACCACTGCAAGACCTCAGGACATAGTCAGTTCATTTTGCATACATCGGACCATAAACAATAATTAAAAAAGCTGAAGGTACTCCGGGTACTGAGTATGGCAGCATCGTTTCCGGGACACCTGAGATTTTGAGTGAGATTGAGAGGTTCTATGGGCAGCTGTACACATCATCGTTGGAGCCACACGCAAGTGTGAGTAACGATCCAGGAGCAAGTCTTATCCGACACTATTCCGATGGTATCCCGGACGTCAGTCTAAGCGAGATTAGAATGGCTCTCCAGCATCTTAAAAACGACAGGGCCCCAGGCGAGGATGGAATTACAGCGGAGCTTCTGAAAGCGGGTGGAACACCGGTACTTGAAGTCCTTCAGAAGCTCTTCAATTCCGTCCTCCATGGTGGCACTACTCCAGAGGCGTGGAGCAGAAGTGCGGTGGTCTTGTTCTTTAAGAAAGGCGACAACGCTCTCTTGAAGAACTACAGACCGATTTCCCTTCTGAGCCGCGTCTACGTGCTGTTTTCGAGAGTCATTACGAATCGTCTCGCACGCCGGTTTCCGAAAAGGCTTCAGTACCATAGACCACATACATACCCTGCGGCAGAATGTACAGAAGACTGAAGAGTACAATCTGCCACTTTGCCTGGCGTATGTGGACTATGAGAAAGCCTTTGATTCCGTCGAAATTTGGGCGGTGCTACAGTCCCTTCAGCGGTGCCAAGTTGACTGTCGGTATATCGAAGTGCTGAAGTGTTTGTACAGTAGGGCTACGATGGCTATCCGAGTACAGAACCAGAGCTCGAAACCTATCCAACTGCAGAGAGGTGTAAGACAGGGTGACGTTATATCCCCGAAACTCTTCACCGCTGCATTGGAAGACGTTTTCAAGCTACTGGACTGGAAAGGATATGGTATTAACATCAATGGCGAGTACATCATTCACATTCGATTTGCCGACGATATAGTCCTTATGGCGGAATCGCTGGAGGACTTAAGCACTATGCTCAATGACCTCAATAGTGCCTCCCAACGGATAGGTCTTAAGATGAACATGGACAAAACAAAGATCATGTTTAATGTCCATGTCACACCTATGCCGGTAGTTGTTGGGAGCACTATGCTCGAAGTTGTTGACGAGTAAGTTTACCTGGGACAAATAGTCCGACTAGGTAAGTCCAACTTCGACCGAGAGGTCAATCGACGGATTCAACTCGGCTGGGCAGCGTTCGGGAAATTACGACATATCTTCTCGTCAGGTATACCTCAATCTCTAAAAACTAGATTGTACAACCAGTGCGTGTTGCCAGTGATGACTTACGGATCTGAAACGTGGTCCTTCACTGCTGGCCGTATGAGGACGCTCAAGGTCGCTCAGCGAGCTATGGAGAGGGCTATGCTCGGAGTTTCTCTGCGTGATAGACTCAGAAATGAGGATATCCGCAGTAAAACCAGAATGACCGACATAGCCCAACGGATTAGTAAGCTGAAGTGGCAATGGGCCGGCCATATAGCTTAAAGAACCGATAACCGATGGGGAAGAAAGGTTCTCGAGTGGCAGCCTCGTACCGGTTAGGCGTAGTGTAGAGCGACCCCCCACTAGATGGAGTGACGACCTGGTAAGATATGCAGGAAGTCGATGGATGCAGGTGGCTCAGGACCGTGCTTTGTGGCATTACTTGGTGGAGGCCTATGTTCAGCAGTAGACTTGTGAAGGGCTGTAATGATGATGATGATGATGATGATGACTCCGGGTGTAACAATGACATCGGGACGTCAGTCATCTCAGTCCCCCGTGACCATGGGTGCTGGAAATCGCCCGAAATGTCGGGAATTAAAAATAAAAGTAATTAAAAGTAAAATAAACGCGATAAAATCCGTAAAAGTAGTTTTAATCAAGGATGGGTAATTTAAGTAGGTACTGTAATTGTTTTTAGGTGCTGTGTTAATCCTAGCCAGGATTAGAACGCAACATGGACAAGCCAGGACCTAGTAAAAAACGTAAGGTTAAAGATGAAAATCGGCAGTTTCAAGAAATTTGGACTGAGAAATACTTTTTTGTATGGTCGCATAACAAAGTCGTTTGTTTAATTTGCAAGAATTCTGTTGCGATTACAAAGGAATATAATGTAAAAAGGCAATATGAAACGCAGCATCCTACTTTTACCAAGTTGGTAAAGGCTGAATTAAGAAAGCAAAAAATTTTGTCTTTAAAACGGGAGCTTATTGGTCAGCAAGCTATGTTAACAAAACCCATTCAAGATTCAGAAACAGCTACAGAAGTTAGTTATCAAATTTCTCGAATGATAGCAAAGCGAAGTCGCCCCTTCAATGATGGGGATTTTGTACAAGAATGCATAGAAATTGCCGCAAAGAAAATGTGTCCAGAAGCAGCAAAAAAGTTTGAGAAAATTCAACTGAATCGTATGACTATCCAAAGACGAATTATGTCTGTCGGGTAATATTGCGGAACAGTTAAATGAAAAAACGAAGATCTTGGACGATTCCACTGATTAGTTCCACAGCTCAACTTCTGATATTCATACGAGGTGTTACTCAAGATTTTGAAGTCTTAGAAGAGTTATTAGGAATGTGTTCATTGAAAGGTCAAACCAGAGGAGTTGATATACTCAATGTACTTTTGGACGAGTGTTCAAAAACTGATTTGGACTTATCAAAATTATCGGGAGTTACGACTGACGGTGCTCCTTCGATGATTGGTGTCAATTCTGGGCTAGTTACTTTGCCGAAAAAGCATCTGCAAGAAAAAAACATAAACGCTGAAGATCTCATGCAGTTTCACTGCATTATACACCAAGAAGCCCTCAGTTCTAGAAAAATTGAATTTCAAAATGTCATGAAAGTTGTAGTTTCGACTGTAAATTTCATAAAATCACGAGGACTCAATCACAGGCAATTCAATCAATTCCTTGATGACATCGAAAGTGAATATGGAGATTTACTGTATTATACAGAAGTAAGGTGGCTAAGTCGTGGATTGACACTAGAACGATTTCTAAATGTAATGGAAGAAATTGGAATATTTCTGGCGGAAAAGCAAAGGGATGTCCCGGAACTTAAAAATCCTGATTGGTTGTGTGATTTGGATTTTTTAGTTGATATTACAAATCATTTGAATGTCTTGAACACAGGGCTTCAAGGCAAAAATCAACTGATATCCCAGCTTACGCTCATGTATCATCCTTTCATTGCAAGCTGACACTTTTCAGATCGCAATTGAATTCTGGAAATTACAATCATTTTCCCAATTATAAGAAAATGGCTGAAAAATTCAACAAAACTGCGAATAATTTCAGTTATGTAGAAAAGCTAGATATTTTGATTCAATCTTTTCAAGACAGATTTTCGGAGTTTAAAAAAAGTGAAAACTCTGATGGACATATTCAGCAATCCTTTCACGATTTCAGTTGAAAATGCGCCAGAGTCAATGCAGTTAGAAATTATCGACATTCAAAACGACCAAGATTTACGCAACAAATTCAACGAAGGAGACTTGCTGAACTTTTACCGCTGCATTGATAAAAATACGTATTAAGAGTTGCGCATAAACGCTCTGAAATGTGCCAGCTTATTTGGTTCTACCTATGTATTATGTGAACAAACCTTTTCAATACTAAATAATAATAAAACAAAAAATCGAAACCGCCTTGCAAATGAAAGTTTGGAAGCAGTTTTACGTGTTGCTACAAGTAAATTTGAGTCAAATATAAAAAAGATTGTAAGCACTATGCAGTGCCACGCTTCGAATAAATAAATTCTTTTTCAATTTGAATATTGGTTGGGCTGAAAAGTTCGTATCGTCTCTATGAGATGGCGCCACTAGAATAAAATCCATATCATTTTTAGGTAGTACCAACCTTCAAAAGAAACGTGTATAAATTTGACAGCTGTCTGATTATTAGTTTGTGAGATACAGCATTTTGAGTGAAGCGACTTTTGTTATTTTGAAAAAAATGGATAAAAAGGAATTTCATGTTTTAATGAAACACTATTTTTTGATGAAAAAAAGTGCTGCTGATACCAAAAAGTGGCTTGATGAGTGTTATCCGGACTCTGCGCCGGGCGAAGCAACCATTCGTAAGTGGTTTGCCAAATTCCGTACAGGCCATATGAGCACCGAAGACGATGAACGCAGTGGACGTCCAAAAGAGGCTGTTACGGACGAAAACATAAAAAAAATCCACAAAATGATATAGGAAGATCGTAAATTGAGGTTGATTTGTATAGCTGGCACTCTAAAGATATCAAAGGAACGTGTTGGACATATCGTTCATGAATATTTGGGTATGCGAAAGCTATGTGCAAAGTGGGTGCCGCGCGAGCTCACAATCGACCAAAAACAAGAACGTGTCGATGCTTCAGATCAATGTTTGGAGCTGTTCAATCGCAATAGAAGTGAATTTTTGCGTCGATATGTGACAATCGATGAAACATGGATCCACCACTACACTCCGGAGTCCAGTCGGCAGTCATCTGAATGGACTGCACGCGATGAACCGAATCCAAAGCGTGGAAAAACTCAACAGTCGGCCGGTAAGGTTATGTCGTCCGTATTTTGGGATGCACATGGAATAATTTTCATCGACTATCTTGGAAAGGGAAAAAACCATCAACAGCGACTATTATATAGCGTTATTGGAGCGTTTGAAGGGCGAAATCGCGAAAAAACGGCCCCGTTTGAAGAAGAAGAAAGTGTTGTTTCATCAAGACAATGCGCCGTGTCACAAATCGATGAAAACGATGGCAAAATTGCATGAATTGGGCTTCGAATTGCTTCCGCATCCACCGTATTCTCCAGATTTGGCCACCAGCGACTTTTTCTTGTTCTCATATCTCAAGAGAATGCTCGCTGGAAAGAAATTTAAAGCCGATGAGGAAGTAATCGCCGAAACAGAGGCCTATTTTGAGGCTAAACACAAATCGTACTACAAAAATGGTATTGAAAAGTTGGAAGATCTCTATAATCGGTGTATCGCCCTCGACGGCAACTATGTTGAATAATAAAATCGAAATTTGCCAAAAAAATGTGTTTTTCTATAAAACGATACGAACTTTTCAGCCCAACGTTACATTATTATCAATTATTTATTGTCTTTAATTACCTATACGCCTGGCGGCCCGCCATCAGTTCATAATTACCTATACTTCTGGCGGCCCGCCATCGGTTCATAATTACCTATACTCCTGGCGGCCCGCCATCAGTTCATAATTACCTATACTCCTGGCGGCCCGCCATCAGTTCATAATTACCTATACTTCTGGCGGCCCGCCATCAGTTTATAATTACCTATACTTCTGGCGGCCCGCCATCAGTTCATAATTACCTATACTTCTGGCGGCCCGCCATCAGTTCATAATTACCTATACTCCTGGCGGCCCGCCATCAGTTCATAATTACCTATACTTCTGGCGGCCCGCCATCAGTTCATAATTACCTATACTTCTGGCGGCCCGCCATCAGTTCGTAATTACCAATACTTCTGGCGGCCCGCCATCAGTTCATAATTACCTATATTTCTGGCGGCACGCCATCAGTTCATAATTACCTATACTTCTGGCGGCCCGCTATCAGTTCATAATTACCTATACTCCTGGCGGCCCGCCATCAGTTCATAATTACCTATACTTCTGGCGGCCCGCCATCAGTTCATAATTACCTATACTTCTGGCGGCCCGCCATCAGTTCATAATTACCTATACTTCTGGCGGCCCGCCATCAGTTCATAATTTGCCCGAGTGGCCCCTAGTCTTAATAAGACTGTGCACTATACTGAAGAGAGATCTCGTCCATATTTTACGAGACTTAGTCTGGCACAATTTTTCTCCGAGATCTCGCGAGATTAAGCGAGGTAGCATAATCCGTGTGATAAATGAATCCTGATGGTAAAATATATATAGTTATAGTGTTTTATTTTGAAATAAAAAAGAATGTAATATATATATATATATATATATATACGAATTAACGTTTTCATTAAAAAAATACCTAATCTCGCCGGACCTCGAGTTTTACGAGAGACGCTCTATGGTCTTGCGAGATCTCGACTAGGTTTAAAATCTCGCGAGATTGCTATTCTCTCTATAATATGCCTGCCGCTATGGAAGCAAATTTAAAGAAGTCAAAAATTATCTAATACATAATGTTGACAAATGTGTTGGGCACCTATATTGTGATGGGCTAACCACTTAACTTTTCTTTCACAATTTACCATTGAAAACCTCTTTTTTTTTCTAAATGTGGTTTGAGTGGCGGTATATCACCCTCGTGCCTCGAAAAGCACGTAACGCCGTTGGTCCCGCGCCTGATCTCTCCGGTCGTGTCGGTTTACCGTTCCATCGGATTATGAGAGTGAGGGAATAGAGAGTGCACCTGTGTTACGGAAACACTTGGGCACTATAATCCTGTCCTGTGCAGATCTTGAAAGAGATAATTATATGTTAAAAATGCTTTATTTCAGCACAACGATCCGCGCTCCGATGCTGCTGCCGATGTTCCCCGCGTACTACTTCTTCAACGCGCTGCTGTGTCTGCTGCTGTGCCTACACATGGTGTGGACGTGGCTAATCCTGCAGGTAGCTTACAACGCCATCACTGCTGGAAAGGTCAGTACCTTTATAAAATGTGACTCAAATAAGAATAGAAACGTCAATGAACTATGATGACCGCGATTGTTGTCACTTGAAAAGTACGGCTAGCAAACAAAATAAAATTTCCACTTTTATATTAACTGAGCCTTAGTATTGAAGTCATAATTAGTTTTAAAAATAATTTCTAACTGCTTTTTCTATTTTCATTGTTGGCAACATTTCACCAAAAAGTAAATTATTTATTAATTCAATAAATAAAATAGTTAATTAGTAAAATTAAATTCATTATTGAAATCCTAGATTTGGATTAATACCTTTCGGTCATGGTTCTCGTAGCTCTAAGAAACTAAAATCGTTCGGCAAGATTGTTTCACAAGTGGCAGCCTCTACTCCGTACTGATTGTCAATCCGTTTACCGTGTGTAACGATTACTGTAAATACATGTGTACATATAATATTATAATATTATATATATATATATATATATATATATATATATATATATATATATATATATATATACTGATAAATGTAATGATTAGTAAGCTGAAGTGGTAATGGGCCGGCCATATAGCTCGAAGAACCGATAACCGATGGGGAAGAAAGCAGTGGCGAAGCTTCCATTAAAGCCGAAAAAAACCTGAATCAATCAATAATATCAACTAATAAAATAGATCGTAAAATGTTTCAAGCTATTTCAAATTTCCCGCGCACTCCACTGTTCGACACATGTCGACCGATGACCTCGTATTGCTTTAGCGATACTGCTGCTGTCATAAAAAATGAGTTTTAATAGAGCTAATAGTTGTCTCCCTCGCTCGCGTGGGCTTTTTTACGGGGCTTTCGAGAAGACGATCGCTCTCTTTCTAACCTATGGCAAAATATTCTATAATGAAATATAACTACGATTGTATATATAGCAATTAGTATAGGGATTTAAAGCCAGGCTTTTGGGAACAAATTTGTTAAAAGCGGAGGCGCGCGGGCAATACGTTTGCAAGTTCATTTCACGTTTCAATGTTTATTTACTCTGTGTGCTTATCTTAAGCGATTTAATATTACGAGTTCAAAATTTATGCTTTTTTAAAGATTTTTAATGAAAATGGAGGATAATAGTGTTCCTTGTGATGAATTGAAGTGTGTTAAAGTGATAATCGGAGAGGAAATCTTTAAACTTTGTTGAGATAATACACAAGGTTAAGAGTGTATTTCAGACTTATAAATTATCGCAATTAAAAACAGTTATTGGTACAATTAAAACGTTCACCAACATTTTACGTGGACGTAATTAAATCTTTCCATAAGAAAGCGAGACGATTCCACTTATCTTATCTTATCTCTTATCCATTAGAATGTAAATAAAATTTTTTTTAATTTTGTACATAGTTTGTTTTTTACTTTTGTTCATGTATTGTATTGGATGTAAATATTTTTTTTCTTTCGCTTAAACAAACCCAAACGGCTTTCTTCAAAGCCACCGAAGCTATGCAATTGCTGATATGTAATACAATCTATCTAGCAGTGGTATTCCTTCTGTGTGCTTTGTTAAACACGTCCTTGACAGCACTGAATATGAAACTGAAGCGTGGAGACAGATCAAGATTGGTGTATTTATATAAAACTGCAAAAAACAACAATCTATATTTTTATCAATTTATATCTTGGGCTTGCCCTAGCTTGGAGTTATAGCTTTGCCACTGGAAGAAAGGTTCTCGAGTGGCAGCCTCGTACCGGTAGGCGTAGTGTAGGGCGACCCCCCACTAGATGGAGTGACGACCTGGTAAGACATGCAGGAAGTCGATGAATGCAGGTGGCTCAGGACCGTGCTTTGTGGCATTACTTGGGGGAGGCCTATGTTCAGCAGTGGACTTGTGAAGGGCTGTAATGATGATGATGATGATGATATCACACCACTAACCGGAAGGGGTAAAATAGCGTCAATCGGGCCAGCTGTGAAGGGCTGTAATGATTATATACATATATATATATATAACGCACTTTGAGAAAGTAGTTTGTTCAGAATCGTTTACTGAATCGATTCCTATCATTTTTAATACAGGTAATTTTTATCCCAAAATAATTAAAACTACGTAAATCACAGTCACACTAAATCTGTACAGTCAAAACAAACTGAAATTGACCGTAATTTAATGCAATAAGACTTAAGAGTGCAGTTTTATTTGTATTGTTACTAATTCTGTCATTCAATAAAAATAAAGAAAAATGAACTTTATTTCAAGCACGTTAAAGTCTTTGCGTTCGTGGATTTGTGACCACAACATTCTCCCGGAATTAGTATAACTAATTTGATAAATAATCAATGCATAAAAATGTTTAATAATTCAGTGTATGTATTATGATTATAACATAATATACTAATTGGGGTGTCTGAGGGTGTGCGTTAATTACGTTACATATTGTATATATACAGGTTTATTTTTCAGAGTTGCCAAATTTTAAACTTAAGTTTAAATATATAAATAATGATAAGTGTAGCATTAGTGCAATTTTTGAAAATACGTAGTATATGGCTTCTACTTTTATTTGAAATTATCTCAAATTGAATGTGATTTATGGGCAGCAATGTTTTTGCCTACCGATCGACCCCTACGAATGTGTGCGTCTGCAGTAAAATCTGTTAAAATAATGCATTTTTAATTAAGATAAAAAAAGACAGAATGTTGGATTTTTTTAAATTAATTTTTCTTCACCATTTGTTTATATTACTTACTCTGAAAATTCTGCAAATTTGGCTGATTATTGCAAAATAACCCTGTATGTAATTGTTCTGTACATGTGTTTTTCACAAAACTTCTCGACCGATTTTGATGAAATTTCTTGTGTGTGTGTGTG